>JANQDE010000033.1:605011-623489 GCA_037157785.1 Cephalotes varians
AGAGAGAGAGAGAGAGAGAGAGAGAGAGAGAGAGAGAGGTAAAAATACGCGATAAGAAAGATTTGATTTTATGTTTAAAAATCTTTTCTCTATTTATTTCTGCAAAACCGCTTAAAAATCAGTAGAGAAATATTTTAATTTGTTATTATTGTTATTATAGTTTAAATTTAAATCATTGTCTAAAACCAATAATTTTTTCAATTTATTTTGGAAGCAAATTTAGTTTTGAAATGAAATAAATTTTTAAGTTGACGAAATAAATCAATTTTTATAACATTTTTAAAAAAAGATTTACTACCAAACAAATAAGTTTTTGATCTTCTAATTTGTTAAAGCGAAATTCGAAAAAGCGATTCATAATTCTGTTCTAAAAAAAATTCTAACAACTGAAAATGTAAATGGAAAATTTTATTTTTAAATTAATTTTAACGATTTTAGAATTTAACTTAATTAGGATTTAATTATCTACATATCTAATAATTTGGAAGCTTCGCAGATAATTTTCGATAGTATCTGCTAAGGACAAATTAACTTAAAATTTATTGCACAATGTATAGTTAAAAGAATTAGTACATTTGAGATATCCTATACACACAAAGAGAGAGAGAGAGAGAGAGAGAGAGAGAGAGAGAGAGAGAAAAGGTGAGACATTTCTCTAAAATCATAAAATAATGCTGCGCAGATTTGTCACACAGAAAGAAAGAATAACTTTGTTAAAATATCTAAAAATTTAGCTACAAATCTGAAAATAATTTTATTGAACCATTAAAATAATTATAGAATGCTTAAGCATTGGTAATTAATGTTGCAAAAAGAATATTTTTTAATATTCTAGCAACCAATTTAAGCGTCCTACACAATTATTTTTGTCTGAAATTCTTTTCAGATCTATATCTAGCTAAATATTTAGATACACGTAATTCAGCAAAATCATACACTCGGAGAAAAACATAGCGGCAACTATATATAAATGACAGTTATAAAATTTTATATATAAAATTAACGTATATAGTTGAATAAACTATTTTATAACTATTACAATAACTACACAGAAATAACGATTTTGTTAAAGTTTATTTAAAAATTTAGCTTTAGATATAGATCTAAAAATGACTTGCATAATAAAGAAACATCGCGTTTTTGTTCGAGTAACATGCGTTATTCGGAATCTGCCAAGTAGAAAGTGTGCTCGAACAAAGAAGTAATCGTCTATTACAAATCCGATCAGTACGTGTTATTATGCTGTACCGATCGTGATTAGCGCGTCATACGCCGATAGCTAATTGGCTCGCTCTGTCGAGTTGCATCCGCGCTTACGTGTAACGCACTTCGCTCGTTCGATCGTCCGATCGTCAAATCCCATCGCGAGTTATCGTCCCGTCGTGCGTTTATCCGCTTCCGGATTCCCGCACGATAATTGAGCGCACTCCGATTCATGCCGCGTTAAAACGACGAGTTTAACCCGCCAAGCATAGCGTTGCTGGCAGCCTGCCGTCGATATTCGCATAATGTCGCGATATAGCGACTCTCTCCGACCCGCCGCTATATACGTTCATCGGCCCGAGGAGCGTAGGCGATGAACTCCTTTACCGCACCCACGGTATTATCTTAAGTTGGCACCGATATACGCATGAATTCATCGCCGAGCAATCGCCTTGTGCGTTTCCCGTAAACCGATTCTATAACGCTTTCATTCACGGCTGTGAAACATCGCGATGATACATCTCGTTTCTCGCTGTTCTTTATTTTCAATGAGTTCACTTTTGTACATTAGACGTGCGACATGCATAGATATGAAAATGTATTTTTAAAATGTTAACAAGACTGTTTATAAAATGTAGACGTTATAGCGTGACGTTGGTTATAAGTAAAATGAGAACTATATTCAGAAAGATAAATGAAAGATTTTTTTTTTAACAATATGAAAAATGAAAAGGTAAATTAACATTTATTCGATAACTCGATGTCTATATTTGTACGAATAGATCTTCGCAAAAAATAATACATTTATTTGTTCTTTATTCGTATAAATGTATTTAATACAATATCCTTAGATAATATTTGTTACTGCTGAATATAAGAATTCTTCTTTTAAAAGTTTTTTCACAAATAATTTACTCATATAAGGAATTATTTTTGTAAATTTGAATCTAAAATTATTAATTTGAAATTGAAAACTCTTGAACATCTTGAATATTTAAAAAAGACTTCTTTTAAATGTGTTTGCGTATCTAAAACATTTAACATTCTTAAAAGTGATTGTTATTTAGGTGTTGTATATGTTTATATCTGCACAAAAAGATTTTACTGAAATATGTACTGGATAGAGATCTAAAAATAATTTTGTTAAACCAAAATATTTATTAGTTAATATCCCGAGCTCTCGATATATCAAAAATTATAATATCGTGGAAGGGCTAATGAGAGCTATAACACGCWGTTGAYGRTGCGCAGTAACTAATAAGATTTATTTAGTATAATTACAAACGTTTCGGCTTACCTTTAAGCCATCCTCAGTGTGCACGTTCAACTTTCAAATCGGTTCCGTTAACGGAACCGATTTGAAAGTTGAACGTGCACACTGAGGATGGCTCAAAGGTAAGCCGAAACGTTTGTAATTATACTAAATAAATCTTATTAGTTACTGCGCACCATCAACAGCGTGTTATAGCTCTCATTAGCCCTTCCACGATATTATAATTTTCAAAATATTTATGTAGTTAATGTTAGAATATTAAAAGCAGCATTGCTTATGCTTGACTGTCCTATATATATATAATTATATTGATATAATTATATAGTTAGTATTATCTAATACAATTATTTTCAGTATCTATATAAATTTTTAAATACTTTAGCAAAATCTTTCCATGTATATATAAAATAGAAGATTGAAGTAATAATATATATTAAAAAGCAAAAATATATTTTTAAAATATTGTAGAGTCCCAAGATTGTTAAACTATTCATTATTTTTAGAAATTTTTCGTATAATTCGGAAGAATAAAGTTTTCGTTTATTTCAAATTATTTGACATGTTTTAAACTCACTGTAGTATCTTTTTCTAAATGCATTACATTTAGCAAAATAAGACATAATTGATAAATCTTGTGCGTCTCATTTCTCATTTATCATTTATTTGCTTGATTTATTTAATTATAAAGAACGTAAGAGTTCGCAACGTTTCCTATACGGTATAAAAATTAAAATTGAGTGAGATGAAAAGAGATTGCTTGGCATCGATGCCAATTAAACTGAGTTGTCAATCATATCGTTTGTATACCTTCGTTTCATCACTCTTAAACGAGATACGATCTCGAGTCCTCTCAAAGAGTGCTCGGAGTGATAAATCAAACGAGAGGGTCCCTGCTCGCCCTTGCCTGTACTCCGCAAGAAATACTCCTAACCAATAAGAGAAACTGCACTCTCCGCAACATCCACACGTCACGCGGCATATAATTTTCCAATCGTCAGGCGCGCAAACTCGTCGAAGTACGCAAAAAGTCCGTTCGAGGGGCGCAAGGACACGTAATTCGAAAGCGCGCACGATGAAATATCGAGATTCTATCACGTCAGGTCGGTCCGTTTGGCTGGCCCTTCGGAGGTAACCATCTCGCGCGCGCTCGGTCGATCGCCTCTCGATCGGGAAGTAAACGAGTTCCCGGGGCAAACGCTCGCTCCGTTCGGTCAAGCAAAAGCGAGGGAAAAAAGAATGCGATGGTAAGGGAACGATCGGGGCGAGGGACGAGAGGGCGGGAAAGAGAGGCCGCGGGAGAAACACGATGGCAGTACGCATACCTGGCGTGCATCGACTACCTGCCTGTCCTGGGCTAACTCGATTGCCACGATTGCTGTAATGCGTTGCCGGGAGTCATGGGAGTCGGTGTGCATTTGTCACTCTTGAGTTCATCGACCCAATTAAAGGCCGCGTTTGAAGAGTGGTAGCTGGGCGTCGTTGCGGTCTCGGTTGCGCATCGTCGTAGCACATCGCCGCACAGTTTCGCGGCTTTTTCGCGGTTTCTCAAACTTTCCTCGAAAAAAAGTCATTCTATTTCAGTAGCTCGTACGTCGAAAAGCCAGCTGAACAACAGCAGTTATGGAAACGTCTTGGTGGGGTTGTAGCTCCTGTTATTTTTAGAAGCCCGTGATGCGAATACCCAACTCGGCGGTCAGGCAGCATTCTTGAATTAATTATATCGAACATTTCTCGTGAGCGCATACATCGATTAGTTTGCCACGGAACATTGGCCCAATTGAGCGCCGTTTTCTATATGGTACACCTCTTCTGTCTTCCGTGACAAATCCGAAATGGATCTCGCATATATCTAAGCTACGAATTGTCAAGAAACATTATAAATAATCGACTTATATATTTTTACGTATTA
Source organism: Cephalotes varians (assembly GCA_037157785.1). Lineage (NCBI taxonomy): Eukaryota > Metazoa > Arthropoda > Insecta > Hymenoptera > Formicidae > Cephalotes > Cephalotes varians. Next base: position 609,397 of record JANQDE010000033.1, read on the forward strand.
CTTCCCGAATTGAGAACCATTTGATTTTAGAATCGAATTAACTGGATTTGTTGTCTCACACGAACGATTCGAAAAGGGTTGTCGACCTACGAAGATTGACGACGAAAGTAATGTAGCCACTGTGTAAATTTGGAATGCGGCGTTTCACCGCGGCTTCGAAATACTTCGCCGCGTGTGTGTATTTTTGCTTTTATATCACATACGTGTCGAAATCTGCATGTCAAAGGAATGTATACGTTATGTATAAGTGTGCGTGCTGACGTTAGCGTCTTGAAAATGGTTTTACGCGGTTGTAATTGTGACCGCGAAGAACGTTGAATGATAGAAACGAGAGATACCGTTTTATCGAATTTGCGAGACGCGTAGATCTACAAATAAAACTCAAATATTTCCTTTGCCAGTGTTCAAACGGAATATTTAATGCTCTTTTGGACAATAAACAACAACGCGTGCATTACATTGCTCATTACGCAGCTGCGCTATGTACAATGGAGTTGCGAACGAAACCGAAGGATGAGCCGGCCGATTGAATTGCAGGAAGGGTGGTCGTCTGGGTTATAAATCATAGCCATTGTGTAATTTAATTACGTTTTCGGTAATCGGCAGCTGCAATCGATTGCGCTCAGCCGAGTGTAATTTGCAAACCTAATCGCCTGTTGCGGTCCGCGCGTAAGGTATAATACCAGTTTGTCAACTATATTACTGTGTTTGATAAAGTTCATGTTAACGTGTCCATTAATGCAAATCGTGCTTCAAACACGATGGAAGGAAACGATGGTGTGTTGTAACCCCAATTAAAGCGCGTTGTTAAAAGCTAATTTAGGCGCATCCTTCACAACGACGATTTTTATCTGTTTTTTTTTTTTGCTCCTCTTCGCGGAAAAGTGTATTTTGTTACCTTAACAGAAAACGTGTTAAATCTATTAGATTGCAAAAAGAAATGCATTTCTCAATTATTAAACTTCTTAATCGGTGAACCTATTGAAGAGCTTGCAAATTTATCAAATTACCGCTATTTTGCGCGAATCGATCGAACCAATCAGGCATACATAATAAGCGGACAATGTAATCGTCTTAAATTTGATTTTCCGATTGGCCCTCTTGCCGCAGATAGATAGAATCTCTAAATTAAACAGCGCTACCAAATCACACCACGATGATCGGATGTGTTCCATTCAAATATAATTCAGTTTTTATACACGGTTTTGCTGAAGATCTAAAATTTTAGTTGGATACAGATCTGAAAATAATTTGATTGGAACCTTAAAAATAATGAGTAACACTGCAAAAAATTTTAAGATTCCAGCAACTAATTCAAACGTTCTACATAATTATTTTTATAGTTTAACAAAATTATTTTTCTGATCTGTATCCAGCAAAATTTTAGATCCTCAACAGAATCGTTTTTTCGTGTACAAACACGACAAGAACAGTTTTGCTGAAAATTTAGCTACATACAGATCTGAAAATAATTTTGTTAAATCATCAAAATAATCATGTAGAATACTTAAATATTGGTGATAATGCTGCAAAAAGCACCAACCAGTTTGAGTGTCCTACATAATTATTTTTAACAATCGTTTGAGTGTCCTACATAATTATTTTGATGATTCAAAATTATTTTCAGATCGGTAAAATTTTAGATACTTCAGCAAAACTATTCTTTTCGTGTATAATGAGCTTTGCCTAAAAAAATATGTTGCAATCAAGAAGAAAAAGATTAAATAGTTGTGCGAATCAAATAGAATAAAATATATAAATAGAAACGTACAATATTCTATTATTTTGATTGTCATAAATGGAGAAATAATCCATGCAACATTTGCATTACAATACAACCTTGTATCGCATTTTGCAACGCAGTTTCTGACAAGAGAACCATTCAGCTCGCCGTAATGCGTCAATGAACCTTCCTGCATCCAACATGCGGAAACGTTCCTAATGTTTACCCGCTTGCCGATCAAGTCGCGCTTGGTTGCACAATATTCGATAGCGCAGATAGTTGCGACATGCGCGTTGCGGCGACCGATGCAACGACGTGCTGATGATACTTGGGATTGACCTGACTGTGACATGCGCGACCTGACCGCGGACGTATCTCATCGAATTCGAAATAGCATATTGGATACGAAATTGTCATTAGTGGTGCGACGGTAAATGATTCGCTATGAGCTTTACGCAGACGGGTTGGTATACACAAACCTAGAGAAAGATGAAACATGCTTTGGTTCATGATCGAACTGGTTGGCTAGCCGAAAATTAGTCTGATACGTATCGGGACGCCTATTGTCAACGATATGACGTTTGTGGGATGGCAATCTAGTTTGACGTATTATACGTGTTATTCAAACTTCGATACAACGCTCGGTTGTAGCGAATGAAGACTATATCGCGATCGATCGTGGCTGTAAGCGAGTAAACTCGTGGCTGTAAACTCTATCCAAGGAATTGACAAGCGCACGGCGAATTCCAAGAGGTAAACCACTGACCAGAAATATGTGAGAGAGGGTAAATTCGAATTATTGCAAACCGGACAAATAGGAAAGGGAAGAGAAATGACAAAGAGCGGCCCACAGCCAACGGAGCGGCCGCGATAAATAAACCGCAAAATTTGATCCCTGCGCTTGTCGGAGTAAAATATATCGACTCATTTCCTCCGATAACTCGTTTTCGATCGTCCGTTCACGATCAACGCGAATCTCGTGTCCGCGCGATAGATATAAAGCGCCCGCGTGCAACGGAAGGACCGTTTACGAGGAAGGATCGTTTGCGATCGCCAGTCGAATTTAGCGGACGTGTTTGAATAATCTCCGCAATCTGCGTTAGCTCGCTTGCACAATGCTCAATCAGTCATTCCGCGGCTAAAATAGATCGCACGTGTAAACGATGTATTATATCTGTTTCGTGCACGTTATTGTCAGAGAAGCTGCTTGGAATCATAAAAGCCGACCTAATATCGAGCTCTGATAACCGCAACCCTTCGTCAAAATTCGGAAACCGATCTCTGATTAATTTTTGAAACTATAGAGTTGGCAGATTTCCAATTTAATTCTTGTGCACTTTTTATACGTCGATTATAAATTTACATCGAGAAAAATGTTCTGATTATGTCAACGTATGGTGGAATATATTTCGACGAAACCAAACAGAATTTCTGATTTTTATGATTGGATTCGATTTTTTGTAGCTAAATAAAACTTTTGAGATAGATTTAACTATAAAGATTTGATTAGTATATTTTTTTTTTAGAAAATCTATAAAACTTCTAATTACATTCAGTATGAGAAAAAGAGAGAGAGAGGGGAGACGTTCTCCGCGAGCAGATTTTGCGATATCGCTACCAAATAAACCAAAAAAATTCTGACATATTTAATAGAAAAGAATTAATTATCTCATCTGATAATTCTTACAAAAATTTTGATTCGTTCATTTTCGAACAAACATATTATCTGATTGAATCTATCAGATTTCCAAATGCAACCAGATTTGTTTTACAGTGTAAGAATACTGCTCGTTCAAAAACGAAACATTATACTCAGAGACTATCAGGACTCTCAGGAAACTGGAGGAAACAGACTACCTCGTAGTCATGATGCTCTATTTAAAAGTATTACGAGGCTGACAGTGAGATTGTCGACCGTCGGTTGTCGACCGTCTACGGTTAAGTAATCGGTGACATAACGATGCAATTCAAGCTCTTTCTCCGTCTCTTTTCTTCCTGGGGCTGCCGGGAGAAACGATTCGGTGGCGAGCAACGGGAATAGCAGTGCATTGGAGGAGAAGCGAACGCATCGGCGACGCAGCTGCGACAACAACGTGAAACTCTATACCGAACGAAATGAAATGTGCGAAGACAATCCCCGACTACGTCCGACGTCGCTATTCATCATCATTTGGATTTGCGACCGTTCTCGTCCGTCCGCGACATACTTGCGTTATTTCGAGCTGGAAGTAGCTGTTTTGACGCTNTCCTTTAATCCATCTTTGACCATTGTCATTGGATTCAACAATTACATTTATGGTTGTCTCGTCTCCCGGAGGGGGCGCGTAACAGAACAGTTCGTGCGCTACTCTGAATAATCTTATTTCACTTTGCCGGAGCTGTTTATTGCACGAGGATCTGTACTCGGGCCGGAATTAAATCTCGAGTAATGCGTCGCGACCGTCTTGATCTCCGCTTAATTGCGTTTCGGTGGTTTAGCATATAAACATGAATGCCTGGTCTCTTCCTAGTCTTTTTTTCCTCATCAAAAACAAGTATAATCGGCTATTTTTTACGGCGCAAAATTCGATTGTTGGTTATATGGTGCTTTAGCGCCCTCGGAATTAGAGCAAACGTAACCGAAATCGGATTGGTTTCAATTACCGGCCTCTACAGTTTAACGCGGTTGTGGGAAATTTGTACGTTTGTTGAAATAACCGAACGAGCCCTTTTCGCGCATACTCTCGCATTCAGTGCGGTTTATTAACTTTTCGACTATCGCGCGGACGTTGGTATAGAGCGAACGATGGCGAGTCCACCTATCCGATTTCGCGGATAAGCGGACCACATTGCCCGAACCAACGGTAGAGTATTACTTTTAATTGAAGCCGGGTAAAATATTCAGTTACGCGACCATTGGTATACGAAAAGAACGGTTTTGCTGAAAGATCTAAAATTTTTAGCTGGCCACAAATAAAAGAAATAATTTTATTAAACTATCAAAATGATTATGTAGAACGCTCAAACTAGTTGCTAGAATATCAAATTTTTTTTTGCAGCATTGCTCGTTATTTTTAAGGTTCCAACAAAATTATTTTGATGGTCCAAAATTATTTTCAGATCTGTAGTCAGCAAAATTTTAGATCCCTCAGCAAAATCGTTCTTTTCGTGTACATTTCGTAACGATCGAGGAAGATTATACCCAAGTTATTTCATTGCTTTCATACTGCTACTTTATATTACACGGAAAGAACGATTTTGCTGAAAGATATAAAATTTTAGCTGGCTATAAAAAAGTAATTTTGTTGAACTACCAAAATAATTATGTAGTTCGCTTAAACTAACTGCTAGAATATCAAAATTTTTTGCGACATTGCTTATTATCTTTAAGGTTTCGACAAAAGTATTTTGATGATCTAACTTCTTCGTTAATTATTTTGTGATCCATTGTTTAAAAACATTGTATATTCCTGTTTTGTCTGCATTGTTTTCGTCCTCGATATACCTAAATCTTGCTGTGTTTTTAGATTCAATCAATAAACGATATTAAAATGGTTAATCCGCAGAAACACATTACTTTACACAGCAAAAATATTTACGATGAACGGCCATGAGACCACAGACGAACACCGACTAGCGTTATACCGGTCGAAATCGTGGTGAACGTTTACAAAATCGGATCGTTTCCAATTACCAGCTGGCGCCGGTTCGACAACCGCGGGAAATTTGCAGTTCTATTGAAACGGCGTGCAATTTTTCGTAGTTGATGCCCGCACAAACTTCACGTGACGTCGCGTTACCGCGCGTGTTACCTCCATCCGTTGACTTCAATCAACGCGGAAGTGTCGCGAAAGCTGGTCTGTGTTCCAATTGCCGTCGCGCCCACGTCGATCTAACCCGATCCACGCGCGTACGTATACAACCGGTTCACGGTTAAGCGAGCTGTAAATACAGTCATTAAGCGCGGTCCACGCGCGCGAACCCACGCATTCGACACACATTTGACCAAGTGCACGCCGCGGCGCACGCGAGAAAGGAACGGATAAACGATCGATCTCTCGTTACGCTCGCCGAGTGTTGTGCGGCTTTAAGAGCTCGCACTTCAAACATGTACACTTAATGCGGGACATCCATCAAAGCGCTTGGTTTGAAGGGCTATACATAATAGCATTAACAGATACATGATGTGCTTCTATTCAGAATAGACGATGATGTTATATGCTTTGTTTCTGAAAAAATCTTTTCGAGATTGCGCATTATAAACAGGAAAATTTGGAAAATTTCTATTAGATATAACACATTTCACGTGTCCACTCAAATTTTTGTGTTAATTTAATGTAAGATGAAATTTAACATAAGATATTAAAAAGTGACACAGACATTATGTAAAAATTAACACAAAAAAATGTAATACTTTGACACAATTTGAAAACGAATTGTGGAAGCATATTTTTTCAGTAATATTTACAGTATAATATAGTAACATCTATACACATCTTTTATTCATTTATCTTAGAATTTGTGTTTTAAAATTATATTATTTTTATGTTATTTGTTTGTTTAGTCACAATTTTTATGTTATTTTTAACACTTAAAAATGTTAAATATTAATATAATTTAACATGAGATAGTCAAATAATATAATTACATTATATTAAATTAACATTTAAATATGTTAAAAATTCAATACAAAAATTTTAACAAGAACCGGTTTTACACAAGTATACAAGTATAAAATATACAAGTATAAAATATTTTTTACTATATACTCAATTATAAAATTGACGATTGTGTAATGGAGTAGCTAATTACTTAGATAGTTCATTTTTTTTTAATGTAGAATTGTCAAAATTATAATTATTACAAAACCTTATAAGAGAATGATTTAACTTTTTAATTATGACTGCCGTCAATAGACGATGTTATGAAAATGTACTCATAGTTAAAGGATTAAATGATTAGAATCTTTTTTAAACCCGAACAATAGGACAATGAACCATGTTCATTTGATGGAAAGAATGGTTTTGTTGAAGTAGGGTAAAAGCAGGAAATATAAAATACCTATTTTTATAAATTAACATTATACTCTAATATAAATGTATATTAAGACTTTATTTATGCACAACTCTTATATATATAAGAACCATGTTAGCTATAACGTCCAATTAATAAAAATCTCCAAAATTTAAGTATAACTTTAGTGTTAACATAAAAGTAAAAATTATGAAAATGAAGGATCTAAAAAATGAGATATAATATGGGATATAATATGGAATACGAGTCAGAGAACAGTAATAAATAAAGCAAACTTGTTTATTTATGTAAACTGATCGAAATACAATTAAATATAATTCATATTTTTACTGTACCATGGCAAATAGAAAATAAAATAATTATTGTAAATAATAAAAAACATAAAATTAAACTTTAAATTATTAAATTATTATGTAAAGTAAACATTATCATCTAAAATTAATATTATTATTCATAACAAAAACAAAAATGTTTATATTTTTGTACTTGAGTAATTTAAAATGATAGTTTATATAAAAGAAAAATCATTATATGAGAAACAAATTTAAAATTTATGAGATATAATTATACTTTTCATAAAAAATAAAAAACTTTATAATATATTATAATATTATAATATTATAATATTTTCTACCCTTGAAGTACTTCATATTATCTTGACAAATAAAATTTTCCCATGTCAATAAAAAAGTTAAGAATCAGCAATTAAACAACATAATTTTGTTTATGCAAAAAATTTTAACATCCTGGCAACCAGAACCATGACTGTCCTACATAAATTTTGATCCAGATAAAATTATTTTTAGATCTGTATTTAGTAAAACCGTCCTTTCTGTGCATACATTGCGTCAAGTTAAAAAAAATATCCTTTATTACACAAATCTTGAAATACGCTTTTAATGCGATACATATAATGTATTATTAATTATTTGTTACATAATGTGATCCAGTCTAAGAACAATCTATTATGCATAACGCTTTTGGAAAGTTCGAATTTTGTTTTTGTCTTTATTCTTCGTAATGCACATCCCTATAATAAATCCTTCATTCAGTCGATGCTCTAATATACTACGAACTTTGTAGATTACACCATCAAAGGAATTACCGTCAAAGGACGAAGGACGCTGTTTCCGTTATAGACGCTAGAAAACATCGCGTGCTCGTGCGCTGGCTTGCGGATTAACGGTCATAAATCGTTGCCTTTCGTACATTACCGCTCGGCTGTGCACGTTGCGGAGGTACAGAAAAATTTGCCCTAACAGCTCGAGATTTATTTATTGCTGGACTGGTGACACGCGGCAGGTTGTGTCAGTTATCTTGACGCCATCGTAAATCTGGCCTAGTAACGCTTGACATAGTTTTCGCCCCAGCATCATCGGCATATATATATATATATATATATATATATATATATGCCGGTCATACAAATGCTGAATGACTGAGTATAATAATCTGTCATAATTCACTTTGAACTGTGAACTTTCTTGCCCCAAGATAATATAGTACCAAAAATTATCGCGTGTACACCTGCTATGCACAAAGTAATCTTCCTCTCCATCGCCGTCATACAAAAAACACACACACACACAAAACTGTGCACACATTTTTCATCGCTTATATTTATTAATCATTAATACTACAAACCAAGAGCACCAAAATTTCGCCGAGCAATACGCTATCTTCTAAAAAAATATTATTTGAATAATAAAAAAAAAAATTACATAGAAAATGTGATGGATTGAATAGTTCGAGGAAATGAATTAATGTTGATGATTCATGATGTACTCTATTTCGGCACGCTCGAAGACGTGACGTGATTTTCATACGTCAGCTAGAATTGCAGCGAAATGCTATGAATCGATAATGCAGTCATGCAGCAGGTTCAGTAAAACTTTAATCAGGTACAGATCTGAAAATAATTTTGTTTGGATCTTCAAAATAATTATGTAGAACATTCAAATTGGTTGCTAAAATGTTAAAACGTTTTGCAGTTTTGTCGTCAACTTTTAAGCATTCTGTATAATTATTTTGATAGTCCATAACAAAATTATTTTCAGATTTGTAATTAAAATTTTAAATACTTCAGCAAAACCATTTTTTCCATGTGGTGAATTTAGAACATTTTGAATTTAAATTATATACATAGTAAATATTTTGATCTTTTGAAAAAATATATAATAGATCCATGTACACAGAATTTATAAATCTATGAAAAGAACGATTTTTCTGAGGGATTTAATATTTTATTGGATACAGATCTGAAAATAATTTTGTTGGAACCTTAAACATAATAAGCAATGCTGCAAAAAATTTTAATATTCCAGCATCTAGAGTTTGAGCGTTTTACATACTTATTTTGATAATTCCAAATTACTTTTTTAATCTGTATCCAGCTAAAATTTTAGATCTTTCAGCAAAACCATTCTTTCCGTGTAGATACTCTAAATATATATATATATACACACACACACACATATATATATATATATATATATATATATATATATATATATATATAATATTTTGAAATATTAGAGTTTTCGTTAAAAATAATATTCGCGACGCAACGTTTGCCGAGATATATTGTACATGTTTTCTTCATAAATAATTTATTAACGGTTTAATAAACTAATAATGTAATTAATCTCTTAATGCATCAAATTATGTAATATTCCACAGATTTCAATCGAGGAAAAGAGAAGAATTCGGTCATATAATATAATTTGTTACTTTTATCTTCTCTCTTTCACTGAGAAAGTATGATAGGTCCGAGACACCCGGTATTGTAAGCCTGCAGTCGTTTTTACGAGCTTCATCGGTGCGCCACATACCAAAGTGGTACGGATTCCGAGCGCGTGTTGCGCTGCGAATGCGCGGACAATAGTTTCGCGACGCGAAATGCAAATAAACGCGACAGACCCCGTTGGAAGCGTTGTCATTCGTGTCAGCTTCATAATACGGCGGAACTTTGACTCGAGTTGTCTTTGACTCGAACGGGCGCGGATCTTGATGCTGCAGCCCTGGAGTTGGCGGAACAATTGTACCTCAGGACTCTCCTAATGTCTCGTCGAATTCGAGGCGGTAACACCTTTGTTGACGTGTTCGCTCCTCAACGAATTGGTAGTTCCTTGGATTCCCCGATAGTTTCGAAAGTTTCAATTGCGCATCACGTGCAACGGTGCGTGAAATGCGGCTTCATTTATTTAAGCTGTAAAATGGGCAAAATTATTAGAGATACCGATTATGTATCTTAATGTCTTGGGCTGCACGAAATGTTGCACGATAACGCGTAATAAAATTATTTAATGCTACATAAAATTATTCAGTCATATCGTTTATCTCTGTTTACATTTTAATTACTCAATCAGGCGTATGATTGCGCATAACTCATCGCTTTTAATATAAATGCAAAAAGTCATATTGGTTTTTGTACAATAAAATCCAGCGAATGTGACTTTAATGAAAAAAAGGTCTGAAAATACATTTTTTTTTTGTCATTCGATGAAGCATTGTTTAAAAATACAATCGCGCGAGATACACAATATAGATTTTCTTGTGTTTTCTTGTGCTCCGAGCAACGGAACCTAGTTAAGGATCAAATTGCATTTGAAATTGCGAAAACTATTTCTTTGTTCCCTGCGCAAAGGAGCAGAAGCTCCCAAATGGTACAAAAGCGGCACTAACTTCGTCGTGTGGCGCGCACTCGTCCCTTTCACGACCGACTGTTGCGTATTCTTCCGGAAGGAAAACTGCGAAACGAGCGCAGACGCGGAAAAGAGACGTTGAGTTTCCCTTCGCCGTGTCCACAGATCACCGCTGTCGCGTGCATTTCCTTTGGTCAAAAGCGACGAGCATCGTTGACTTCTCGTGAACAATACCTGACACACATACCTCCGGCATAATAGCACAAGTTTAATAAATTTCCATTAATGTTTAATGGCTTCGTTTCTTAATTTTGGCAATATCCGCGCACCATATGCCACTAGCTTAACCCTTTGAGTGCTGAATACTCTCAGCCGAAGCGCTCCGTGTGGACGGCGCGCGGCCAGTGGTTGCTATCGCTGGGGAGGGAATACTTTTTTTTACTAGTGTGAACTCTATAGATTGATTATACAAGGCGCAACTGAGTTATAATTGTAATTCTTCAGTTACGCCAAATTAAATAATGTAAGAAAGTTATTTTTGAGCATAAATTATTTTATTAAAAACATTAAAATTAAAAAAATATCTTAATTTAAAAATATATTAATAAATGAATATTTGAATTCAATAAATATGGAAAATTTAAACTTGCATTTAAACTTGCATTTTAAACAACAAAATATTTATTTTTAAATCACATAAATACTTTATATCTACATTAAATAAAAACATTTCGTAAAAAATAAAACTTTTATATATATTGATAAAATTAAAATTGTTTAAATATTATTGTTTCAATACTTTGTAAAAAATTAAAACAATCTATTTAAAAAAAATTTTTTATCTAATTTTTATAGAAATAAAGTCTTCGAGAATCTTTATAAGTTTGACTTATTTATTTTTAATTAATACGCACTGATGCCACATTCGAATGCGCAAGTACGAAAAAATGTCCCGTCTAATAACACTGTAATAGATAGTTGTTATAAATGGACATTTATTTTTTTTTGTTTACTGTTGCTAAGGAATGAACATGTATTCATCTCATACACTGAGAATTGTGTGGGAAATTATAAAATTTGACAAACGCATATATGCGTCCATAGGATTCAAAGGGTTAATAAAGCATGTTGACGTGCTAACAATGACATGAACAAATTTTACAATAATACATTTCTTTTCGACCGATATATGAAAACATCATATAATTTAAATTACGGCCAACATTCGGTCAAAGCTAGATGTTGATGCTCAATATTAATTCTATTTAAATTGAACTATAATCCAGTACAAATTCAAACTACGCGCCGAACACAGCCGGTCATAATAACGCAGTTAGTCTAAACTAGATTAGAATTAAAGTCACAAATAAATTTGATCGTCAAATTAATGCATGATGTTAGCATGATGAGCATTTTAAATTTATTTTATTTTTGGAGTAAAGTGCTTTTCGAGAAGCCGCCTACTATAGCATTGATATAAGTTATTTTAAGAAAGTTTTATATTTTTACATTAATATGCATAACTCATTCAAGAAACATTTACATTTATTTCTAGTATCTTAATAATTTTTTTGCATTTTTCGACATGAGACATTGATCTTATTGTTTAACATAAAAATTAATAACTACTTTTTTTAGTACATCCGATTACTTTGCGTGCTAATAAGTATGTATGCTTAAGAATTCTACTGCGCTCTTGAGATTAAAGTGAAAGTTTTAATAGTAGAAAAACCTATATAACTTTATAAAGCTTGTATCTTAAGCTTGTAAACTTCGGTATGTTTACCGAACCGTAGCCGTTAACTCTCGGAAAGTTTCTGGATTTCGTATCGAGAAAAGATTTAGCTCTCGAATAAGAATGCGAGGTTTGTAACAACGACATAAGTCAGGCAACTGTGGAACGTGATTCATGACGTATACCGTAACTGTAACCCGGCGATCGGATTAAATTTGACGCCTGGCGCACCGGCGCTGCCTATACCCCTGTCGTTATACAATATCGACGTGCCACCGATAATAGGTCCAAATTTACACCCTCCCGATGAGATATGACCCTTCAAATTGACGCAAGACTTATGCAGACTCCGCTAATTAGATTGCCGATTGATTCGACTTTAAGTAAGAATCTAGACTCTCGAAAAAAGTAAATATGCTCTGTAATTAAATCTTATGTTCAATAAATTATAATCAAACTTTAATATGAAATTTAACTTGATTAACTCTGAAATGCTACTGCGAATGTTTACATTAAAATAATGTTAGTTCAATTTTATTTTTATACATTAAAATTGGTTCAGTTATTCTATATGCAATCTATAAACTAGACATTTAAAAAAATGAAAAAAAAGAATTCTTAATTATGTAGGTAAATTTTTATTCAGAGTAGTATTAACTTTCTAGCGTCTTGTCTAAAAAAGAGCATTTTTTTATTGATTTTTCTCAAAAACATCTTGTAAGTGAAGAATCTATCGATATCTTAATTTCTCAATATATTAACGCATGATTATTTTAACAATAAGAAGCACTATGTTTCAATATTCAATGCACTTACATGTACTTACAATATACACTTTCGTTTTAAATTCTTAAGTGTAATTAAACTGTATTCAACTCCCGAATTTTCTAACATCTATACGGTCTTCAAAGCTTTCTTATACCTATATATTCTTACATCTTCACGTGGAAAGTGAACGTTGCAAATATGCAACACTCGCCAATTCAGGCTTAAGAACTTGGTTTTTGATGTTTTTTTGTGTCAAAAATTAAAAAGTTGAAATTATCATTAACAGTCAATTAAATCTTGATTAAATTAAAAATGAAGCGTAAAAATGGATTTCTAACATTGGTTAGCACAATATTACCAGTATATTACTGTCGTTGTTTCTAACCAATGTTAGAAATCCATTTTTACGCTTCATTTTTAATTTAATCAAGATTTAATTGGCTGTTAATGATAATTTCAACTTTTTAATTTTTGACACAAAAAAACATCAAAAATCAAGTTCTTAAGCCTGAATTGGCGAGTGTTGCATATTTGCAACGTTCACTTTCCACGTGTAGATGTAAGAATATATAGGTATAAGAAAGCTTTGAAGACCGTATAGATGTTAGAAAATTCGGGAGTTGAATACAGTTTAATTACACTTAAGAATTTAAAACGAAAGTGTATATTTTTATCGAGCAAAATGTTGCTCCATATAATAATTTTTGATAAATCTTTGTTTCGGAACGCAAGATCGCTTATATCCCTTCCGCTTCCGTAACTACACGCACGTATCTGCCTCGATCCTTCGGTGTTACGTAATTGGTACCATTTATGTCATGATTAACACGTACGAGCAGTAAATACCCGGCTACGCCTGGCTAAATGCCATCGATCTCTCGCGCATGGCCGAATTACGCGATTAATTTCTAATGCGTGTCCGCTAGCAAATCGACTCGACCGGCTGCGCAAATCGCGCGTCAAAAGCCCGGACGTCTGTTCCACAAGGACGGTCAAGTTTTAATGGAGGACTTGCGAAAATCGATCGTACACTCACATACGTAGGTTATCCACGTAGATACGAACGTATGTCTACATCGTACTCGTTGCGCGTCGTTAATGACACCGGGTCGAAGTGGCGGCAAAGTGGTGGACGTGTGGCAGTCGTGTTAACGAGTCTCCGATAGCGAGCGGGTCGACAGCTGTTAACGTGCAATTAAAATGGTAGGAG
>JANQDE010000033.1:623609-660186 GCA_037157785.1 Cephalotes varians
GAGAGAGAGAGAGAGAGAGAGCCGACGTAAAATCATCGCGCACGATGCACGCGCGTCTACATACAGCCGCGACTTGCCTGCGCGTAATACCTGCATCATTAACGGCGGACGCGTTGCGCACCGGATATGGCCGCCTAATTACGGCTGACTAAAGCGTTTGATTATCGGCACGTGCACCGAGATAATGGCGCTGCGGCGCTGGTGCCCCGGCTACATGATCGAAACCAGTCTCGGTCGACGCAACGGTCAACGCAATTTCCGACTAAAATGCATCTCGCGCGCAACGACAGTCACAAAATCGCCATAAACGATTTAATCCTGCTTCTTTTTATTTCATCCCTTTTCGTCTTTATCGACCCGTTTTAAAGTCCTCAACTCTTACTGTCGTGATCTTCCATTATGTTCCTACAGGTAGATAGAAAAAGCGAGGCAGCGCAAAGCGCAAACTCTCGCCCTTACATCATTAAACTTGTTCCGGTCGAGATACTCTCTTCGTAAGTGGAAGAATCCTTTCTCTTCTGTCTGTTCTTTCTCCAGATATTTTTTATCAGAATTGACCGTCCTTTGACGTTGCGCCTCAAGTTCTTTGATATCGTAAATCTTTGTCCGGACAACGGACAATAGTTATTAAGGATGGCTGATACCATTTCAAGATTAAACCGAATATACTACAGTATCGAAGCGGTATTATTTATTCTAAATTTGTCTACGTAACTTGAAAGAAATGCGATTTGTACTTCGCATATCAATCCAATCACTATATATCTCATCTTATATTGCAGTTCGGCGTCGATGACGTATTGCCGCTTCGCTCCTTCGTTGGTCCCTTAAGCGAACACTTATCACGATCACCGTAACGCCCCGATAGTCATCCGACGACCTTTCGGTATTCCGAACCTATCGATACTCTCCAGAGATCGCGATAGACCTCCTCTCTCGTAATATCCTCACACTCTTCGGATTTTCCTTCTTCTTTTCGCATACGCTTGTCGCACACACTTCGTGCTTCCTGGCGGCGCCATCCTCCTTTGCTTCTCCACCTCCCTTTTTTTTCTTTCATCTTACCCCCGTATGCGACCCATCTTAGGTATCCTATCGCGCTCTCCCTTCGTCGCCATCGATCGTCGGTACTTTATCACGATGCAACGTGTGCGCACACACTTTATCGCCGGTGCCGCATTATGGCAATACGTCAGCGCGGTTTTGCCAGCATCAATTGCCATTCAAATCAGCGCCGATCGGATCAGCGTGTTTTGGACAGGATGACGGGGGGAAGAAAGGAAGAACATCGGAGACACGATATATCAAGGTTATCGATAAATCAAGGTCAGAAGACACGTTATCGATATATTAAGGACAGATGAATGGAGCAAAAGAATCGATCGCTTTCTATTTCTTTCGAATTAATACATTGTCTGTCCAGCTAGTTTTTTTGTATGTCTTACCGTGTACGCCAAAGTAGAATTTTTATCATCATAAGTATATAATGATAAAACTAGTGTGATATAATTTAAGCTTATAATGATAAAATACTGTGATGATCATCATATATAACAATCAACGTGCGTGTTAAAGTTGGCGAAAGTAGTAAATTAAGATATATTTGTATCATTATAAATATCATTATTTACGCCACACAGTTGTCTAAATTAATTTCATAGCGCGAAAAAATTCCAAGATAAAAATTTAAATTTAAAGTCTTATTTAAGTATTTTGAGCATTTTATTTTGTTGTAAAATAAATATTATATAAATAAACATTTCAAAATATTAAGAACTATTTTTTTAAATAATAGAATATAGACAGACTTTATTTGAAAGTATAACGTAATTAAAGAAGTGTTTAAAGATCAAAGCTCTCTAAATCTTCGTGCCAAAGTTTTTTTGTGTGATTTTATATACATTTTTCAAGTTCAACCAAACTGCGCGCCGAAATGTTTTCGTTCTTAAAACACAGTCATAAGTCGAACAAGAGCAATAATATCACGATATTAAATTGATAATCAATTTAATAATAACGATGCTAACAACCATCTGTTTAATCTCTTTCCCCTCTCAGATACTGTAAAGAATTTGTTGCGAAAAATAACACCTCAGCATATAATTTTTTTCATCGAGTATTAATTTGCAATGGTGCATGTAGCAAGGAAATTTTATTTGTAGTCTCGATAATATACCGTTGTCAGTGCCATTATTATATATGTTGATTGCTATTTACATGTGTTTTATTTCTAATTTTATTAGAACAACAGATTCCCAATCAGATAGTTTCTTAATGATTTCTTGTATTTTGTATCAAATTTGATATTAATTTGATATTAATACTTTAATTATAGATTAATAGTCCAATATTTATAACTTTGAAGTTTTAAAAGTTTTATATATAGTTATAAAAACAATTACAATAGTTATTTGGCGTGGATGAAGTGCAGTTAACACAAGCTGAATATTAATATTTTTTTCTCAATCTCATCAAAGTAGCGAGTTTATGTATACTTTCTCAATAATTGAGATTTCTAAAGTCATCTGTAATTTATCGTGTAGATTAAATTATTGAATGAACGAAAAAACAATGAAACGTACTGATAGTCAAAGATAAGCTTGGCTATTATACGATTTTTTAATAACACATATGTAAGAGCATATATTTTATATGTTTATATAAAAACTACATAAACTGTACTAACTATTTAAATAATAATGGAAATGGGAACTACAGCCGTGAAAAATTCACGTATATTTCATGCGGGGGTTAACGTTTCCCCGATTGGTTGTACCGAATGTGTAAATATGCACTCTCGATATGATAGATAAAATAAGAAATAAGTAATATCAATGCGGAACGAATTTTTTACGATTAATAGGAGAATTAAAATACATTGATGGAGTGATGAATAAATATCGAATAAATATATTGATAAAATATTGGTTTTAAAGCATCGCATGTGAAAACAGAAAGCGAATTTTTTTCAATATTACCTCGAGATTCAGAGATAAACACGAGATGAAATAAAATCATTAGAATCCTCAGCAAATCCTGTTAATCGCATTATTTCATTTTCCTCTTTTATCTTATTCGGAAAAATTACGTTCGTCAAAACGCGAGCCGGAAATAATAGATTGTACGGCGAAAAATACAATTCTTTTATATATAAATTCTTTTATACATTAATTTCCTTTTTTTATTTATATATTTTTCTCTCCTATAACGTAAGCTTTCTGTGCATACACGTAATATTGATAGAACCACATAGTGTTCCACATACGAAGTGTATTCTATTATAAATATCATTTCGTTTTAGACCTGAGTTTATAAAAAGAATGGATATTGAAAAGTTAGTGAACAATAAGCGTTGTATCAAAGCTGCATCGCGTCGCAGAACATTGAAAGTTTTGAGGACAGAAAGAGAGAGAGTCCGACTACTCGGTACATCGCGTCTCTACAAAATAGGAAATAATAGGGGATGCAGCTTTTGTTGCAATTCCGTGTCAAGGCTTTCAGCTACACGTGCTTGCATTATCAATAAAACGGCAAAAGTTTCGTTTACGGCGAAAAGTTTCTTTGCATACTGCTTAACAAAGAAATAACATTGAGATTGATAGTCCGTTTATAGAATTTATTATCTATAATCGACGTTCCAATAAGTATTTCTACGAATACTGTGAAAAATCTTGACATGTATGATCCTTTACGAGTTATTCACTGAAAAGCGTGAATATCGGATTGAAAAGATGAAAAAAACTCTGTATTAATCTCTTATATAATATAAACCGATAATCTCGTATTTCTCCTATCGATCGTTCCGTTCACGTATGAAATCTCGTAAAAAACGTTCATTAAAAATAATAATCGAATAGCTATTGGATCGGATATTTCTGGTTGGAGAATTCAACTCGAGGATAACAACATTTTAAATAAAACCCAGGGGATGAGCGTCTTGAATACGATTTATTTGTACTCGGAAACTTAACGAGTCTAATTTGATAGTGGATTTCAAGTTTTATTTTCCGTAAACACTTGCAGTACCGCGTCTCGCGCGCGTCGCATCAATTGTAATTACGGTCCAGTGAATTAATTTGCGTGTGATCCATCGTCTAATTGGATTTTATTTGAATCTACTTCCATTCTCGCTCGTTTATATTTTTCGTTTGCGAAAAACATCGGAAACGTCCAATATTTACTCGTCCGATGGAAATCAAACGACTCTCAAAAACGAGTTGCCATGCTGTTTAATAACGCTGCTCAAAATGTCCTACAAATTGGCGAGGCACTAACGAGGCGTACATACGATGTCCTAATTATCGCTTTTGTTTTAAATTGGACATCAATCATGTGCTTGTTGTCCAAGCGTGCAAGCAGCTTTTATTTTGAGCATGTTGTTTCGCTGTCTGCTATTTGAGTTTCAATCATTTCATAATCATTTGGATCGCAGCGCGGAAAGATGAAATCCATTTTCACGTTGATCCGAACAATATTAAATCGGCTCGATTCTACCACTGCTATTATTATCATTTATTTTCCGAGATACCGAATTAATTGTCAATCGATCTGTGTCTTTCTGATAATTATCCTGAGAGATGTAAAATAAAATTAAAAAAGAGATATTTTGATAGTCGATAGTTAATTAAGTTTAAAATAGAATTAATTTATAAATCAGCAATTTACATAGTTAATAAAATAGCTCGGAATTATTTCAGCATACAGTCAAATATTACGGAAAAATAATGCGACATATTCACATAATATTAATTCCGTAAAATTTCACTTTTATTAGAGCAATTGCGTTTTGTAGCTTGCTACTAATAGATGATTGTAATTTTAAAAGTATTTTCTTTAGCTTTCAAAATTTATAAGGTACGCAGCTATCTTAAAATCTTTTTTTTCTTTCTTCAGATTTCTAAATTTGAAATATTTGTCTTATAAAACTAATTACTTTATAAAATTAAACGGTGATTACCCAATAGGATGCAAATGGTTATATAAGAGTAACACCATGTAATTTTTTATAATTTTCATAATCATGTCCTGATCAATCTATTGAAAGATTGGTCTAGAAGTGTAATGTAGTGGAACGAACGTTACATTATCTCATTGCAGGTGACGCAACTATCTTTTTAGAAATCCCATGGGTGTAGCCACATATATTATTATCTATACAATGTACCAATTCCTAGACCGCCCTAATGTCTGCAAACTTTCTCTCTGCATTTGCAATTAGTCACACAGTATAATGGCGACGTTATTGCAACCAAGCGCGATTTTCTGTGCATCACAACGCACCCTTTTAATATTCTACGTATCATCATCATAAATGAAGAAAAATGCGGCGTACATTTATGAAAACTACAATATATATCGCGAGAGGAATGTAGAATATCTCAGTTACATTGTGAAATGTTGCAGCCGTGCAGTTCGCGCGAAATACGAAGCCGGTTTTATTAAAACCATACTAGCCTTTGCTTTTCTCTAGACGGCGGAATTGGTTCTAATCGGAGTATTATTTTCTCCACTATTAAGAACATCAGAATTTTCTTTGTTTTCTCGAATAGTATTGGTTATTGGACTGTTCTTATCGCGATGTTTTATTCAAGTGGATTGAATTCTCTCTCTTTGAATGACAACGATAAAAGCTTGCATTCCGAATATACCTGCTGCGATCGTGAGTGTCGTGCCGCTATAAAATCAATATTTCGAGCGATTTAACCGTAGAAACGCGATCATTCTAAAGATAGCATACATAAATCGTTGCATGCCTCGTCGCGCTATCAGCTGGTAATACGAATAAACGATCCGTAAAGGCCAGTTCACTTAATGGAATGGTTTTAACTCGCGATAGCTTTTAGGAATTATCGAAATCTTTTCCTAGAACAAACCTGTTGTCGCTTTTAGGGCGCGATAATGAATCTTCGTTATTGTCGTTAGTGTAGAGCTTTCGATCGGAAACTCAATGATTCACAGAATCGGGAGACGATTACATGATCGTACATGTATCGGAGGAAAGCTTGTAAAGCGATATTTAGATATCTTACATAAACTCGATTCAACGATTTTCTTTCAACACAATATCAAAGACCGCAATAAAAAGAGTTGATGACAGTTACGATCGAACGATGTGCATCGTCATTCTTGTTGTTTTCATGCGCTCTATTATTTATCGAGAGAGTGAAAAGTACGAGTGAAAATTCGAGAATTGAAATTCAAACATGCTTTTTTATTTTTATTTTATTTATTTATGATTTGCTCAAATTATAAATGATTTTTACAAAAATGTCGAATCGAGGGGTTGTATGAGGAATTGTATCAAGACTCTATAATGTTTTTTATCGAAATTACAATATGAAGTTGTGATCACCAATTATCACAACTTATTGTTACACACTTTTTTAGTTTGCAATATGAGATTATGTAAGAAAGTTAAAAGAATATAAAATCGTAAAT
Source organism: Cephalotes varians (assembly GCA_037157785.1). Taxonomy (NCBI): domain Eukaryota; kingdom Metazoa; phylum Arthropoda; class Insecta; order Hymenoptera; family Formicidae; genus Cephalotes; species Cephalotes varians. The sequence goes on from JANQDE010000033.1 coordinate 630,048, forward strand.
TTATAATTTAATAAAATTATAACATTATGCGTATATTTAAGTATATTTATACAAAATTATATCGATTATGCGTAAATTTAAGTGGAAAATACAACATAGTTTAATACAAAAAATAGTTTCAATTTGTATCAGTAACTAAATTGGTTTTAAAGAATATTATATTTAGCCTTTAAAGACATCAAAGAAATGTCAGCGCAATATGTATCGGTATATCACAGTCAGGATTACTCCGTTCAAGCGTAGTTTGATTAAATCTTTGGATTTTATGTCTATTGAAATTGGTCACATCGTTAACGCGTTTGTGTTACGACATAATAACGATGACGATACATTGCCACCATATGCATGACAACTAATTATGATACAGCACGATTATTGCGTATTATTGTGGCTATTACGTATGATAATAATGTGCGCGTTATACCATCGCGCGACGCGTTGTTACAACGTTAGTATAATGCAAATAATACGGCATTATCAATATGCAACATGTTTGCCAACGATAGTTCTGTTAATAACAATAGAGAATGATACGAATCTGGGAATGAAGTATATGGAAATGAATATAAGTTACAGCATGTTAACTTTGAACAAATATTTTCTGAAAAAAAGTTTTGCTACTTTTACTGCACTTTGCAGCTTTAAATTTAAATCTCGAAGAACGTAGTCGTGTTATTTATGTTAAGCTGTTAATACCTTATACATATATTTCTATTCATATACATGCTGAAAATTAAAGTACTTCTCTAGTTATAAATTTAAATATAGCTCTTTGTGCTTTGATTATTATGCCTCCGTTGAATCTTTAAGAGGATTCGTCGAATATAGTTCCATTGCTTTTATTACTCGCATCTCATTATACATAAGCCGAACAATGTTGTAATTTTATTAAATTATAAATTTACGAAATTATACGAAGAGATCGAATTTGGGTAACTGCTTAAGCATTAATAAGACTGGGACGGTGTAGGATTTATCATAATTACTCGTACATGCAAATTTTATTCTCCTTTTTTGTGCACATAGTGTTTTAATCCGCAAATGTAAAATACCCTGCGGGTAAAGACGACGTCGACGACGACGACGACAACAACGATAACGACGAAGCTTTAAGCGACGACGTCGCGGACGAGAGACCGTAAATCCGCGTCGCGGAAGTTCGAGAACGAAGCGGAGGTGTACGAGGTGAACTCCGGAATGCCTTGGGGCAAAACGAAAAAGAGAACGTCGAGCTGCAGCGAGGACGAGAGTCGAAGATGCGCTGGTAATGGTGGCAGTGGCGGCAGCGATGCCATGGAAGTGTGAGATCGGTGTAACGCGGGGCAAACGGGGCGAACTTGGGATGGTAAACACGGGAGCCGTGCATCATCCGAGAATCGAACTTCCCTCTATGTCCCCGGTGGAGTCTAAGATCTCCGGCGCGAAGTGAAATTCAATAGGCCGTTCGCTTTTAAGAAATGCATTTCGATGCCGACCCGCGGCTTTGACGCGAAAGGGTGTGAATTTCGCAGTCCCTTTTCGCGTCACACACGAGAGTAACGAAATCGCTAGCACCACAGAATTTACCGCTATCGGGTGAAATTGAATTTTCTTCTCGAGTCAAGAAATGTGGCAGCAATATCCGATGCGGCGGAATATATATATACACTATGTTAATAAAATCTTTTTTTTAATCTCGAATAAATATTATTTCTAAAATATTATTTCTAAATATTATTTCTCTAAGATTGTAAGTGATTAGAACGTAAATGCGGAAATTCATCACTTTGCATCGATTAACACGACTGTCTATTAAATCGCTGTATGTATTAAATAAGCTTGAAACGCGTTCACCAGGAGTTTATGTGCCGCTTCGAACATTTCAATGGGACTCAGTCAAATTGAGTTGATTGAAGTCGAATAGCTCGTTATTGTTGGCAATGCGGGTAAGCAATTCTGTCGCGCGCATAAATTACTATTGCTCGTGAATACACACGTTCTTGTTTGTATATGTGGTAAGAATTAATTTCTCGACATCTCGATGTAACATCGCGCGAAACATTTGTTTGTAGGACGGCTCAAAATCCTAATGCGGCAACTTCAGTCTGTCTCTTGAGCGCACATACGTGAATTTAATTACCATAAATCGTAGCTTACCGGTTTGCAGTGCCGTGCACGCATTCCGTTTTACGGTGCCATCATTAGTGCAAATATCGCAGGTAGCGTTCCCCTGCAAGTCGGTACACACGACAGATGTTAACACCGAATTAACACGTACAACGTACGACTACACGGCACCGTGGCAAGTTAACAGCGTTGCCGGCACGTCGATATGATCGCAATTTCAGCTTACAACCATAATTATCGCGTACTGTACTCGGCCATATGCCTGAGTGGGCTCTACTAAAATGTACTTTACCGACCATTAACTGTGAGAGATGCAGCATCTCTCCGGATGACAACACAATTTGTTGCACAAATATTAGAAATATTTCTTTTGGGGGGGGGGGGGAGGCAAAGTGTTCTCGTAGTTTTGGATATAGTAATTAAACTTTCGTAATATTCGCGATATTTGTATCAAATTTGTGAAAACGGTTAATGGATTTAAGAAAATATTTCCTGTTAATTTACAACCGGTCGCTCTATATGTAATTCGCGTTATATTGAGAATTTAATCTCGTTATTTATTTCATTCACATAGCGTAAAATTAAATATTGTATAAACAGAGAGGAACACAAGGACTTATCGTACATTAACAAGACCATCATATCGTACATTGACAAGACCACATGTTGTGGTATTTATCATATTAATCAGATACAGACAATGAATGAAATTAGACTTTAGAAATTTTGTACAGAAATTGTAGAGAAAATAGATTTATTAGAATTGACACACACATTGTAAATTAACATCTAGCAAATAACAAATACTGCAGTGTCCTCTAATCAACTCTAATGTAATTACACGGGTTAATAGCGTCGTTTATTATCAAAACGAACAGGAAAGAGTTGCTGTACTACTAATCCGCGTATAACATTAATCAGCAATATTAATCGCTACGCAAATATTGTAGTTCTGGTAAATTTAATAACGACGTCGATAACCCGCTCCTGCGTGTTCTCTTCCGTGTTTGCACAAGTACTTCCGTAAGCGGATACAGAGTCGTAATTAGACGCGCTGTACTCGCCGAGAGAGGAGCACTCGAAAAGTAAACGAGGGACGAGTGAGCAATAATCCAACAAAGACGGGCGTGCTCACCCACACGAAGATGCGCGTGACAAGAGACAATACACGCGTGTTCGCGTTCTCGCGAATACTGTTCGTCCACTTTTCATTTCGAAACTTGCGTCAGATCTAATCGTGCGCAAAAATTGAAAAAAAAATCATCGATTTCCGCAAACAGCGATTAAAGTGCAATAATTCAGGCCAGCTGTCTTTTTCTTCCTCAAATTGAAATCGCACTTGAATAACGTTTAACCCGTATCATATCTTTCCGTTGTTATTTCCTAGGAAATTTCAATTTTAATTATAATTTCAAACGACTCGTAAATGAGACGCATTCATTACCTGCGCTTTATGTCGCGCGCTCCGTTCTTGAACGTCCCGCTATGACGTACAACGCCGGCGGCAGTTAATTAATGATCAACGTAGCAGTTCAAAACACGATACATCGTACTTACTCCCTTCTAGAATTTCAACGCTAAAAATAAGTTATTTATTATTACCGTGGTAAGAAAGTCACAATACTCTGTCCGATATTGGAACAAATGAGCCATAGAGTAAACTGATAACGCGTTTTACATTTGTTCTATACTTGCATCCTTCTCAATTTATACGATTGCATACGATTCATACATACATGTATAATTTATAAGAGTTCTCTTTCCGAGTTTCCGACGATTTCAACGCGTTAATACTCGTCATTGTTATATTTGCGACATATCCCTAGGCTTAAAATATTAACTGCGATGCGAATTTGATCTCGGATGGAACACGTGCAAGACGAGGAAACGGTACGGAATATATACTATATGTTGCGCCTCTACATTCTTTCACGAACCACGTTAGCGCAAACTTCGATACGCTCGCAAAATCCCGTGGGCGGCGAGCGAAAACGAGCGACAGGACGAATTATGACGACACGTTAAATATCACGCGATACGAGCGGCAGTCGTAAAGAGGCGTTACCATGCCGTCGATATTCGCATGCATCTATCTATACTCGGCCTGCGCATCTCGGTTGTCCGTCCATCGTTGTGTGTGCAACAGCGTTGAAATGACAGCAACACCGTCGATAGATCCGTTCTCCGGTTGTGGTTGCGACGGGTTCGCGACGAGTAAAAATACGCCCGTCAGAGATTCCACGGTAGCCGCAAATACGCCGGAATTGCAATAAAATCCGAAAACTGTCTCTGCAGTGAAACGACAAGTGAGATAATTGCTTGCTAAATTTAAGAAATCCTGCAGCTTGTTGCAGGATGATAAGATATATCCGATTTAAATTAGTAAATCTCCTCTTGATTTTTTTCTGTATTAATATCTTCAAGTTTTCTTTATTTTGTCAAATTTTACGTGTCTCTAAAATAGATACTTTTTAACTATTGAATATTTTATAAATTTATAAATAGTGAAGCCATTAAGTCTTAATAGCTCTTAATGTATAATAAATTTCAAATTTCGAAAAATTTATGAGAAATAGAATGCGGAGATATATATTTGCACGTGTCTTCTTACGTATTAAATAATAAATATTAAAGCGAGTAATTAGCATGTATTTGCACGCTACTGGATGCTACGATGCTAGGATGCTACGAGGAAAATAGAGAAAATATTTTCATATCGCGGCGCACTTACGCAGTTATCGGCTTCCGTCTTTTCAAGACTCCATCTTCTATCGCGGCATCTCGAGTCTTCTTTTTTCTTTCGCGTTATTTCCATAATTATAATCGATATTTTTCTATCCGACGCCGTGGAAACACGTGAAAAATAATGTTAAATTCCTTGCGTGTCACTGCGTCTCGAGTACACAAAAACGCTGTTAAGGCTTGTGTTCACGATACTAGAAATCGGAATCTCGGACGGAGAGAGGATTAACGAATCGCATTTGGCCAACAATTCGGCCAATTGATTAATGCGATTGGTCAATTCTCTCTCTCTCTCTCTCTGTTCGAGATCTCGGACCGTTTTCTAGCATCGTGGACACAAGGTTTTAGACATGTATAACGTACGCACCTTTTTTTAATCCGGGAATTTGGAAAAAGAGAGAGAGGGAAAGAGGGCGAAAGGCACAAGCGGAGAGTTTTAGTTTACACAAAAACGACTGTAAAAAAACGTCTATAATGCGCGCGCGGTACGAAAAAATCTCCTGCACGCCTCGTCAGCCAGTTAATTGTTTTTTAAGTCGAGTAATATGCGGAGGCTGCGCTTCATCCGCAGCTTTTAAACCACTACCGAGCCACGATGATATTCCTCCCTTGCGTCACGCGGAATTCCATCTTCGCCGTTAATACGCCACTTCGACTCTCTACGTCAAACAATCTAACCAGCCAGCTGTTAAGTTTAGCATCTTCTCACTTCTGAGACAGTCATTCAATTATTGCGGAATGTTACGTTTGTTTATACATCCTAATTTACAACTCCGTTGAGTTTCTTGAGTTTCCTGTTGAAACAGTTTAACGAATACTAACATGGCGGTGCTAATAAGAAATTCAACATTTCTATTTCGGCACCGAATTTTTATACGTTTTGAAATCAATCTCAAAAATCTGAAACAAATCTCTTTTTTATGCGCATTCTCTCTAAATCGAAATCAGTGAAATTTCAGTGCTATACTTATAATTATATCAATCAGTTAAATATGCACTGTCTTTCAATGATAACACACTGATTCTGATGAGTGTACGCCCCTCTTAATCAAAATTGCTGAGGAATACTCACTAATAATCACAGTTATAAGTATAGCACTGCAAATCAGTGAATAATACACTGATTCCTATTTAGAGAATCTATTTGACATAATTTCGAACACTTTGACGATTCTTTGGAAGTTTTTGGTATTTCAATTTTAATTATGAACAAAACGAGCAGAAGAATTGATTCTCATGTTAATACTATTTAAGTTATTCTTCTGTTTATGATATTTATTTATTTATATAAATTTTCACTTTTCTCTCTAATTTTAATACGAAGAAAATTGCCTCGCTTTTGCCTCATTTTAACGTAATACATGTAATTCTTCCCACGTTACTCGATGGATCGCATCTCCTTGACACTGAAAAGCCTTCCGTATAATCGCGTTGCCCTCGCGAACGAGCCGTATGTAAATTCCCAGCTAATTTCCTCGCCCGTCTACGCAACACGTTCATTTCTTACAGCACGTGGCTTGTAATTATCAAGCAGGATATTTGATTTCCTTTACGCAAGCAAAGACCCGCTCGCATGCCATTTCCAGCGTCTTCTCAAAACGCTCTACGTGTTTGCGCACACCGATGTGTATCTCGGAGCTACTGCAGCTACGAGCTTTAAACGTTTTGCACGTCGACGTTTTAAACGTCATTAAAAATATGTCGTTCTTATTTCACGCTCACATCTAATTCCGTTACAACACACGTGATATGCAACGTACCATTCTACAATTATCCATTGTAATACGCGTCTAAACACGCGAGCATCTGTTTAGTCATATCGGGCTTCGTCGAGATGCGTCATCAATTCATCATCGCGTATTTCGCGACGCGTCGGTTTTAATTCGCGCATTGAACGCGGTCATTTGTCGGACGCGTATAAATAATGGCTCGCGCGGGCGACTTATATGGCATTTTGTGAAAGTTTCGTTCGCGCATAGAGACGCGATACGAATCGCTTCTGGCGAGAGTCGCGGGGAAATGTCGAGCCGAGTTATATTATATCGCGATATCATAGCGCACACATGGCCGGAGCAACAGGGGGGCGCATGAACGTGGGCGGGACGACTGTGTGTGTGGGTGTGTGCGCGCGTACACGGATTCCTCGGATTTAATTTCGCGCTTCTATCCCGGCCAAAAATACATACGTACATGCGTACGTTCCACGTGTGTACGCGGGAGAAAACACGTCGTGCATTGTGTACGTGCAACGAATTGCGCCGGAAAGCGAGAGACCGGTCAACCGGCGAGTGCAATAGGCATTATTTCCGTTGTTTTTTCGTGCTCACTGCCAAATACAGCCGCGAAAAGAAAAAAAAGAGGAGCATACCTACGTATACGATAGATTGTAATCCAAGGATCACGCGACGCGACGTGACATATGCATTGCAAGCAACGAAATAAAAATTTCGGTTATCGGTCGTTCCGGAAGTTGCCGAACCTTGCATAATTCCGCGATGTTGATTGCATTCGACTTATATTGCTTATTTCTTTAAGTATTAACACTTTGAAGGCAATATATCCAGGATTAATATACCTGCGACCATCGGACGTCGCTCTTTCTCTTGAAATTCCTGCGAAGACTGCTCGACCGAATAATTGGAAGTTGGCTCGCCCGCATTAATAGGTGATGTTATATAGAGTTCTTTACGGATTACGAAACACCTCAAAATTGCTTTATTGATATCGGAGATAATAGGATCGGAAAATAGAGATTCATTCTGAGGGAAAAAAAATTGATCCTTTATTTCCTCGATTTCAACGTTTAGTAAGCCATTAATTTTCGTAAAATTCTAACGAGCCTGTTGTATGCTTTAAGTCTTATATTGATATTATATCTTTTATGATATAAAAACTTTATTAAAAAAAATTATATATTGGAAAGAGAATGATTATCGTTTTATTTTTTTGTGAAGAAAGTGATAAATTTTGCGCGTGCCCTATCTTCGAGAAATATGTCTCACTTGGGAGATTTCTATACTTACGGAACGCTCTCTTGGGAGATTCCCGTTTTCATAGTGCTTTGTTTCACGACGAACCGAAAAGAAGCACACCAATCATGTCGCAAGAAACTTCGGGATGTGACACTTCCCGAATCAATGCCATTTTTCTTCGTCCGACATGCGATAACACATTCAAAACAAGATTTATCCATTTTTGCCATTTTTTTTTTCTAATTTATCAGTTTTTTATATTCGATATTTATTATATTATAGTGTAATTTTAAGTTGGCACACGGGAAGAACGATTTTGCTGAAATATTTAAAAAATGTAGCTAGATACAGATCTGAAAGTAATTTTGTTGGATCATCAAAATGATTATGTAAGAAACCCAAGCACGATGAGTGCTGCACGCAATGCTGCAAAAAAATTTAATATTCTTGCAACTAGCTTGAGCGTTCTACATAATTATTTTGATGATTCAACAAAATTACTTGCAGATCTGTATCTAGCTACATTTTTAGATACTTCAGCAAAACCCTTCTTTCCATGTGCATATACCAAAGTGTACTTGAGTAGATCGATTTCTTAATTCACAATGATTTTCAAAAACTTTCCTTTGCCACACGGAAAATATTCTTTATTGAATACACGGAAAGAACGATTTTGCTGAAAGACCTAAAATTTTAGCTGAATACGAATCAAAAAAGTAATTTGAACTATCAAAATAATTATGTAGAACACTCAAATCAGTTGCTAGAATATCAAAATTTTTTGGAGCTTTGCTTATTTTTAATAAAATTATTTTGATGGTCTAATAAAGTTATTTTCAGATTTGTATCTAGCAAAAAAACTTTAGATCTCTCAGTAAAATCGTTCTTTCCGTGTATCGATAACAATCGTAACTTTCAATTTTGAAAAGATAGAATTGAAAGAAGTGGAATTGATTACATGGAATACATTTTGTAAATTAAAAACCTCGGTTGCATTCGGGTACTTACAAATACTCATTTGCCGTGGATGTGTGTGCATGCATGGTGGAATATTCTAGATAGCTTGAATGAAATTGGATCCGCCCGGACGAACCCGGAGAACGAAGAGAAGGAAGGAGGTTCGCCAAGATTCTTCGGCTAGGGGCGAGGAAGAAAGATGGTTTCGTTCGAACGAATAATCAGGAGGAACCTCCGGTAATCATTTCGTGCCAATCGAGTAGTTTCCTCGTGCAATCTCGGCCTTGGGTGCACCTACGTGGCTTCTCCCTCTAAATCCGCGCACGTGATGCATCCAACTAACGACCCTCTCGGGGAGCCAAAACGTGTCTCTCGAATTAAGCACCCGGCGTCGGGTAGATCGAGAAGGAACCCCGTAGGAATTATTCCTGTGCAATGAACGACTGTGCACGAATCGACTTTGCGCGGAGCGGAATTTGCAAGAAAAGTTGCTTCGGTGTGTAAGACGAAAAAATATTACGGGATTGAACGTGCTTGGAAAAATTTAGAAGAGAAATATGGATGTTGTTATATATCTAAATAAAAACGAAGATATATATTTTATACAGCTATAAATTTTATTTAGTGTCTTTGTTTAGCAAGATAAACAACTTGGAAGTTGTCTAACGTGGAAGAAACAGCTGAATATACATTTTGTGATATCACACATCTATGTGAAAGATTTAAAAATATATTTTTTCTTCTTTACAGCATCTTTATAATACCTAACATTTATAATTATATAATTAAATAATAAAGTCAGAAAAAAATATTTCTCACGAATATTTGCAAATGTTCATTGATCGTATTTATATTACTTGCTTTTTGTCATGTTAAATGCCTTGTGCTTGTTAAAAATTGTTAGCCCAATAGATAACGCGACAGTGAAGAAACGATTGTCTACTTTATTTTCCTCTCTGTAAATACGTAACGGTTGTTCTATCTTCATATAGAAATGCGTTGCGTTCGCGTCAAGCATTCGTTTTACCGAGTTTCATTCCGAGCGAACTATCCCATCATTACACGTCAGCGAGTCAAAGAACGGTGGATTTCGATTGAGGGGACGGTGGAATAGAAAAGCGGGGAATGGTATTGCCAAAGTTCGACGAGCTACCCCGGCCACCCATTAGCGTGTCAGTCATTCCGGCCGTGTAATTAAATTCCGTGCGCCAATGTCGTGCGCGAATCCCCGCTCTCCGCGAACAAGTCTTTTTTGAAGCTGCCGCATCCATCTCCCTCTCTCTCTCTCTCTCTCTTTCTCCCTTTCTCACTCTCTACTTGATTCCTTGAAATCAGCTTGGCGCGCTCTGTGGATGGTATCAATATTTTCCCTGGGAAAAATGTCGGGTCAGCTCCCGGGAGACGCGGGGTGATGGGAAGAAGGGGGCCAGGTTGCGCGGAGGGTGATATTCTTCCGGAGGGTCTCCTTGACATCGATTCTATCCATTTCCACATTTTCCCGCGTTTCTTACCGCTCCGCAGTCTCATTTTCAATTTATCCTTGAAGCCTTTTATCGCATTTTTCGTTTCTCCCACCCCCGTATCAGAGGGTCCGGCGGCGAATGGACTCGCGCGAATACAACAGACAAAACGAAAGTTTGTATCGCCGCGGGGCCGCTCGCTAGGGTGGGAGGCTTGGGAGGAGGACTGATTAATGGACTTCTTGCTGAAGGCGGATGTATAACCGGTGAGAAAAAAATTAGTCGAGAGGAGGCCGGTGGCACTGGAGAAAACTGCACCACGTACTGCTATAACTGTACCACGGTCAATTAATTGGAGTTGTTAGGTGCTGTAATCATCTAGTTGCTCCTGTTTAATTCCTAGGCTCGTGCAATTGTCTCTTCTTGCATTATTATCTCGTGTGATTGACATCATCAGTATTTCTATTTGCAGAATCTTAAAATAATTGCACAGACAGGGGAAAGATTAAAAAAAAAATTTTCCAATCTATTAAACTTGTATCTATTACTTTAAGTATAAATTAGTGATAGAGATTCATAAATATATGTAGCATCCATGTCATCACGTCATTTTTTCTAATTTCCTCTCTTTATGATCGTGTGTTACAGAGCGATATCATGGGATTTTCCAACGTTGGACGAAAAGGGTCGTCGTCGCAAGGAAGTAAACTTCGAAAATTGTTTCGCGTAAGAAACACTGCGCCTGTACATCGTTCCTAATTGACAGATAGTGGAAAGAGCTTAACGGCGGGGGGATAACCTAGAAACGGGAATGAGAAGAGGGTCGGGCGGAAGACACGAAGCAGCGTTCGAAATTTACGAGTGAGTCGGTTTGCTTGCACGTCGTGGGGTCCAAGATGGTGTCTAGGGACGGTCGTGCGCCGTAACAAATGGTTCAGCTGTGAACCCGCTTGCCGTACAACGACACCGGAAACAGGCGGCAGCTATCCGGCGAATGAGCGAGCGACTGAGCGAGTGAACGAACAGGAAGATCCGCAAGAATTCGCGAGGACACGGATGTGAAGCTTGCCTCGGCCATTTCTCGCGTGGCGAATTGTTCCGAGGCACGAAAGCCGAACGGAGTTGCGCTCGTTTACAACGAAATTGTCCGGAGACAAGATGATTCTGAAACGTCAACGATGAGACGGCGCGCGTTTTGCGACGATCGTCCCGTGAGAAAACGCGTCACGATCTTCTAATACGCGGACCTAAGGATGACGAGGTGTCGCGCGTCTCGACATTGAGATCTCGATGACAGTTGATTTATGGTAACCCAGCCAGATGGGTTAAAGAATCGTAGTTCAGGACTGACAGCACGGTCTCGTGCTGCTTGCGAAATGGCGATTATATCGCGTTCTCGAAAGTGTAACAAGTGGTGTCCAGATTCTCAATGCTGAGACATCATCGATGTTACTCGACAGACGGACGAGGGGATTTGATCCGGGGCCGATCAGGTTCGCGACCGGTTGGATCGAGAGTCTCGAACAAGAAGACCGCCGTTGTTTCCTAGAACGTACGCGATGCCAGCAGGATTAAGCGCGTCTAATGAACTTTGAATCCGTTTCGCCCGTTCTCGAAATTTCTTCGTCAGGATTCTCTTCGCCGGTCTAAGTAGATTTACCTTCGCCGGAGGAAAACGTTCGACCAATGCATCGAGAGGTCCCGGTCCGATGCTGTTCGTTAATCTCGTCAAAGAGTACTTCATTGATCGCAAGATCGAAAGGTAAACGATCACAAAGTAGTAGCCCCGAGCTGAGATTTTAACTTGATTCCAACCACTGGCTTCCTTCGAGTACTTGGATCTACCGACATCGCCTTCGGGAAGATATGTAGAAGCTAAGGAAATTAATTTATACTTAATTTATACGACAATTCGCCCAGAACAAAGAAACGTTTTAAATTAATATACGTTAATGTTCGTTGAAACGTAGTGCGATTCAATGTCGCACGTTAATGTTCGAAGAAAGACTGCAAATGCGAATCCATGGCGACGAAGGTGCTTTATGCTGTACAGACGAAAGAAACGCTCGTCGGACATCGACGATTCTTGGAGCCGCTACCTGACCTCTCTTCGCCCGATCCGTTGACTAACATAGCAGCACCGTTCGTACGCCGCGGGCAAACACGTCCCGTGACTCGGTCGAGGACAAAGACTTCGCGATAATCCACGTCAAGGCAAGATTGTCGCATCCGCAGAGACGTCGTCGAATGAGACGATGGTGATGAAGATATCCGCAAGCGAAGCTGGCGTTCCTCTACTAGGCGCCGTCGGTCCGCGCTGCGTCGTCAAGCAAGCGACGGTGAAGCGTTGTGTCCTGGCGTTGCTGCTTGTCTCCGTCGCCAGTATATTTTACTACACTCATTACATCATCAGCAGTGGACCGCTATCCAGGTAAATCTGAATAATGCAATTTTGTCTTTAAAATGAGAACATGATCATGAACTCTTTGCGTCCCATAATTAAGTAAAGATGTTCCAAATGGTTTTTTAAATCCTAAATCTATATTCTGGAAGAGAGAAGTTAGTAGTTATAGATCATGTTACAAGTATCCCAATTTTTTATAATATTTTTAATATATGTATCATCTCATAAGAAAGGGTTCATTCGGTCGAAATGAAGCATCAAATTAGAGACCATAAACTATTATTTGAAATGTTATCGAATCTTCCAGCTTCAAAATTGACCGAAAAAAATAAATTTGAATATTGAAGTTGCAAACACCGTATTTTTTTGGAAAAATCAAGTTGAAAGTTACATCTCGAATTGCGAAAAAATTTTTTTTCGATAATTTTGATTGAAATCTACAAAACAGAGAATATCTCGCAAATTAGAATCGACTAAATGGGTCATTTCCTACGAGACCGATACATTTGTAATTTTTATTTTTTTTTTTAATATAGGTTTTTTTTAAGATGATTTAAGTAATCCAGATAGGTTGAAAACTCTCAATGGTTTGAATGATCTGGATGGTTTGAAAATAAGCTCTTAAAGTCTGAAAAACTACTATCTTATGAATATTTACAGTATTTGACATAAATGACAGCATCATGCTTAATTAACACAAGATCTTTACATGCAGCGAAATTGCTGCTGGCGAACTCTTTTTGCATAATAATCTGACGTGTTCATAGAAAAACACTTGTACAACTTCTTCGGATCATTTCATGGTCAAGAATGATCATAAAAGTGTAAAGTGAAGAGCGTAAACTTTGCACATTGTTACATATAATAGTAGAATCGCGTAAACTTCACAATATGTGTAGTTTTCATAATACTGCGGCGATAAAAGCGTGCAAATACACTGGAAAATACACCGTTAAAGATCGTGCGAGTTTACAAGAGGCGATTAGTATTGAATGTCAACAGACGAGTCGTTTGACGATAGGTAAAGTAAAATGGCGACACTTTTAATTACTTTGTATGCAATCAAGCGAGGCAAAGCAGACCAATTAGAACCGCGAGTTGGCTGACCGGTCAGTTCGTAACTTTGAAATTGCGTGGTCGCGTGCAACGTCGCTGGTAGGAGATCTTCCAGCAGAAATCTCGCGCGTCGTAGACAATTTCCCTTGACGTCTCTTTTTCACGTGGCAACGATGCGGAAAAGTGGAATCAGTATAAACGAACGCGATTGGCAATTATTCGCGGGAAATATTTTATATCGCAGAGACATTGTTATAATTGTAAAATCAATAATCTTCATTGATATCAACTACTGAAATCCTTTATTCGAAATAATGGATTATTACTGACCATCTCATTAAGGAAGCGAAGCAACGATCTCGAAAGATAATATCATCGGCTAATTAAGGAATAGTAATGATATATATCGATGGAACGCCAACGGTTTTACGATCTCGATAATAGTCGACATAATTGCCGATCACTTTTATCGAGTCACGAGAAGTATCAGCGTGACAGATAATGGACAGAAAAAAGAGCGCGTATATAATTTCTTCGCATGAAAATAATGAATGTAGGACATGATAGCAGCAGGAATTCTGCGGAAAGCAATTTTTATTGATGTAGAAATATCGGTAGTATCAAAGCGCATTAATCTAACTTCGCGGTAACGTATTTCCATGTTTCGTAGTAATAAAATATTTTTGTCACGCAGCCGGCACACCGTTCATTATACGTAAATGTACGTGCGGTTGTTATCAAGAAAATCGCTTACAGGAAAATTATACTAATTACTTTTGATAATTAAAGAATAAGAGTAAAGCATGAAATTATCATTGACTGTGCTGTAGGATGTTTCATATCTCTAATTACATGTTGCGTGTCGCATAACAGAGAAATTAATCATAATTAACGAAAATTGTATCTTTATCTTTTTTTGCGACATAAAATTTTCCTTAGCTCTTTAACTTTATCGGAAAATGACATTAAAAATTTTTAATACTTTGTAAACAGAAAAAGAGAGAGAGAAAGGAGAAAGAGAGAGAGAGAGTTGTACAGAGTGTCCTTTGATCATTCACTTGGCAAACGAGCAGCGCGCAAACGAAGATAGTCGTGAATTTTAGCGAGCGCGGATCGTTGTAAACTATCTGAACTCGTATGTAGAAAGCACGAGCAACCCGCGCAAAGACGAAATAGTTTGTAGACTCAGCGAATTGGCAGGTACCTTCGGTCTTAGAGAGTCTATTTAAATATACGAGCACAAGTATATCTCTATGCATGCGAGCGCGCGCGCGTCACACACACACACACACACACACACACACACACAAAAGTTATGTATATGTTTCCGTAATATAACTGGCCCAATTCCAGTTTTCTTCGATATCCTGCAGGATTGCCTGACTACGATGCCCGTCAGGCAGAGGAGTAAATTCACAGTTAATTAAAGAGGAGACGAACATCCCCAACGATCTGAGACTCTCTCGCTCCGGTTATACGATTCTATTCAATCCGTCTCTACAATAGCGAGACGACATGCACGTGCAGCGTCCGCGGTATTTGTTGAAAAATATACGACAAATAACGATCGCACACATCGGTGTATTTCCGAAATATAGTATCTAAAACGAAACGTGTCGCGTGAGCGTCAAGCGTTGATATTTCCAAAGGTGCGGAAATTATATCGTGGCCGATGTTTTAGCCATTACGTACACGCGAAGTTTCGCATTCTTCTCGCACGGGAATCGAAGTAATTAAAGTATAATTTCCCTCCCCTCCCCCCGCGCGTGCGCTACGCGACCAGTCTCGTTGAGTGAGAGCTTAACAAGTTTTCTTCGACACGTAAACGACGAGATTGTTTTGAAAACCGATCCTCTTCGAAATATCGCTTACGTCAGGGGAAGAAGTTTGGGATATATTTTTCATGCGGCGCGATGGTTGCCGAGTTGCAAACGGCTTCAAGAATGTAAACCGCAAGTTTACACGATCGCGAAACTCTCCTCCGACGACAGATCATAATTTACTTCGCTGCAATACTAATGGATGTATCTGTTACTATAAAATATTCAGATAAAACTGTATAACAATGACAACTTCATCGAATTCAATGACTTTGATATAGGTTGTCATCGTCATAAGCAATAATCAAAAGATTTTAATCATTAATCATTGTTTATTAAAAAATTAAATATTTTTTATTTAAATTATGTATATACAGAAAAAAGATTAATCTTAAATCAAGATTAGACAATCATATGTAAGCAAGAATATTGCAAGTATTACTTTTGATTGCATGAATACAAATTCAATCAAATCAGATTAAAATCTTAAGAATATTATAATATTCTTGCTTGCTATGAGATTGTTTAGTCTTAATTTAAGACTAATCTTTTTTCCGTGTATATATTATATAACAAGTAACAAATATTTATACATAAATATTTACACATAACAAATAGAATTCATAGGAGAAACCGAAGCGAGTTATTACAGTTTTTGTTTAGCGATTTTTAGAAAAAAATGTAAGATTTTGAAACATTATATACATTAAAAAATACATCTCCCTCGGGTATATTAATATTTAAAAATATATATATTATTCTTAAATATATCATTATACAAATAAGTTATTTAATTTTATTTAAATAAAAATTTTAAATAAAATTGTGAAAATGTGACAATTAATCCCATACTCGAAGTTGATTGTCAATAAAACCCAAATTATGGCATTATAGCGCATACATTTATATATTTTATTTTATTTATTATTATATTTTATTTTATGTTTTAATAACTTTTCAACAAAAACAATTTGAATATATACACATATATTTAAGTGAATGGACGCAAACACTTGCATCCTCACCCCAAAAAAATATAATCTAAAAAAAAACTCAAACTTCTCTTTATTCTTAATATAAAATTAAAATTAAGTTATATTTTTGGTGGGTGAGAATGCAGGGGAAGAAACAAAGACTCTTTTCCAAACTTTTCACTTTCGCCGATATTGTTATATTATTTTGTTTTTGGTCCATATTTCTTAAATAAAGGCTAAAAATAAAATTTTAGAAACATAAATACAAACTAGAAAATGTTTTCTATCAGATATAGCAGTTTTTTTATATTTTTTATATTATTTCGAATTTTGTAATAACTTTTTTATAAAATAAATAAAAATAAGCGTCTGACAAAATGAATTCCAAAACTGACATAGTGGCAGTAATGTTATATATTCCTATTCTTTTTCTTTTACAGAATTATCTGTATAAAATACAAATTTAAGTATATGAAAATTTCTAGAATCCTTTTATCTTTGATGTAAAATGTTTTTTGTTAATTCGTGCGCATATTTTATACTAAACTCGTAAGAAAATTGCAAATATGTAGAGTATTATGTAATATATCAAGAAAAGATTACTAAAATATGATCTGTCTCAATATGAATTATAGGTTTTTATTTCTTTAATCATCTAAACTGATCATGTTTCAGTATTAATAAAGTGCAATGTTTAATTTTTCGAGAAATAAGGTGATATCGCTTTAGGAGATCCATGTTGTCAGTAGCGACTTTCCGCTATGTATATGTATATATGCAAATAATATAGAATTTATCTCGATAAAATATAAATTATTATTTAATTATTATTCATATGTTTATATGATTTATTTCATTTACTAATAAACGACGAGCGACGGCTAAAACCTTTTAATTATTATTCAGGGCGATGACCTTGACAACAGTCAAGATCATTAAAATTGATGAGATCGTCATTGTTAATTTTACCAATATATGTTACATATAATCCTATAATGTGCTTCATATTGATGAACTGAGATATATTCCGTTACTACGCTATTATATCTGGAGACTAAAAGACCGACGCATAAATCCTCGTGCACGCGCTATCGAGTTAGTTGATAATGTCATGATCTTACGCGGATCAATCTTAATAGATAAGCCGCGACATCGTGGAATTCTATAGCCGATTACAGTGTGCGAGCTATCGCACACATATATTTGCTGCTATCGTCAATCATTGAGTTTAATACACACCAGTACGAGCATTGACATGTAATATCACATCTATGCTGGCAGCTTCGCCATCTATATGATCCAAGCTGGACAATCCTATTGGCAAACGTATGACGATATCTTGGGAACTGTATTGCGAGATATTGCATCTCAGTATTTATAATTGCACTGCCAATTTAGATAAGACAAGACGGACTACGTGCGATTTATCATATCCGATGTGAAACTACAGGATTAATCGTCCAATCAAGTTCGGTTGTGTCTCATCTGTCCACGTTACATCCATGTAAATTAGGTTGTTCTATCATCTTAAATGATAATGCTGTCATCCTTTGAACTTTTCAAGTAAATTTTAGAAAAATTACAATTAAATTTTTTTCATGATTAAATGAAAATGTGTTTATTGAAAGGATTCTTCAGATATGTGATATACATCTGATGTCTACACATCATACGAAGGAATTATCATTTAATTATCATTTATATAAAATTATAAGAATTGTTACAACGATCAATGATCAATTACATCTCTCCATCGATATTTTATATAAAAATGTGTTGCGAGCTCATATATAATAAATATTTTTTTAGCGATATTTTCAAAAGGACGTCAGTCAGCGACGTTCCTAGTAAAATGTATTATCACGATGGCAGTAATAAATTAGCGGAATCCACGAACGCGCAACGTGGCAATTTTAGATTGCTCATAGGATTCTGCTTCGTCGCGTCGCGATAGTGTCAGCTGTCGCGGCGTCTGCAGCTATGCATCGCCGTTTTTGTGCGCGGTCGCGCTATCGCGCGATAAATCGTTGTTTTACATTTTGGACAGCGACGCGTAAACGCTATTTAAAGTAGGACGCCGTGACACAAAGGTAGTGGCAGGAAATTTATCGTTAACGCGTGTCGCGGCATTTTTTTCAGCGCGTCGCAAGTCTTTCTCGTGAGAGCCATGAAATAATATCTCACGAACTTCCGCCGGTTGCACCGCTGACAAAAAGTACATTCATCTCCGTTGAATAATTCTTTCGCCATTAATCTAAGAAATCGCGATTACGCTGTCATCGCAATGTACACGTGTCAACAGTGGATGGAGAAAATTGCTCTCAACGATACTGTCGTGAAAAACCGTCTCCTGTTAAACGCTAGCGCGTATACACGTAAGCCGAGTAAAAGGCGGAAGCGCATTCACGCGAGATACGAAGAGCAACTTTACCTTCCTCCTTCTCTCTCTCTCTCTCTCTCTCTCTCTCTCTCTCTCTCTCTCTCTCTCTCTCTCTCTCTTTCTCTCTGTCTCTCTAAAACGAGAAGCAATCGCTCGATCTATCTCGCAGTGCAAACGTGCAGCGAAGAAAGAGAGGCGCGTTCCCTGTCGTGGGACGTGAAATGCGACCGGATGTTTGTCGCACGCCCAATCAGCGTCAATTCAAGCATCTCCTCTCTCGACTGGCCTTATGTCGGCGCTAAGCTTCCCACACGCACGCACGCAGTTCCTTCCTAACACTAGCCACGCGCCTTTTGCATGATGCATCTCGTGTTGCGTCCTGCTCTTGAACCGCGCCCATAAAAATCGTTGCGCGATAAAGCTTTTCTATCCGCATATTGCATTCTATATGCCGACTTTCTAAGAAGAAATAGAATACGCATGCACATATAATCTTCGTATATTTACGTTAAATTGGAATGATTGGTCTTTTTAATTTTGAAAGATATTTTTACAATCTTTGTCCTATCTTGCTAAATATTATTCAACCATTGACATTTATTATTTATATTTCTTTTTCATTTTTTTAATAGAAAGAGAAAGAGAGAGTAGTCTTGTAAAATTTGATGGTAGAAGCAAAATCGCGAAAGTTATATTTTTTCTTACATTTTTTTATTACATTTATACTTAATTATTCTCTTAATATTAAATAAATCATTTTACTGATGACGATATTTATTGATGAAAATATTTTTTATAAATCTTAGGAAGTTTTCTGATAATGTCCGCGTAAATGTTAATTTAATTTCTGAACTTACGACGCCGCAAATTACAAGTAGACTTATAGTCCGGCTTACAATCTGAAATTAACTAATTAAATTGCGAGCGCCGCGAGAGCTCTGTCGCGGCGACCAGTATCGCGAGTATCAGGGATAGAGTTTGTTCAACGTAGCGATGCATTATTCATCACGTTTATTCGCCTGCGGAGTTTCGATTATTTTTAACAATTATCTTCTCGAAGTAGTAGTAATTGAATCATGAAAACTTTAATCGCAATTTTCTCTGAGAGTCTCTTACCAAAATTTATTCCGACATTAACTTCAAAATTCAAAAATTTATTCCAACATAAACTTCAATGCTACAGATCTTCTAATAATTAATTTTTTCACGTACGGATTATCATATAAGAGTAGAACTATTGATCGATAGGCATGCAACTAAAAAAATAATTTTATTTGACTTCATTTAAGAAAGAAAACTTTTTTTCGTTGAATATTTCAATAATTGAGTATTTTAAATATGAGCGTTCACATTTTAGAAACAAATCATCGAAATTAGAAATTTTTCAATATTTTTGTTGATTAAGCATACGGCTCGTGTGTACAGAGGGAAAACAATTTCCAATGGAAATTGCGAAATGGTGGTATCAGCAAGGATTACTGGATAGCTGAAAGTTTAAAGAGGCAGAGACGATATACTGGCCGAACAAACATAATTTTTCGACGTATCCCGATTTCGATGCTTGTTCTCCCAACAGAGCAATATATCACGAAAGAAAGTAATATATGGTACGACTTCGCCCCCGCGAAGGATAATCGCAAAGGACGACGACAACGGAGGAGAATCTTTTGCTTTATCGACTTCCGGGGCCATCAGGGAGTGGTCGACGGAAGTCACATTCCATATTTACTCTTACGACAATTCAGCTATTGTTCTTACGGATTTTCTAAAAATTAACTTTAATTTTCTTGATTTTAATTTTCTTCATATTAATTTAACACAGCACACTCTATTATATTAAATAAGTATTCGCGAATAAATATTATAATAATACTTATTAAATATTATAATAATATTTATAATAATATATTTACTAAATAAATATTATAATATATAAAATTTACAAATTTACAAAAAATTACGTAATGATAATATCTCTTGTAATTATGTTTAATATCTATCAATCATAAAATATCCGGAAAGTCTAAATGTGAAATGCGCTAAATGCATTAAAGCAAAGTAGACGGATTCCTCTTTCGCGTGCTTTTTCCGTCTCCTTCGCAAGCTTTCTTACTACACTCGGGTAACAAATACTTCCTATTTCCACGCACAACTGCACCCTAACTCGTTCTAGGCTCTCGTCGTACGAAATTCCGGCACGGCGACATTTTGCAGACGGCATCGAGCAGTAATTGCCGGCGTGCCGGCAAAAAAAGAGCGAAAGAAAGACGCGCGTGCCGCATAGACCGTGGCGTAATTTCAGATCCTCTGTCGCGGTGCCTCACGCTTTTTATTCCCTCGCGCACCACTACGCCAATTTACGCCCAGGTCTCGCGTGTAGGTAGAATACGTGCATCGTTCTCCGGTAAAGAGGAAAAGTAGGAAAAAGTACGGTGGCTGCGGTCTCATTAGCGACGGCAACGACCGAGCAAAAACTCGAGGAGCACTCGACCGAGAGAGCCGCCGCGCCGGTCCGTCCGTTTAAAAGACGGAGGAGAGCCGCCATCGCCGGGGATTTAATCGGCTATCGTGAATACGCGCGTGCACACCGGATCGACACACAGTCACACGGTAGATAAAAAGCTCCGCAATTACGACGGGTTAAATGAGAAGCCGTGAAGCGCCCGCATCGGTTCCGCTAGAGACCCCGACGTTAATCGCGATCTCGTCTAACCCGCGATCGCGGATGAACGCGAATACGTTTGCATCATGATCCTAATCAATGTTCGTTCGCACGTACTCTACTTTACTAAGAAAAAAGTATGATGGAATTGTGAAGTGAGATTTGAAACGAGAATGGTGCGTTGATTGCAATGCGTAATGTGCATTATTTTTAATCGATTTTATTTTACATTCTGATTGTTTCTGAAGGATCGCTCAGATATAGTTGGATATCATGGTTGGAAAAACGGTAAATATTCCAGCTGGACGATTGTCATGCGCAAACGTTCTCTTTTATCGAATAAAATTGCATTTTTACGCTCGCGCTTTCCAGTGAATAATAGTGGCGTTTGATCAAAGTTACACCCGAAATCAAAGTGTTTTTGATTCACAACATTTTCTAGAGTAACGTACACTCTGCGCCGTCAAGAAAACGCACGAATCTCGATTGGTGGGATCCCTCTAGAGCAGTATCGATTTCCGTCGTGACGAGATAACGAGGAAAATGATTTCTATCAAATTTGATAGAAGCGAAACGGTGCAAAGGAAAGCGCTTGCACGTAAACTTAATTAAGCGCGTCAGCTCGTCGCAACAACGAGCCATTCACTACTAAATAATACGTGTCACGTGGCCGTATCACAAATCGTCACGCATTCCGGTCTGAAACGTCGCGGCACAATGTGGTATGCACATCCAGGCCATTAACATTGTCCTGTTGCTTTCGCGAGTGCGTGAGAAGCGACCCTAATTCTGTCAATCCTGAGGGCGGCCTCTGGTACGAGGGGGATGGCCGCCGTTAGGCCACCGGCGATGTTAACTCGTAATTCTCATCGATTCCGGTGTAAATATACCCGGGAGCATGTATACCGGCAGGATTTCCGTTACGCGCTAGATATACCGCGGCGCGGCATGAATCGCGGAGGAACGATCGGGCGTACAGAGGGGGATGAAACGTGCGTACACGCGACAATCGAGACAAACACGAAATGCGGTTCGAGGGGAACAAGCTGATAACCTCCCGCCCCTCCCTCGTTTTTCCTCACCTCCCTCTTCGAAGAATTAATAGCTGCGAGTATCAGGGATTACGTCGATATCGTTCGGTTCTCGAACCGGAGCGAAAAAGTATCGGACACGCGATGCGTTGCTATTGTCTAGAACTCATTTTTTTCTCGCGGAGCGAGGAATTGGCAAACAAAGCTATACACGAGCCTTGATACCGCTTGTCTCGAACGAGAGAAATGAGTTTCCACTTGGTTGGCGCGAGCGCGATTTCCCGTGTATTTGTGAACCCGTCGATTGTGACACGAGGATGCTCGTCCATTGATCCTGAAGCGTAAAACTGCAGGAGGATACGCGGGTATTCTCTGGAAAGTCTTCGCGAGAGTGGCCCTTGCTCGCGGCTTTCGATCTTGATCGTATCGTTTGTAGATACGAGATCCTGTCGCATGCGAAATCTCGTCAATAAATCAACGATCGCGTTCGCTAATCGCGTCCACTTGCAACATGTGATCAGATATCTACCGGACGACAATCGGCACGAAAGCCTGCCAAGCTCACGGTTAGTCCCTCGATTCGTGATCCCTTGGTCGATCATGTGCGCGCGCGCACGTACACACACTGAGTATACGCGTCCGTTATTGGTCGTAGGTGGTTTCGGTGGATTTCGATGAATTAGCTGTAGGATATGACGCAAACGCACGGCCATTGTACAATGTCCACTTGCGGATATCTGCGTATCGGTTGTGTGGCCATGCAAAGCTCTATTCAAAACGTTTGCGATACCCTTGTAGTATTGGCCAGCGTGTACGTACAACCCGATACCTTGTACCTAATATCACGCACGCAGTAGGAAGCTACGTGCTCAAAGAGACCGTTTCACGACGAACGTCAACGAATTAGTCATTGGACGTAATGCGAACGAAATCGCCTTTAAGGCTTTACGCTTAGTTAGCATATTGGATTATGACATCAGAAACGGGAAATTACAAGGAATTTTCTCTTGCTTGTCTATATTTATTTTATATCATCTTTTTCATTTGCTGTTATCACATTAAGCAACTTATCACTTTAGCACCGGCATCGTCTCATCATTAAAAAAAAAAAAAACATTTTTTTTTACTGATTTCACTCAAAAATATTTTGCGAAGAATCTCAATATTTCAATTTATCGATATATTGATATATAGTCTTTTTAGTAGTAAGAAGCATTACATTTCAATGGTCAACCACATATACTTCCATCCTCAATTTTTAAATATACTGCACAGATCTTGAATTTTCCGATACATTCTTACACCTATGCGTGGAAAGTGAACACTCAAATATGCAACACTCGCCGCAAGAGGATTAAAAAATATAGACTATAAATATAGATAAAATATAGAAAATATTAAAATATAGAATATAAAAATATAAAAATATAGAAAAAAATATTTAATTGTAAAAACAGTTTAATTTTATAATTAATTTTCCGTTATGCACTAGATCTAGAATATAACACGCATATAATGACACATAAAGTGATATATAAATTGTTCAAAGTTTTCAACAATATCATTGTAATATTTAGTTTCGCGATATAACAATTCTTAAGATTTGTGTTAGCGGCGGGAAATCAAAATTGAGTGTTGCATCATAGTTTATGAACTCCAGAATCTGCGGACAGTCCGGCGATAGAACTCTCTCCAGCAGATTCGGTAGTTGCTCCCAACACGGGGGCTGGGATCTTCGCGCATCAACGAATCCCAGCTCGTATCTGAACAGGCGGTTTCACCGAACTTGGTGAACTTGCAACACGTCGCGCGAAACGCGATCAATACGAAAAACGCCACAGGATTCACAGCCGAAGCGAGCGCGAACTGTTCGCAACTGTGCTCGCTCCCACGAGCGAAACTGTTCGTGAAAGAAATTCGCGGATCGCGCGCTCGCGAGCAACAATTAATAAAGCGCACGAGGTAAGAGGTAACACAAACCGTGTAGCTCGCCGCGTTATCTCATGACGTGCAATTCGTTCTGAAGGGCGTGGCTCAGGTGGATTTCCATGAATTAACCCTTGGACGCCGCACAAATCTCCTGCAGTGTCGCTGTTATTCTCCCCTATCTATATATTTGCGTGTCGGTGAGCCCTCATACATTCCCGCTCAGCTCGTCGAGATGTTATACCGTGTCCCATTTAACGTACGTGGCATCTGATACTCGTTGCGGGTAACATGTATACACGTACAAACACCTACCTGCCCGCGTACAGGCTGCTGTGTAGTTCAACCTACATACAGGTGCGCCGTAGAAGCGAGCTTAATATACCCGTTAAAAGACTTGTGTGCTCCGGCGTGCGGTCGCAACGGCAGACGCTAATCACGTGTTTAATCATACCGCGTCTCGAAATTAACGCGAGAACGTATCGAGATACTTCCGCAAAGAGAGTTAAGTGGGTTCTGCGAACCGACACGACGTTATAGAGCCCTTTACCGCACGGGTTTATCCTTGGAAATTGCGGCGAGTTCGTCAGCACATTGGAGAACGACTCTCGGAACTTGGCATATCGAGAAAATATGAGATAGTTCTCTTCAGCAATCCCTTATAGGATTCATGTTCAGGGTGCCTCGATCGTTTTTTTGGATCGGATCAATCGTGTCACCTTTGAAACATTTAAAGAAAGTCGATAACGTGCGATTTGAGATATTTAAATAAATGTAAAACTAATGACGTAATAAAAAGGACGACATCGATACTCACGTTGTCAGAAATTTATACATATTGTCACATTTCTTGTAGTTCTACAATTGAGATCAATCGTGACACACAATTATGACATCCTCGATAATTGAATAGTTTCGATTGAGTGATTTCAATTGGTCCATAACATTCGATAACATTCAATAACGGTGCGGGATTGACGTTGAAAGAACGTTATCAATACTGTCGATACAAGCGCAGATCCTCAGATGGCAAATTCGTTTCCAACAACAATGTGTACGATGCGATATAAGTCATGTCGCACATCGGGAGAGTCAGTAAATGTATCGCCGTGAAAACGCAGCCGGATTTCTCCGCTCCTGGCTCTCTGAAAGCCGGACCCAGGTGATTTCTCGTCGACTGCATCGCTTCCTCGCAGCGCGCCGTGTCACGTAAAGGGTTCCGAGGCGTATGAGCAGCGATAAAAACGAGTTTTACGCGAAAAGAATCGACGAAGACACAAAGGAGAAGACAGCGGCGATATGTTTCGAATTGTGTGCAGTTGATATACGGCACAGAGAGAGAGAGAGAAAGAGAGAGAAAGTCAGACATAGGAGAACGCAAACTTGGGTGGAAGGAAGCCCGATGGACGGACAGATGCCGTTGGTAACTCTGGAGCAGAATGGGAGCCAATAATTCTTTGTGCTCAAGTGGGGCGCTTCCGTGTGGATAGAGATACACATGACATAGTACACACGTGTGCCTGTATGCTTAGATACACGCGCGTATATAAACTGCATCTCTCCCTTGAACGGTGCATCATGGTTGACTGATTGCGCTCTATTGATTAGGTTTCCAATTATTGGAGGCAGTGTCGGTTGTTTCCATTTTCCTCTTTCAAGAATCTTTCGTGCGACGACTGCGAAACCCTTTATTTGCCCGTTACAGAAGAAAATCGATGGGATGCCGTATTACATTATCGAGTGCGATATGTTCCTTCTTTGATATTTCTCTTCGATCGTCGAGTCTCGTTATCTCGCGAGAAAATCATTGAATTTACACGCTTTGAATTGACTTCGCGCGTGCGCGCGCATGTAAATAAACGATAAAACATTTCGCTCGTTAACCATTGCGAAATGTTTTATCGTTTGTGCTTTGCACGTTTCTGAATGGCGTCGGCAAAATTGGCGCCGCGTGGACGAAAATCGATGAAAATGATTGCGAGAAGCTCATGTATTTCACGAAGCATCTACAATCTGAATAACCGAGTACCATCGTGTCGATCGTCAAGTACTTATCGATGTAAACATGCTTGATACGGAGCCGCATCAAGGGATTTTCCACCGATAAGCTGCACTCTTTCACGTTTCTTGGCAACGACTTTGCATTATTGATGACACGACGGCAGATTCCTACTTATCAAGCGACAGCTTATGCCTCATTACAATAATCCCGTTGCACCACGTGCGTCAATGTGAATTGAAAGAAGCGCGGAGATTGAGAGACACTTGACATTTCTACGATGACGACGATTTCACGATTAATTTCATGGATATTTCCATTCGTCGCGAGTCGCATTTCTCGCGATAAAATCCAATTTTCTTTAATGGATTCGATAAATAAATTGTAGATAATTCGTTCATTTCGTACGTATAAATTTTTAATAAGCCTTTAAGTAATTTTTCGAAAAATTTGTTTCAAATAATATGATTCAAACAAAATTTATTTGTTTAACTTGTTAACTTGACTTGCAATATAATTACAAGTCAGTAGCCGAGTCTGATGAGCCAGATAGGTATCATCAGACTCGTATTGAACACCGATTTGTAACTACAATTATTTATTTATTTATTTAAACTGTATTTTAAAAACTGAACTTTTTTATATTGTTATATTTTATGTTTTATATGATTAAATACAAAGGATAAATTTATTTTAGTAATTATATGAAATCGTGTATCACAGCCTTTTTATTTTCATGTATTTGAAAGCTATTTATTTTGTTTGCATTAACGGTAAAAATGAATGGTTATTGAAAGATTATTTTTCTGTCGAGCTTTTTGCTGTGAATATCTGAAAGCGGAATAGTTTTTTTCCGTTTGCCATTGAAAGCTTTTTCAAAAATAAAAAAAATATCGCACGCTCGTTCACAAAATGTTATCGTTTCAGATCAAAAAATATGACAGCTTAATCCAATCTTTTATTATTTTTGTATATCTGAAGCCATTTTTACGGAACACAGTAATGTTATTACAGCATCAAATTATTATTATTCGAACTAATAAGGTATTAAAAATAGAACACTTTCCGGACATTCATAATCTTATTTACATCCACATGATTTTCGATGTTACCGCTACGCGAATTGTCATAATGATTATAATTAAAGTAATTAATGTCAAAATTAAACGTTGCCGTTTATAACAATTTTCCACTTAATCTGTCGTACAACGGATAAATCGCTTTCAGATGTGCGAAATGTCACAATAAGCTTCTTTTTCGCGGGATTAACGTCGAATTATCTGGCGTCTTTGAAACCTTGTAGCACACCAGGTAGATCCTTCTACGGTGGCGTAAGCACCAATTATAACCGAATCCCAAACTAAGCGGGTACAGACAATCCGCGAGAAAACGGTCACAAATAAGATAGACTGTAACAAACTTGCTCAGCAGAATGCTCAACTGAGTTTAACTATTTTCGCCACAATCGTCGTTAAATTTATGTCTCTCTCTCTATTTTTTACTCGTTTTCTTTTATTACATCACACTTGTACCATTCAACACAATCGTGCGATTTGTTTCGTAATTTTTTTGCATAATTATTTGCCGAGTGATAAACATCTATTTGATTCGCGGATTCTCACGAATAATGCTGTCAAAGTAACTGTCACATAGTTACAGAGTCATGCATTAGACGCGGATGAAGATTGAGGAGAAACGCCGTCAGGAATTTTGCCAGTCAAATTCGAGCAGCTGCTGCGCCATTAGAGGCATTTCCGCCTAATTGTTTCAACGCCCGAGCACTCGAGTGCCGGCTCACGTTTTCCGCAGGCCTCAGAAATTGCGGGCGTACCAAAGTGGCGTTCCTTTGACGACATATTAATCGTCGACCTACTCCCCCGACTGTGATATCCACCGTCGCTTATTAACGCTTCCCTCATTTGTAATCTCGATTACAGTTGTACAACGGCCCCGTAACAACTCGCTCACGACTCGTCGTGATATTATATCGTTATTTTATGCGATATTTAATTGCTGCAAGTGATTACGCGTGATACGACATTAATAAGGCTCTGTGCACATTCGAATTCGCGTTTTATGTCGCAGCCGATCGGCAGGTGCATACCGACACGTGGCACACGGATGGATAATATAATTATCGGAACGACAAAAATTATTGCAGATCCGTGGAATAATTGGAATAGCAATTTCTTTCCAGGAAACACTGCATTGTCCGAGCGACAGCAATCGACCGCGCTCTCGTGCATGTAATGCAGCGCGTTTACACGTTCTCGCTGTAAACGAGCAAAAACCTTGCGAGAGCTCGTATTCGCGTCCTCCTCTTATGCGGGAGGGAGAGAAAGCCCTTTCGCGCCAACTCACATACCCCGCTCAATTTATCGCTCGTACACTGGTGTTGCGAGTTCATGGATCGATCGGTCGATACCCGGCCTCTAATTAGCGCAGTGCGCAAATTAAAAACTTCTGCACAGCTGAATATAGAAAGTAAAAATGTCGCATATGCACGGAAACGAGAGGCATAGACGAATTGATCTGTGAAACGCACGATTATATCTGCACGAGGTATCCAGGCTTACTACATTATATAAAAGCTAGTCGCAAAAACGCCTTTGTCACGAGAACCTTTCTTCTTTCTCTTTTTTTATTCGTTTTGTTTCAAGCGGATGTATCAGGTATATTGCACTAAGAGAAAACAAAATAGTTCGGGCAACTATATTTTTGATAATAATAAAATGTAAATATCTGCAACTAATTTTACAAAGTAATAAGAACGAAAGTAGTACTGAATACTATAAAAATATGGTTATGATAACAATATATCAGTTGAGCTATCAGTTGATAGTAAAATAGTAACTCAACTATAATTACATAGTTACATAGATTTTATATAGATTTATAGATTTTATCAATAAGATATAATAACATATTTTTTCAGTTTAGACAAATATTTTTTTTAATGAAACGTAATGCGAGCAGTGGCCGCTAGATGGAGGCGACAATTCTATTTCTCGTAAATATAAAATCACATAAGATGCTGGATAAAAGGCGCAATATTATGAGACTTTCCAATATTCTAATGAAATGATTTCTTGAATGCGAGTCATTGAGCTTGAAGATGAAAGTATGAGAGATGTATCTCAGCAGTTTTTAGTTTTTTTTTCTATACAAAAATTAATTCAGGAATATAATTATATATAATTATAATTATTATAATATAATTATAATTATATAATTCCTGGAAAAGTTATATGCCCAAAAGTATTACCAAAAGAACTCGAAATTTAGCATACAGATTCTTGATACTGCAACTTATCTCTCTTTTGTGTGCGCGCGCGCGTGTGTGCGTATGTGTCAGTTTCATGACAAGAAAGGGCCCATTTGGTCGAAATAGAGTTAACATCAGATTCGATGATTAGAAACTATAAGCTACCATTTTTGAAACATTACCGAATCTGCCAGCTTCAAGATTGACCGAAAAAAAATTTGAATATTGAAGTTGTATTTTTGGAAAAATCAAGTTGAAAATGTGTCTCTCTCGGATTGTTTTGCGAATCGCGAAAAAAATTTTTTTTTTATAATCTGACTGAAATCTAAACAGTAAATATCTCGGAAACTAGAATCGATCATGGGCCATTTTCTATGAGACTGAC
>JANQDE010000033.1:660496-677446 GCA_037157785.1 Cephalotes varians
ACTCTCTAAATCGAAATCAGTGAAATTTCACTGATTTCAGTAATATATATTTATAACTATATCAATCAGTGATATATGCGCTGTCTTTCAATGATAATACACTGATTCTGATTAGTGAAAGCACTCCTCACTTAATCAAAATCGCTGAGAAACAGTGAATAATCACTTATAATCACAGTTCTAAATATAGCAAATCAGTGAATAATACACTGATTCCTATTTAGAAAAAAAATACATATATATAAAACATTAATATTATATAGTTAATATTACTTTTCTTATAACTTATTTATTGTTTTTTTTATTACACGGTTTTGCTGAAAGATTTTTTAAGAAAGAAAATTTTAGCTGGATGTAGATTAGAAAAATAATTTTAATGAATTATTAAAATAATTATGTAAAACACTCAAATCAGTTAGCTAGAATATCAAAATTTTTTGCAGCATTGTTTATTATTTTTAAGATTCCAACAAAATTATTTTGATAGTCTAATAAAATTATTTCCTGATCTGTATTCAGCAAAATTTTAGATCTCTCAAAATCATTCTTTTCGTGTACACACACAACTTTATGATACATAGTTGAGGAACCATTTGTCCACAAATTTCTAGTTATTATGACTTTTCCTCTTAGCATGCTAATTAAAGATCATGCGCCATTAAAGATAATTATTGATCCCGAAATATGCAAGTTATTCCAGACATTGCGAATCGCAGATCCTTTTTGCAAATTTATATTTATTTAAAGCAGGTAAGAGGACATAAAATATGGATCGTATGGAGTTATTAATTCGTGCTCGGAATATATTTTGACATTTCGCAAATCTACAATATAAAAGCCGCAGGGACGAACAATTTTAAACCGCCAATTCAGATAATCGCTCAATGGTGGGCCACGGTAAAAAAAGATTGCGAATGAAATCCCGCCAGTCTCAGTATATTGGCGATGTAACGAAGTGAAAGCATTTTGCTGCAACGTTTATTTCGTTCAATTACATTTGGCAGCCATAGTGAAACTACGCTACGAGCTAGAAAGTAGATTTCCCGAGCTTGTTTATGGTCTTCCATATATCAGCCTTACGAGCAGTTAACAGAAAGAAATAGCTTCGATCTTTTGTCTCTAATTTAGTCATTTAACTGTTAACTACATTTGATCTTTATCACTAATCAACGTTATTTACATTTAATCCGATAATGAATTACATATTTATTTATTTATTTATGAATTAATTACATAATATATACATACTACTTAATTAATTACATACTTACAAAACTTAAAAAATGTACTATTAACGTTTTTTAATGAATTTATTCATCAGTCTACATGATGCTTTAAATTTTTACACTAGAAATTTTAGAAGCTGACGTAATCATTTTAAGAAAATTACTGAACGTTCTTTAGAGAAATATTTTTCTGAGATCTTTGCATCTCGCGTATATCTGCGCGCGTATACCTCGGGAAATTTAATTAAGATTCAACGGCGTATGGCGTAAGTCAAATATCGGTTCACTATTCTCGAGAAGTGTATTATCACAGCTACCGCTGGTCCCAAATCGATGCGGCCACAATCCCGATGCTCTGAGGAAAAAACCAATACGAAGAAACCGCGCACTCGCTGCAGGCGAATTCAATTGAAGATTACAAGACCAAAAGATTCACATGCCCCATTTTCCCAAATTTGTCATAAAGTTTTCAGAAAAAAGAAATCTCTAGGTAATTTCGATAAATCGTTTGGATTTCTCTTTTTGTATTTGTCAATTCGAATGCTGGAGTTAGTTTTGTTGCTTTTGGTAACATCAATAAAGCGCGATAAGATACAGAATAAGATTGTATCTCTCACTCAATATCGTGAAAAATTGGAGAATGTGACTTCTGTTTCTGTGCAATCCACAATTCCCAATGCCACGAAAGATTCGCCATAACGTTGCAAGGCCGGTAGAATACGGTACCCCAGAGACGAGTCACATCGCGACGAGAAGAACCAAAAAACCTCGGTATGAGAACGAGAAGTGAGAGAGATAGGAGGGAGAGGGATGGAGAGATGAAGAAGGGAAGAAGAAAGAGAACCGCGACTTCCTGAAGAAGTAATTTCTGTCACCTCGAAATCAGTTTCGCCGGACGTCCGTAAATTGCCGGATGCCCCCTCACACCCTTCCGAATCGATCGGGATTCTACCTTCTGGTCACCCTCGCCACTCAATCAGAGGGTAGAAGTTCGCGCGCGGACTGCCTCGCGCGAAAGAGGGATCTCTTCTCCGATCTCTTCCTTTTTCTCTCCCATTTCACCGAGGGAGCATTCCCCAACGATTCCATTCTCCTCCGACCCCTCTTGATTTTCATCCCCCGTCTCACTACCGGCCGATTGACGAGGAGCAGTTTCAGTCCCTCGACTTTCGCCCCCATGCCGACCTCCTCCGCGCGCCATTGCGAAGAGCAAAACCGCAAAAGCAATTTACTATCGTGTGCCTTCGGTCACGTACCCGATAGAGAGACGCGTGTAGTCGCGCGCGAAATGTGAGTGCCGCTGGAAGGCCAGAGCGATCGAATGGCCGGACACGAAGGGTTGTGCCGATTCTGAGAGCTATATGAGAGAGCTGCGGCGCACGATAACAGATGTGCATCGTGACGCGGAACGTACTTCTGAGGCTGGTAAAATCAATGTGCCGATAAAATGCATTACTTATACGTCACCGTGTATCAATACGTGACAAGATGACAAATGCGGACGTGTTAAATGTCCTCCGAATCTACTATTTTATTTCGGTGCGCGCGATAATGTCCAAAGAAGTAGTTTATACGTAAATCCATTGATACAGAACGGGAAAGAACGATTTTGATGAGGGACCTAAAATTTTGCTGGGTACAGATTAGAAAATAATTTTGTTGGAACCTTAAAAATAATGAGCAATTGTGCAAACAATTTTGATAGTCTAGCAACTAATTTGAGCGTTCTACATAATTATTTTTTTCAACAAAATTACTTTTCTGACCTATATCCACTTAATTTTAGATTTTTCAGCAAAACCAATTTATCCGTGTAAAAATTAAGTATATTTTGAAGTTGCTTGCATATTTATTAAAATATTTATTAACCTACCCGAAAAGAATTGTTTTGCTTTAAAAAATATTTAAAATTTAACTAGATACAGATCTGAAAATAATCTGATTAGTCCATCAAAATAATTATGTAGAACGCTGATTGCTAGAATGTCAAAACTTTTTGCAGCATTGCTCATCATGCTTGAGCGTCCTATACAATTATTTTGATAGTCAAACAAAATTTTTTTTAGATCTGTATCTAGGTTAATTTGCTTCAGTAAAATCATTCTTTTCATGTAGTTATTCATTTCGTGTAGAGATATTTTAGCACACATATCATCTTAGTATTTAATATTTAAAAACTATTTTAATTCACTTATTTTTAAACGATTTAGTAAATAATATAAAATTAAATTAATAACGTTATTTTGATTTATCCGAAATATTTAACTTACTTAATTTATTTGATCTTATGTAGAGAGGATTAATGCAACCGTTTCATCAATGCCATCGATGTTGCCTCTGCAAATAGCTCGCTATTCCATTAAGCAACTACAGCCATTAATACAGTGTAATATCGTAGCTGAAATGTCTCAAATACGGATCACGTCATTGAATTGCATTTTGTGTAATGTAATTGGACACGTGATTAAATTTTGTGAAAGATTAAATTTTGTGAAAGGTCAAATTATTATCGAATACAATTTATTTTCAAATTTAGAATGTCATCAGTAATACATCAATTATTCTCTCTAATGATTGTATGTATTTTCTTTCGTTTACAATTTTTTTTTCATAAGCAGTGCAAATATATTTTGCGTTCTAGTAATTCTTATATACACAAAATAACAGAATTAAAGTAATGTATAGGTAAATATCAAAACTTATTAACAAATTTAAACAAGGAAGAAGAAAGGTACAAAGGTGATGTATAATGTGCCCTGAGGTCATAATTTTGTTTCACTTACTTCGAGCATAATACAACTTTATTACGCGAAATGAGGAATACCTAGAAGTTATTCTCATTTCATATATTATACGTTTATCTTGTATACGTTTTTCATGTATATACTTCGCATATTTATACGCTTCTATTTGGCACTCCTTTTTTAGGAAGAAAATTTCCAACCTCTTTTTCAATGTAATAATATTCTTTAATTACGTACAGTATTATTTCATACTATAAAAATTTCTAAATTTTGTAGTAGTTTTTCATATTTTTTAATTAAAAAAAAAATGTTCAAGATATATTAAATCCATATACATATATATATATATTTTTTTATTTATAAAATTTTATTTAAGAAATTGCGTCGATATATTAAATCAATTCTATATTAGAGAATGCCTTGAATATTTGCAGGAAGGAATTTATTTGAAAAAAATAATAGGTCTGTGCAAAAGTTCTTGCCGATAAATATCTATGCACATGCGTATGATTTTATAAGCAGAAACGTTTATGGTTTTTGTAAGTTGGTATCTCTGCATTAACATTCATGACAAGCCATAGAAGTCAACATAACTTCACATTTAGTATGATTAAAAATGCAATCAGGTAAAGAGCACATTTGCCATTGCCTTTTGTTTTGTTTTCATCAAAAGAAAAGTGTTGCTGATGCAGAATTATTTGTGAGACGTATGGTGAAAATGTTATAGCCATTAGAATGTGTGCGAATTGATTTAAACGATTTAAAAATGGTGATTTCGATATCATTGACGCTCCGCCTTGCAGTTATAGAAGAAAACGAAAGATGGGGAAAATGTCATGAAAAATACTTTATTAATTTATATTATATCGACTTTTTTTATTGCAATACAAAAATTGCAAAAAATTGGCAAGAACTTTTGCACCGATTTAATACGATTAATAATAGTATGATTAATATATAAATACTCAACAATTCGACTGATTACAGTATTTTTGATTAAAGATAATCTCTTACACGAAGTGGCTAATACATTTAGCTGGACAACTCTATCTTTCTCGTGTCGGCGACTTCGTGTCCGCGCTCACACTTGCACACCTGCGTCCGTAAGATAGATTCTCGGTTACTTGAACAACCGCGTGTACGTGAGGGTTAAAATCGCACAGACCGTCACACGGTCGCGCGATAAAGAAAAAGGAAACCCTCGGGACCTTTCATCACCACTGACGCCGTGAATTCGCGTGCCATGGACACATTTTCTACGTCCGATTCTGGTAAAGCGCCATTGCTGTTAAGAAACACGGTGTAGAGATCAATACATTGTTATTTAATATTTAAAAAAGTCATTTTTATATTTTGTCTTAATATTTTTTGTAATTTTTAATTTAAAGATTAAAAACGATTAAATTAATTAAAATTAATTTGTTGAAATCTCGTAATAAAATAAAACTTCGTAAAATGTCGTCTTTGATTTTAATTTGTATAATTCGTCAACAAGCAAATAAAAAATATTTTTTCTTGTAACCGAATATCTCTTTCATTAATGAAACATTTAATATTATTGAATCCGTTCCAAAGATATCGATTTATTTTTACTGATGCATTGCAATGCTCCTAATTAGAAGACATCATTATGGAGAAATAAGAAATCAACAGATCTCTGCATTGTTAGAACTCGATAACTTAATCTAGCTTTAATTGCAAGAAATCAATAAAATGTCTTTCTATAAAATATTTTTATATAAAAAACTTTTATATAAAAAAACTTATTTTTATGAGATATCTACTTATCTATT
This sequence comes from Cephalotes varians, assembly GCA_037157785.1. Lineage (NCBI taxonomy): Eukaryota > Metazoa > Arthropoda > Insecta > Hymenoptera > Formicidae > Cephalotes > Cephalotes varians. The sequence continues at coordinate 666,260 of JANQDE010000033.1, forward strand.
TTTTTTTTTTGTATTTACTTATCTATAAATGTTTATTTATTTATAGGTTTTTTTGCATTACCATTTTTATTGCTGCAAATGTAGCAAACAAAATCGTCTATTATAATATCTATAATCGTAGAAATGACACAACAAAACATTAAATATTAAAAATATTTGATATTTAGGATAAGACAATAAACTTTATTTGTTATAATAATGGCAATTTACAAGAAGACATATAATTTTTATTCACATAACAAAATTATGAAATATTTAATATTATTAATAGTTGTTGCACTTCCGTATTAACGCAAAAATGAAAGATGTCTGTTTTAGAGAAAAGCATATAATCTTGCACATAATCTTTAAATATTCAAAAGCCATCAAATCCGAACATGGCATGTATAGAAATATGATTTTGAGTCGTCGCGTTGCTATTACCCCGCGGTGTTCCACGAACATCCGTACATACGCAATCCGCAGGCGACAAACTTTTTGTTTTAAACGAGATTATCCACGAATATATATGTCAAAACAAGAAAACACACGATTTTATTTGATATAAAAAACATGATTTTATTCATCGAATAAAATCACCGAATTATACATTAAAAGAATGAAATATTTTGAATTGTGTATAACGCATGTTTATGTTATTGCGATTCTAATTAACTTCGAAAATTTGATTTTAACGCGATTGGTTGTAACATTCTGTGTAATGAGAATTTTGCTTATTATGAATATTTCATTAGCTAATCCAGATATTAATATATATATTCTTGTTTTCAAAATGATCAAACATTATTCGCAAATGTTTCCAAGCTCTACATGCATAGTTACCATGTTTATCCCGTATCACAAACGAATAGAAAATATCAATTTACATTAACAAACAAAATATGGTGAGCGAGAGCGCGCGGAATCTGGGTCGACGAACATATTAAACAAGCATTAAAAAGCGTATGTTCGAAAGAGATCGTGTGCGTACTGTTAATCGACGTATTGTCTGCTGCAGCTAACGTTTATGCTAAACGAATCGTAACGTTGATCTCTATTATTCTTTCACAAAGGCGACTGCGGACACTTGCTGCTAATTAACATGAGAAAGAGGATCTGCCGCGAGGATTCTGCCAGTGGTAATTCAAATGACGAAACCAAAGGATGGAGCAAAAGAGAGATCGGGAGACAGTGAGAGTTACGTAGAGAGAAGAGGAAGGTCCATCAAGGTTAACGAACGGGAAGATGATTTCGTTTGTCATTTAACCAATTGACGCTGGCGAGCGACCATTCGTGGACGCCGTGGGGCACCGTGCAGTTGCGTGCAGCAGCTGCAGCAGGGTCCGGCGCATGTAGGCATATCTACTCAGGTTAACCCAGCTAAAACGTTCCGCGCGGAAAGTACCGATTATGATTCATTAGCATCGCCATTCTGACCGAGAGATTCTCGCCGCTCTCTAACGAGAAAGTATGCGCGCGGAAAAAAGCTGCTACGCAAACGGCTTTGCTTGTGCATTTGAACGTTAAGACGCGCATACCGCTCGCCGCATTGTATCTTCTTCTATTCGTAGAGAAAAGCGCGCACGCCACAATAGCCTTTTCCGACGTATATTTGATGAATCTAATAGCGTATTGTGCTACTCGAGCAGTTAATTCGACGTTTTGAGTGCGTTAAACGCGAAGATGCGGATGCGGCATTGACGGTTGCAACCGTAAATACAGAGCGTTATGTGATGTATATGCACTGAGAGAAAAGTATTTAGTATTTGTGACTATAATAACATGGTAAAATAAATATGGTTAGGAGCATCATTTTTATAGTCATTACTTCTATAATGTTAGTAATAATAATTATATTAATAGTTCCGCTAAAAAATATATATGATTGGCATGAAAGAAATGTATAGTTGTCCCTCTAAGGGGGACAATTATATATATTTTAGCGGAACTATTAATATAATTATTATTACTAACATTATAAAAGTAATGACTATAAAAATGATGCTCCTAACCATATTTATTTTACTATGTGATTATAGTCACAAATACTAAATACTTTTCTCTCAGTGTGGGGGGACACTTTGAATAAATTCGTAACTTTAAAGTAAGAGAAACGCGAAAGAATATTGTTCTGCTCCGCGGAGAGATAAAAGAATGAATGTCCTTGTAATTTTCTTTAATACTCTTAATTTCCTTAATTCATTGATAAAACGTTGATTCATTCTTGTTTCGCGAATGCATTTAATATTGCGCGTGAATAAATTTCTACGGATGTCATTTTGACATTTATAAATGTAACTTCGCGACTTCAGACGTTTATCATTTTCCTCGCGATTCTCTCCGAGTTAGCACCTCATAAGAACGCTATATAAAGGGCAGGCAGACGACACCGCTAAGACGTGAAAATGCCGACGACTCCTGTCATGGCCAGGCAATAAGGGAACAGCTAAAAAGGACACTCATAAAGACGCATCGGACGTAACTCGATTATCCGCGCGAAAAGTACGAGACGACAAGCCGTTATACGACATAGTAATTCGAGAGTTCCCTTCTCCGTTTCGTTGCCACTCCCTTGTGTCGAGAGCGATTCTCTACTGTAATTTAATCGGCTGTCGATAGACGACAATGGCGGCCGTAATCTAAAATTACTTTTTTAAGAAGGGTCTTCTCTCTTTCTCTCTCATTCTTTCTTTCTTTCAAGCGTTTATTAGTGCCAGACGGTGTCGAAATTGCCGTTATGAGCCCCCTTTTTTTTCGTCGTAGCACACAAAAGTCCCGCAAAGATGGGGAGAAGCTGGCGCGGCTTGATTTGTGAAAAGCAATTCTCGTGCAATGGCTCTTCCTTGACGGCTCGTAATGTTACACTTAACACGACGAAGGGTTGATGGGAGATAAAAAAGTCTGACCTAAGAGTAGACGGCGTCGTAAGCTCTCTGATGACTCGCACTTGACAAGGATCTAAACTCGTCTAACGACGTCCTTTTGCATAAAGCTTTTTCTCACAATCAGTTGCTTAATTATACATGGAAAGAACGGTTTTGCTTGATCTAAAATTTTAGCTGATCTAAAATTTTAGCTGGATATAGATCAGAAAAGTTTAATTTTGTTGAACTATCAAAATAATTAGAACGCTCAAACCAGTTGCTAGAATATCCAAATTTTTTGCAGCATACTAATTATTTTTAAGATTTCGACAAAATTATTTTGATAATCTAAAAAAATTATTTTCAGATCTGTAGCTAGCAAAATTTTAGATCCCTCAGTAAAATCGTTGTTCCGTGTATGATTAGCAAAAATTTTTTGTGTCCGTAAATGCCGCATGTGTTTTGACTACTAGTTTTTGTCAATTGGAGATCGTATATTAGATAATAGTAAAAAAATAGCGAGTATGATAGCAATCTCGCTCTATATATAATGCGGTCAAATAAATGCACACTAGATTTTGTAGAATATTTACAGTTCTCGCGTTTCGTGATTAATATATCTACATAGGTCTCATCGAACGTGGGATTTTATCGACAAACTATGATATTCCGATGGGAAACGGAAGTTTTCGATTGCAGCAGCAATATTGTATATATTTTTGTGTTATAGATATTTTTCGGGGATTTATCTAAAGTCGCTACATGACGAAACAGACGCGATACCGATCCTTTCCAATCATAGTTCGCGAAGTCGTGTCTGCGTAGTGAACCTTATCCTGATCGAAATCGACTTTCCGTTTGCTCGCGATGTGTCAGAAGTTCGCCCGTCGTTTTCGAGTCAATCGTATCCGCGATAGAATAATGGCTGAGCAACGGGAGCGTTTTGATTGAATACTTCCCCGAACAATTGCACGACCGATCCCCAGCTCAGAAGTTGAGACAGTTTGGCAGCGCGCGTGTATCTGAGTCTACGGCCTCGTAAATTCGTGCTAAGGATGCCTACGCACGCCTGTTACTGATAGGGACTCGGAATTTAGGTCAGATAGTATCCTATAATAACGCCGCGCTAATAGGCTTACTTGCGGCCACGGCTGATGCGCGATAGGATGCATCGTATCTCTCCCGTCCCAGATTACCAATGTACTTGAAAGCCTCTGCGCCGATCCGCGCAATGTACATGTAAACGTCAGAGTTTATGTCTCCGTATACGACATCGCATCCGTTGAAATCCATTGAAATCCATTTAAGCGTGACACTTAAAGCTTACATTGATCATCGCGGCATGAGAAATAGAAGCGATTCCCAAAATTTTTAAAAATATTCTAAAATTCCAGAAGCTATTTGTATTTTTACTAGTCAATTCTCGTCACATTCGATTATCGTAATCACATTATCGTATGAAAATGTGTGTCAGTCTCATAAGAAAGGGTTCAATCGAAATAGAGTTAGCACCAGATTTGATGATTAAAGATTGTAAGCTACCATTTAAAACGTTACTGAACCTCCCAGCTTCAAGATTGAAAAATAATAAGTTTGAATATTGAAGTTGCAAGCACCGTATTTTTGGAAAAATCAAATTGAAAGTTACATCTCGAATTGCTTTATACACTGAGAGAAAACGAAATAGTTGTGGCAACTATATTTTTGACAATTTTGTAATTTAAGTATCTGGCACTAGTTTTATAAGGTAACAAGAACTAAAGTAGTATTAAATACTATTAAAATATAGTAACGGTAACAATAAAATGTCAACCATTAATTGATAGTGAAATAGCGACTCAACTATCGTTATACAGTTATATAGACTTTATACAAATAAGATATAACTACTACATTTTTTTTAGTTTAGACAAATATTTTTTTTAAATGAAGCATAACTAATTAATTATTGTTGAGATGACTTGAAAAAAAACATTATTATTATTAGGCGACTATTTTTCTATAGTTTGTTGAACAGTTTACTATAAATGGTTTATATTACTACATTTTCTTAGTTCGTATTACTTATTTGTTGTTGTTATTACAACTTTGTAATACATAGTTGAGACACTATTTGTCCTCAAATTTCTAGTTGCTGGTACGACTTTTTTCTCTGAGTTTACAAATCACAAAAAATTTTTTTGATAATTCTGATCGAAATCTATAAAACAGTGAATATCTTGAAAATTGAATCGATCAAATGGATCGTTTCTTGACATAAGACCGACACATATTTACTTTGGACAAATGTAATACAATTTTAATTTTGTTTTGATAGAGATAATATGAAATTTGTAACATAGTGAATGTGATTTATTTTATTGTATCTTTAAAACACAAACATATTACTGAATTTTCCAAATCGAATCTAAGATGTTATATAAATTATTAAGTCCTTATAAATGTACTAGTAATGTAAATATACTAGTTTGGTAGGTAGACAAAGAGACGAAGCATTATACGAAGCTTATGTAAAGTCGCATTTAGATGCCATATGAAATTTAATGAAATAGAGATAAAGCTAGTTTCGACTTTTTAGCAAATAAAAAGAGAGACACTGCACACCCTCGTTCTCAACTATAGGTAGGATTGCAGATCCTCGATATTTACGAATGATCCCGTGTGCACGGATAAACGACTTCGATGCACGCGAATGTCAAGAATATTGCATCGATAACCCGCGCATGAAATGCAGAGGAGCTATTCGCGATGCACCGTATATGCATACGCGTATGGGGCACATATCGCGATCGATACCTGTGTTTCCTACTACGAGCATTTCCATATCTTTATGAAAGCTATTGCAAAACACAACACGTCGAAGACGAAACGAGAAACTTTGATAAGCGGAAATCGATCATCGAGCTTCAGTTTTATCTGAACAAATTATCTGGAATGCAAGTAGATAGCATAGCTCTATAGGAAAATTTCACGAATATTTCACGTCTTGGTAGATTGCGTTTCACACGGTGGATTATCATTATGCGCGTCAAAGACCTTTTACTGCTAGTAGAGTAGTAGAGTTTATAACTGCTATTGCGTTACGTGGAAAATATTTGCTCAAAATTTAGTTACACCAAATACTCCATAACAATGACTAAAGCCGTACCACGTTGGTAAATGTTAGTTCGACCGAGGCTTCGTGTATGTGTCTACTGACGCGACGCCTAATGTGCATAAACTAGAGAGAATAAGAGCTGCGAAGCGCAAGTGCATCATCGATAATCTGTTTCACTTCCATCTAAGCCAAGGGGGTTCGACCCTTTCAATTTCACTCATCGTTCTATCCAGAAACTTTTACACGTTTTCTTTTTGTGACAAAATTTCTCAAGATTACAATATAATGTCTCCTGTAGTTTAATTATTTTTCCTAATTTTAAATACTTTTACTAATTTGAAGGAGCCCCTCAAATTTTGTTCGATAATCGGATTATATATGATTATGATTATTATCACAATTCTTTTATGTCAAACTCGCGGCGCTGCATTGTCCATAATGACTTTGTAATGTGTCTAACGAAATATCTCTACTTTCTTTTTATTTCTTCTTATTTATTCTCTTTTTATACTTACTTTATACTTAATATATTACACTGAAGAAGACTTCGTGAAGTCGAATCGTCCGTCGTTTGTCTGCAAATTTTCTATCGTTGTTTATATTAATAAACTTTTGACCTTATATGACAACCATTTAATGCTCATTCGTTGGCCTTTTTATTACTCATTGCATAATACGAGCCGTATCTAACTTTATTTATTTATTTATCAAATTTTTTCGATAATCTGTTTCGCTCCCATCTAAACCAAAGGCTCGACCCTTTCAATCTCCTAATTTTAAATATTTTTACAAATTTGAAGGAGCCCTTCATATTTTTTCACATCCGGGAATTAATGATTTATTCGATATACGATGCCATTAATTAATGTGCATCCGTAATATGCACATTCACATTTTGACATAATTCGGCACGCCGCACGATAAACGTTTTTACGCATCAATGAATGTTACGACATAGATAGGAATTATGAGAACGATTGATCATGTTTGCATCCCAATTAATAATTCGACGAATTTGTATGCCATAATAGTTATTGCTATTCCATTATGAAAATGCTCCCGCATGTTTGAACGTCGATCGGTTGTCCCGGCTTATCCTGCTTCAGAACAAAGGTTCGATTTTCGGTTTATGGGGAGAAACTCGATTGCTAGACGCATACTAATTTGATGCATGCGCCGATAATATACTAGTTCTGTTCATGACAAACATCAATATAAAGGAGCTCAACAGGAATCTAGCTATATGAGCTGTATCTGAAAAGACTGGTATCTGATTGTGTTCTGAATCGATATATGAAACATAAAGATCATATACTATCGAATTCAATTTACAATCTAGAGAAGAATCTGTAAGTAAAAATGTAGATGTAAATAAGAATAGAAATGTAAATAAAAAAAAAGAATAACAGAAGATGTAAATAAAAATAAAAATTTGAAAGAAAATCAGGTATCAGGTTGCTTCTCTGATATGGCGAATTGCAATGTTCACGAAACGTTGGCATTAAAATGGATCAAGACACAAAGACAGCCCGTAAATCTCTCAGCACTTTTAATTTGAAAGAAAATTTTTTTTTTAAGAAACTTTTTCTTCTCAAAAATTATAATCTTTTTTCGGATATCGAGGCTTGCTGCGATGTTCTATGATTTGAAATACGATATTAAAAAAAGAATTACCCTTGTATTCACGACGGGATAGCTTATTCGCGGTAAATACCAGGAGACTCGCAGAATGCTCGATGTTAATAGCCGTCCGGAAGGACTCGGCGCTAAAGGGTCCTTTGTGAAGCTACGCATACGTTCCGAAATTCCTGCGTCGCTGCTACATCCGCGTTCTCACGGATATACCGAGCGCGCTGTATCTGTTGAAAGAGCGGAACTTTGAGGACAGGTTGAAAGAGCTGCCGTGCATTCTTCGAGGGCTGCTCGTTACGAAGGTTTTGTTACGAAGAATTTGACGGAAGAATTCGCTCCTGGACTGAGGCCAATCGAAACGTTCCTCTTGTTCTTTGAGAGAACATTTGATATTATCATGAAAACTGTAACGTGGCATGAAGTAACGCGAGGCTTACTCGAGAAAATATCTCGTAAATATGTAAAATTTCTGAGATAAGGTACGGTACAAGAAAATGCGTTATGTGCACTCAGAGAAAAAAGTCGTATCAGCAACTAGAAATTGAGGATAAATAGCGCCTCAACTATGTGTTATAAAGTTGTAATAACAACAATGAATAAGTAATACGAACTAAGAAAATGTAATAGTAATATAAACCATTTATAATAAATTGTTCAATAAATTACAGAAAAATAGTCGCATAATAATAATAATGTTTTTTTTTCAAGTCATCTCGACAATAATTAATTGGTTATGCTTCATTTTAAAAAAATATTTGTCTAAACTAAAAAAAATGTAGTAGTTATATCTTATTTGTACAAAGTCTATACAACTGTGTAATGATAATCGCTATTTCACTATCAATTACTAGTTGACATATATTGTTACCGTTACTATATTTTTATAGTATTTAATACTACTTTAGTTCTTGTTACCTTATAAAACTACAATAGATGCCAGATACTTAAATTACAGAGTTGTCAAAAATATAGTTGCCACAATTATTTCGTTTTTTTTCGGTGTGTATGATCAGTATTCCGGAAATTTTTCAGATTCTTGATGTGTGTGTGTGTGTGTGTGTGTGTGTGTGTGTCTATTATATTAATAACTTATCTTAGCGTCGCATTGAAAAATATTACTGACAAATTACTACTTGTCAATTTCTAATAAATAAATTGAAGTTAAAAAAAATCACAATAAAGAGATTGTGCATTAGATGACGTGTTTTATGTACTAAAATTTATAATCAACATTTTTTATTAAAGATAATACATCAACTGTAATAAAATATTAATTAACTTAAAATATTTTCTATCATTGCAGTTTAATACACCGAGATACAAGACCGGAACCAGCGATACGATGTTCGACCCTGAGAGGAGCGACCAGGCTACCGTCAGCACCAGACCATCGCAGTGAAGCTCGATTAAGGATAGACCCGAAGGTGTTGGTCTTCGTAGAAACTCTGTACTCGAGGCTAGGCCGAGAGATAGCTGAGCTGCTAGTTTATAATCGAATAAAGTGAGTACAGACTATTTTTCTTTCGTACCGGCCAGTACGAAGGGTCGAACGGCGCTTCTTATTTATTGACAAAACAATTACAAATCTACGCGATTCGCTGCAAACGTTTTTGTTGCGATACAGATAATTATAATTTATTTACCTGGATAAAAACCTGTCGTAGATGTCTGACCTACTTGCATGCACCGCGTTTCGCGGCATGTCTTTTATGCGCGCCGACCTGATTCTGGAAAAAAGATTTCACCCTAGCGATCTAAAAGTAGGTCGCCAACATAAGCTTTCTTCGGAGTTGTTGGCCGCAATAGTTCATACTATTAGACAAAAAATATATGGCTAATGGCACTCACAATTGCTGAAGTCGATCAATATCGTGACACATACTCCTGAACACGTGCCGTGAGCTCGCTACTTCGCGATTCTTTTTATTCGTAATCACTTTACTTCTCTTTCATAAAAAAAAACGATAAATGACGTATTTTATGGAATTTGAAGCAAACATTTTATTCTCGTACTTTTAACGGTCGACTAATAGTAAATATTCATGTTTACTTTAATTTCACAAAATCATTCGCCAACATAAATTCTACATACTGTTCATCGAAAATTTAGGAAGAATTCATAAATTGTATTTTATTTATAAAGCTCTCTTAGGCTTTTTCATTTTTACGAAGCTCTCGTTCTGTGTCGCGATCGCGTTTATCGGGAGAAAATATTTCGACATTTTTCCGGAAAAAGAACTATATCACCTGGATCTTGTTGTAATTCTCTCATACCGCTGATTCGAATTTTTCAAAAAATTCCCGACGTTTATAATTCCGCGATGAAGATTCCGCAAATCCCGGTTTTACTACATCGTCGGCGATGTTATTTCGTGAATGTCGGTATAAAAATTAGAAATGCAGATTTCTCAACCATCGTAAAGTCCGGGCAGTTTTTACGCTATTATACGGGTTCCGCGAATATTTTAAAATTCTCTCATTCTCGGGAGTTAGAAATCGGCACGATGTCGACGCGGATATGTGAAATCATTATCACGATTCTTACAATCGCCTTATTAACTTCACACTCAATACCGTAATATGTATCCGATGTACCGAATCTTTACATATTTCGAAGAATTAAAAATCTTGAAGTATTTTTTGTAAAATCGCGAGGATTGTCGATTCGGAATAACGTGCACTATAATACTAAATGAAGATAAAGTGCGGAAAAATAACCGCTTATTTAGAATATTTCACATTTTGGAATATTTCACAATTCAGTATGCAATTTTGCATGGTTATTGTTAATATATGACAATGTGAATTGTTAACAGGTAAACATATAGACTGGTAATATAGTGCTCCGATATTCGGATGACTTGTTAAATAAATATTAACGTTGTCCACCTACGGTAAATAGGAAACATATATAACGTGATACAACTATGTAATAATGTAATAAAGCTATATTAAAATTTGATGAAATTTCGTCTGACACATCTACACTGGAAAAAGAATTTGATAATAATAACCAATCTAATGATTGTTAGTAATGCTTTGGTGAGACAGTTTCAACCAAATGTTTAGTTAATAATCCAAATTGAAATAGTATATAGCTCCACGAATGAAAATCAAATGAAAAGAGAAAATGCCTATGGGAGCAACCGCGGTTAACAGTGCGTAAGAATATAAAATAATTAATAATTACAACATGTGTATGATGGTAAGATGATGTATTTTAACAGCAAACGTTTCGACTACATGTTTGAGTCCTCATCAGTGCTGATGTAAGTGATATAATGGGATGACATCTTAGCTCGATTGTTCCTCCCCACAAGGTCAAGTGGTAAAAGTCRTTCACAGAGTAAAAATTAAACTGTGTGTATAATAGAGAAATAAATTAAACCATAATCGATTAGTCCATRTGAAAGTCAAAAGGTAAAACAATTGATAAAATGGATGTATAAAAAAAACAGATCAAAGTGACAATAAGATTAATAAAAAAGTACAATGAAATAAATTAAGTCGGACAGAAACTTACGTTGTGAGGAAGAGAACAGTCGAATAGATGTGTACACAATGTGATACATAATTGAAATGATGATAAATGTCTACAAGTATATATTTATATAA
>JANQDE010000033.1:678569-720017 GCA_037157785.1 Cephalotes varians
ACGAAGACTAAATTACAGATTTCAAAAACACGATTTCCATAAAAAAACTATTTCTGAAAATTCACAAGTTACTAACTTACAAACTTTCTTTACCATCCCTTATGTTTCCAGTATAGCTACCAAATTCGTACAGTTTTTWAAAAAAATCTCTTTCTGTAAATTAACCTTTTCTTGCCTCAACAAATTAAATAAATTTATAAAAGTACATAAAGACCTGTTACCCACTCTTTCTCGTTCTAATGTCGTTTACGAAATTGATTGTTCCAATTGTGATGCGTCTTATGTGGGACAGACGAAGAGATTATTGAAGGACAGAATTGGTGAACATAGAAATCACATAAATCGAAATTCCAATCAGTTATCTGTCATTACTAATCACAGACAGAACTTTAATCACGATTTTGATTGGAACAACGTGAAGGTGTTGGACGAAGAAACCAATTATAAAAAACGACTCATTTCAGAAATGATTCACATTAAAAAACAAAAGCATGGTCTGAATTCGCAAAACGACACTGAATTACTTGATCCTTTATATCATGATCTTGTCCAACAGTTTCACTAGKTCTTGAWAAATAGTTTTGTTATGTCGACCAATCCGAACGATGTTTGTTACATGCGGAGGGGAGCGATGGTTATATAAATATATACTTGTAGACATTTATCATCATTTCAATTATGTATCACATTGTGTACACATCTATTCGACTGTTCTCTTCCTCACAACGTAAGTTTCTGTCCGACTTAATTTATTTCATTGTACTTTTTTATTAATCTTATTGTCACTTTGATCTGTTTTTTTTATTCATCCATTTTATCAATTGTTTTACCTTTTGACTTTCACATGGACTAATCGATTATGGTTTAATTTATTTCTCTATTATACACACAGTTTAATTTTTACTCTGTGAACGACTTTTACCACTTGACCTTGTGGGGAGGAACAATCGAGCTAAGATGTCATCCCATTATATCACTTACATCAGCACTGATGAGGACTCAAACATGTAGTCGAAACGTTTGCTGTTAAAATACATCATCTTACCATCATACACATGTTGTAATTATTAATTATTTTATATTCTTACGCACTGTTAACCACGGTTGCTCCCATAGGCATTTTCTCTTTTCATTTGTTTAGTTAATATAATTAAAAAATTAGCATTGAGTTGGACCAATTAAATGCTAATTTTATTTTATTTAGTAAATATTACCAAACGATTGATTACTTTTATTATGTTTGATAATACTACGGTAATATTGTATCGATACACTAAACAAAATGCATGGTAATTTGCATGGTAGTCTTCTTCTTTGTTTCTAACTTCTTTTTTCAGTGTACAGCGTAAGATTTCATGTTTCCATTCCGTGAAAATTGCATGACGTGAGCGTGCCTGAAAAGTTCGTTTCCACTATCGGAGACACGGTGTATCGCGAAATTTACTTCATTCATGATATGCGCATTCCTTAAACGGTAATAGCCAAAAGCCTGCTATAGGAGTCGAGTAATGTACAGGGTTACTCGAAACTTTGAGAGAGAGAGAGAGAGAGAGAGAGAGAAAGAGCTCGGTGAGAGAAAGCTTAAGCCGAATGTGTCCTCGGAAATGGAATAAGTTTGAGAGAGAGAGAAAGAGAGAATGGAAGATGAAGAAGGAGGGAGAAGGATAAGCGGAAGTCATCTACGTATTCTCTCGATTATTCCCCTATTCTTCCGGTTGATGAAATAATAATGACGGGATAATGCGATCCGTTGCCAGCTTCCGCAGGCCTTGGCGCTTATCGGGAATTATAGTGACGCAACCGCGTGACATGGTGCATATGAAAGCACCATATTGTAGTTTAAAGCACAACACGAGATAGAGACGAATAGCGATTAGAGGGGTTGCACCATCCTTTGCCGTATAGGGACGAATACGCGTGACGTATAACACAGAATGAACATGCGGATACGCGTATCCCCGTGAACTGAACGATGTTCTCACCTGCTGTTAGAGAGATAGAGGCATCGGTGTGCCGATACGATCGGAAAGGTAACCAACAGCCCGGGCGTATCAGCGATATGCGCTCACGAGAGCACGAGAGAACCACCAGCCAAGCTCGTCGCGGTGGTATCTCGTTTGCTTTATCCGGCGCAATTTCATAATCGATATCGGCGCCTGGGGGTAGGGAGAAAGGACAGGGGGTCGTCCACGCTGGCCGCACCAGCGTTCACCTGTGTGCGGCGTCAGGCAAATTTTGTTGTCGGAGATTGCGAGACGCAGATATGGAAAGCGTCGCGCCAGATCGTGTTCCGCCGCGAGCCGCGTACCACGTACACGTACGTGCACCGTCGACACACAACGGTGTACATAATGAAATATTTATTGATGCGTCGGCTCCTTTGCGCGTAGAAGAGCATCGCTATGTCTGCCTTACGCCGTGTATATACGTGCACGTAATGCGATATGGAAAAGTTTTGAATCTGGAATCCAGTTGCGCTAGATAAAATGCGATATCTTGCCCCGGGATACTCTCTCGAGCTGGGACGTAAGAAAAATAGGGGCGCAGGAAGAAGTTTCTATAAGCGAGTTGAGTTTTCAACCCGTTTTATCTTACGTACGAGCAGCGTCTGTTTCATCTTACCTTGCAGCTTTTATTGCTTATTAACTGCTTTTATATGCACTCGTATCGCTTTATCGATTATGCCCACATTGTGAAAGATAAATAAGGCAGATATAAAACATACAAGATGCTTCAAATTAAAAATGAAAATCTGTTCTATCGGAAACTTTCATACGAGTAAGAATTTTATAAAATATACACGGTGGAAAATTTATGTTAAATTTAATACATTTCACGTGTCTCAAACAGTCCACTCAAATTATACTTTAACACAAGATGAATATGTTAGAAAGTAGCACAAACGTTAAAAATTAATACAATATTGTAACACTTTGACATATAATTTGAAAATGATTTGTGGAAGCAGATTTCTTCAGTAAAATTAACATTTATATAATATGTGATTAATAATATGTGAAATATTATATTCATCTTTTATTTTAGAATTTATATTTTAAAATCTCATTATTTTTATGTTATTTGTTCACTTATAAATTATTATTTTAACACTGAGAAATGTTAAATATCAATTTAACACAAAATATTCAAATAACACATTAAATTAACACTCGGATATGTTGAAAATTTAACACAAAGAATTTTAATAAGGACGTTTTTAACACAAGTACAAAATGTTTTTTATTGTTTTACAAAATTGATATTAGAATATAGACGAAAAGAATTGCTTAGCATTAAAAATTAAATCTCTTCATTGAAAACTTTAATAACACGTTACAAAAAAGGAAACTTTCATAAAGAATGCAGAAATTCATAAAGAATACCGATTTGATACACTTTCTGGTGCATATAAAAACCGATCAAACAGTCAAATGTCAATTGTGTTTATCGCCGATATTCTATTCGACACATGACAATCAAACGAATTCTCTCCTTCGTGATATTTTTAGTTCATTGATGGGGTTTCTCGATACGTATCCATCTGTCGAGAAACCTTCAATAAACGTTTGCGTATTATCAACGTGGAGAAAGAAGTCTTCTATTTCTCAATCGAGAAAACGGCGATATCGATCACGCTACTCCAACACCAGCATACCGTCTTCTCTTCTCTTTCACCCTTCGGATTATAATATCCCAATACCCAACGTAGCCTGGTCTTCGTTACCCGGCATTATCGAAGGGAAGAAAGTGACGTGCAAAGGGTAAATGTTTCACGTCGAGACGAACGCTGATCAACCCCTGTGACGCGCATTTTTTCATCGCACGCACCAGCGAGTTTCATCTCGAATCCGTCTTTTCATTTCGCGACTCATCTCCCCTTTGTCCCGTCACCCTTCCAGCACGCGTTGTCTCACAGTTTCTCTTGATCTCTCGCCCGTTTCCCGTACCTCGTCGAGATACTCCTATGCATCCGTTGGCTCGTAAGAAAAATAGATGAACAGTGTCATCGCGGATCCGAGGGTGTTTTGTTGGAGACGCTCGGAGACGTCGCGTGTACGGCGTTGAGCTATCTTACCTTGTCGCGCGCGAATTACAGCGCATTTTTAGCTTCTCCATTATTTATAGCAGGGAAACGGTGTTGTGTTCACGTGCCCGCCGCGCATACACGCACAGGGCTGAATTTTTAATAGCGGCTGCGCCCGTCTCCGTGATTTCCGGCACACACGCCGCGCGATACGGTCGTTCGCGCGGAAGTAACATCTCGGCGCGGAGGTATTTCGGAATTACCGGGGAAAAATGTGTGGCGTTTATTCAACCTTTCGCAGGGTGAGACCACCGGAGGTGCTTCGAGGTAGATCGCGCGCGCTGCCCGTTTATTTTCGGGCTGTAGAAGAAAATCAACGTCTGTCGCGCAAACTCTGGTATTTACATCAAGCCAAATTGCGTACAACGCGAATGAGTATGTCGCGTAATTACTTGAGATATTACCCCGTCTTGAATAAAGATAAAGAGGTATTGTGCATTCTGGAGAAAGGTACAACGCCACGCTAAGATTCAATTCCATCCCTTAGTCGCTGGAAACGCAGCAGCTTTCACCTAATACAGACGTTATAGCCGAGAACTCTTGGAATATACTATCGGCATAAGTCCTTGTAATTGGGAAAAGGATTACAAAATCTTTACAACAAAAGTTAGGAAAAACACTACGCATTTCTATGATACGTCCGGGAACTCTTGACTTAAGAGATAATTATACGATAGTTGCATTAATTAGAGAATTCGCAGTGTCCTTTCATTCATATACAGTGAATAGACGTCATAAAGACTGTTCAGACGGATATCTCTTTATAGCATCTCTTTTATCCACTTTTCCGAGCGTTGCAGTTTGCAAATATACCCGCGGCGTAAAAATAACACAGCTACAGTCTGTGGTATCTTCATAATTAAATGAGCGATGTAGCTAATATTACGACCAGGAACAGTTATCGTGACACAAGCAATGCAAATCCGATGGTACAAGAGCGCGAGAACTTTCTGTACGAGAAAGACAGAGTGCTATTGATTCAGCTACGACGTGGAATATTTTAAAACATCACACGCACGGCGCAGTTGACTATTTTTACATAATGCATACATCTTCGTACAAGAATTTAAGCGCGGCTTATAAATTTGTTCTTTGACAGAATGTCGAACACGCTTTTATTTATCAAACAGTGATTTTTTGTCAACATTTTTATTGATTTGCTACTAATAAAGCCTCGGACGTTAAATTATAAAATGCGTTATTTAAAATAATCTTTAAGCAAATATCGCGTAAACATGTTGCAATTTTTAGCCCTTTATGTAAAAAAAACTTTAGATACTAAGGGTTGAAATAGCGTGATTGACGATCTGAAATGCAAGTAGATTTCAGGCTTTCGGAAACGCAGAAAAGTTCCACATGTTACAATATTTACATGATATGTTCCTTTACGTAGATTTGTCCGCGTTTACGCGAACGTGACGTCTCCGCTCGTTTGTATTCGGATTTGGCGGCTATTAGAGATTTCTGCCTGTCGCCTCACTAGGCTCTCTTCTCAAAGAGATACACGTCGTTGAACACGTATCGGGATATTACGGCATCGTATACATGCTCGCGCACATCGCGACATGACGTACGACCGACAACGGCCGGACTTCGCGGATTTCCGTTCGAAATAAATATGTATCTGTCCGACGCATCGTAACATACGACATGACGAAGGTCTTGCGCTGGAAATATATTTTTCTCCGCCCGACATCCGCACACGGGAGGAGCAGGCAGGAGCAAGCGAAAAAAGTATCGAAACGGCCTCGCGCTGGTCTATCACTGTGCAAATCGCATTAATAACTTTCCGACGCGCGTATTATTTACATAGCGACTAACGAAACAGATATATTTCGACGCTCTCGATGGAACGAAGGTGAAACTTTAAAGAAACTTTTAATATTCAACAATCAATTTTGGCTTCAAAAGAGAAACAAAATTTATATTTTTTTATCAAACATAAATTTATTTAGCTTTCTGATGAGAAATTATGCACTATGTATCTGTTTTAATATAACAGCAGCCAAATCAAATCTTGAAGGTATATCGAAGATATGAACCGGATGTTAAAGCATTAAATAATTCACGTTAAAGCACCGGACGATATTTTCGTCTTCGATTTATAATTTTTGAGGTATATTATTTCTGAATATGGTATTTTATGTTGAATAATTTTTATCTCGAATATCCGAAGCGATCATCGAGCGGATAGAAATATCGTGTGTGAAATAACTTCATTTTTACATTGGATTCGTGCCAATGGGCGACATGATTTACTTACTTCTCGTGCCGGTAGCATTAGTCAGAAATCGTTAAACGGAATTCATAAGCCTTGTCGAGATAACATATTATACACATGGCAAAATGATTCAGTTCCGTCGGGTTGACACTATCTCCACTCGTTAGAATCATTACATAGACACTTCATAATATTTCCCGGCGTATTAAACGTACGGGCGGATGTGAATAAGCACTTTGCGTACACACATATCTATAGCTAATACGCGTGTACGAAGTACATTCATCGCGATTGATTCTATTACGCGGAACAATATATCGGAAGCACACAAAATAACATATACACAATTTAAATGATGCGTACTATCAAATATTTGTAAATCGGTCAAATATTTGTTACCGTGCGCACTAATGCATATTTTAATTAGTAATGAGTAGTTAATCGAACGATCAATCATAAATATTTATTGTGGAAAGGAGGAAAAAGATTAAATCGCATTTATTGTTCTTTCCATTCTTAAACCATACTGAATCTTTTGCCGAGCGCACGTACGAGCACGATGAAAATCCTCATGAAGAGTTAGACCAGTCGGCAAACGAAACGGGTATTGCTGAAAGAGTGGCGGATGTAAAACAAGCTACTCGAGTACTCGGATGAGGAGTAGGAACGCGCGCGAATGGGTCGCTAAATTAAAACCCTCATCAAGGATTCAAACAAATTCCAGCGCTATGTCGAACAGATTAGGGCCCCGGGTCGTGCCAATTCAGGATTGCCGTTTTAAGCCGGTGGAAATCAAGCGGGTGAATTAGCGGCTTGATTAATACTCTCTCAGCGGTTTTCGCCTAATTATCCCGGGAACCTTGTAATTAATAGCAGCCGGGAAAGCGCTACCCGAGCTAATCGTGTTTTTATTTTCACGTACGGAAAAGCGGTGGTTTTTGGATTGATAAATTCTCGTAGGACGGAGATTCAGGAGGGACATCGGCGGCTCGGTGGAAATAAGACAAGCAATTAATACGGACCGAGAAAGCAATGAAAGGCGAATGCCGGCCGATTGGAAAACAATTATGACGGTGATCGATACAAAAGTGTCGCGGGAAAAAGCGGAAAATTCATCTCCCCTCAGTAGGAGATTGAATCTAGCCCGCCTTGCCCGGTTCGAGAACCGTAATAATTATCGCCATGCTCAATTACGTCGTTGCGTACCTGTCCGATCGTGAAATCCTTCATTTGTTTCGGCCTCGCAATCAGTGTTACTGCTGGTCCGTTTCTCGTCCCTTTTCGTATCATCGCGCCAATAATTTCTCTTCCTTTGACCTATTGCGATTGATCATGATAAAAGATCCGCTTTTTCCAGTGCTAAATTGTCGACGAGAAATTCAACGTATACAAATGCGTAAAAATTAAAGCCGCAAAAATATTTAAGAAATAATATATCGAAATTAAAAAAATTTTGAAAATGTCTTTAAATAATAAATCTATTATTGTTCTAAGTACAGTACTTAAAGCATGAAAATAAAGAGAATGTAATAATTTAAAAAATAATAACATTTTTTTGATAAATTAATTAAAAAGAGGATTAACATAAAAAAGATAAAACGATTTTATAGTTTTAAATGTCAATGTATTCTTTATTTATCATCAGTAATATTATTGTTAATCTGGTATAAGGTCTTATATATTTTCAAACGTGATAAGAAACAAAGGGATATTATATGTATTTTATGTTAATATTTTAAAACAGTACTCTCTCGGCATTAAATACACATTTTTGGTTTTTTTACGCCTACTCTCCCCTCCCCATCACTATCGCTACCAAATACTGTTTTAAAACATCTTAATTTACGATGAATTCACAGAATACGAAAATAGCAAGACTATAGCAAAGAATATGATATCAAACGCGAGAAGAGTAAAACAAGAAATTCCAATACAATGCGCCAGCAAAAGTTTCGCAATGAACAATTGAAAATTTACTAAAACGCCATAATCATTACCGCAACGGTCAATTATATTCCTCCGCATGCTATTCTCTCTCTGCCATAAACCATCCGCAAAATTCCTGCGTTCTCTACGATATTGGTTCCATTGTCGGACCATATATGTATATCACGACCCGTATTCTTTCTCATTCGTAAAATGCGGCGTGATTCACGGCTTCCACGTATGTAGAGTTTCACATTTCCACACTGCGTTATAGTGGCTCTCTTTGCTGACCCGTTTAATTGTCCCGACAGGTTTCACCAAATTTTCTTGCGGTTACGTGTGTCTTCCGCCCTTTTCACCTTTGCAACCTTCCACCGGCGCGACGTATAGAGTGTCGGCGTAATAAATACGTCTCCGAAACGCTATCCTGTCTTCGGGTGTCACTTTCGCCTGAGAGAGCGCGAAAATTCAACGAGGCGGAGCGGACGTAATTCAGCAACGTGAAACGCATCCACATGCGTCGGATCGTGAACGTTTCTCGGTCGAATCATTTTATGTATTTACCCCGCGCCCGCGATCATCGCGGATAACTTTCCGTTCGAATAATTTTCGACGGATTTATTAATTACGCGTTTCGATCATTCTGTATGTTTTCCGTGTATTTTCGCGGTTCAGCGAGCGATTGGCATCGCGAATTTATTACTTTCATACGGCGGCGACGGCTAGGGAAGGGGAGAATGATTTATTTGCCGAATTAATGAAAAGGCAACAAAAGCGATAACCGCCTTTGCAAAGGTACACAATTTCGATATCGCGGTAACGAAGTATTTATCGAACTTGTAATAACTATCTCCATCACGAAAAATAGCCTTCAGTCTTGAGAGGACAGAGGAAAGATCGATTCATTATTACGGTTTGGGTCTCGTCAAAATACGCGACAACGATGAAGCGCCGCGAAAAAGAAATAAATGGAGAGACGCGAATAGAGCGGCACGTCAACTAGTGGCCATGAGAGCAGAGAGCGTTATTACTCTTTGATCTGTACCTCTCCAGAAAATGGAGTTCCACGGGTGAAATGCATAAATAGCAAAGTCATATTTCTTTGTGATCCTTCGCTCTGCGCCATCGATCAGGTCTCAAAACACGTTTGCAGCGGCGTCGAAGGGTCGGCGGGGCCTCGCGCGAGGGAAGACGAACGTGTAAAGGGGATCAAAGGCGCAGGGAAGCCCGAGAAATTCATAAAGCGCTTCTTAAGCTGGCATAGAAGAACATCAGTCAGTGACCTTCTTGCGCCGGCGAACGATCCAGCTTGCCCTCAAGAGGATTCGCCGGGAGTTCGTTTGGTCGAACGGCAGTCGATGGTTCCGTACGTCGGAGTTCAAAGCTCCCTCGGAACGCCGACGGATATCACCCTTCTTTTTGTCAGATATCCCTCGCGAAACTTTCAAGCCCGCCGCTTCCGAGTGCCCCTCTTATCGACCTCCATTCAATCGGCGGATAGATCCTGTCCGCGCCTTCCTTCTCGCGGATTCTCCCATTCTTGCTCTTTGTCTTCAGCTAAAGACTAGAAGGGATTGAGATAATACGACTTGTCCGCGATCGAAGCCGATAGAAATCTGAGAAGCTGAAAAATGTGGTTAAACGGCGCATTACAACGGCGCGTGAAAAAGAATAAATTTCTTGAAATATTTTCTCACTGATAAATAATTCGAATTCTGCACTACATATTATATAATATTATATAATAATGTTACAATAGTAACACTATTACATGATATTATACAAATATTGTATAGTGCTACAATATTATATAATATTGATAACATTATTGATAATATTATTAATAGATGCAAGTTCTTAAAATTTAAGGTATCCATAATGAGAAATAAATATTTATCTTTTTTAAAATTTTTTGTGTGAAATATATCCGTTTCAAAATTCTCGATTTTTTATTACAATGTATGTATCGTTTGTAAAGCCATATAAATCATGATATTTATATTATACATATACCGGATATTGTAATTAATAATCGAATATTATAATTAATCGAATAAACTGTCGACATATTAGTATTACTAAAATAATCCAAAAATATATCGAATATCGTTGACCTTCCTGTCCTAGTCGACATTTGGTCACTTTATTAATGTTTTACACAGAGAGATGGATTTAATACTATAATTTATTAATAACACGCGCTTTCAGCAGATTGGCACGTGAAAAATAAATGCGGCTGCCACCATCGATTTCCATATTAATCTTTTTTAATGGAATAATATTCTATTATTTCAATTATTTACATATATTTCAATCTTTTTAACATAATTACAGAGTGGTGATATTCATTCACAAAGATGTATGCCGTTAATTGCGTTTTTCTGTATTATTCTAATTGCGTTACACAAAATGTGTCCAAATACGCCAGATGTATCTCACTTTTTTTCATTTACATCTACGGATTTTCTCGTTAACTCACGAATATTTCTTTGAACAATAAAGTCTGATAAAGCTCTTGAATTATGAACACGCCTACAACGAACGATTTTCTCCTAATTAAATTTTCCAAAACTTCTTTTTATCGACAGATTTTCTCCATTTTAGCTCGAATGAATCTTTCTTCGACGAAAATAACAAAAGTTCGATAACTCTTGAGTTATAAGCAATTTACAGCGAAAGATTTCCCTCTAATTAAATTTTCTCCAAAACTTTTTCAATTTATTTTGTCAACAGAAATTTGAGTGCATAGCGTGTTGAGTATTAAAAAGTTTGAACCAAATTAGTGAGACGCTATATACATATTTGACATTTAAGGGCCTTTTTCTGTCTAGAGAACGTAAAATTGTGTTTTTCCAAAGCGATTTGTAGGTAAACGAAATCAAAGTGTGTAATAGTTTGAGGTCTTTTTTATTGACATTTTAACATAAGTTTGATTTGTCGCTTAAATATTACATATAATATGGGCGGTGGTGCTAAAATTTCTGGGGTCTCCGGCGTTGTAAAAACTTTGTTGTTCAATAGGGCTAGAGCAGAAAATCAAAATTTTTTTACATTTATTTTTACAATTATTAATGTGTTCTTAACTGTATGAACTAAAAGAAATGAAAAATAATAGTTTTTCACTAAATGGCGGCGTTGCAAAGAAAACAGTTATTTCTTTCGCTGAAATTTGTGTGCTTTCTCGTTGTAAATTAAAAAAACTATTCGAGTTATATAAAATCCTTAGTTCATGTAATAGCGACACTTAATTCAAATATGAACATCAAATTTCAAGTCAATCGAATTATTAGTATGGGAGTTCTGTACAACGGCGGCTTCAAAAATATGGTTTCGAAAAAAACGCGTTTAAAATTTGACAACATGTTCAAAGCAACATAAAAAAATTCAATTTCTACCTTTAATCAGCTATCTCTGATTCATACAAATATCTTTCCTGTTCTTCGTAGTACCAAGATTCTTCAATTTGTCTTCTTTCACGTGCTAATACCTTATATCTCAAATTTAGGCTTAAGCGCGTTTTGTACATTGCTCATTTTGACCGTAAATAATTTTCTCTATGGTCAAAATCTCACAAAAACCTGTTGAGACCTTATTCACACTTTAATGTATCAATTTATGAAAAAAAAAAATCGATTTTTTGAAAATTCTAGACCGAAAAAGGCGCTTAAAGATTTGGCTGAATTCGATTGTTAATCTAAATTTTGAGGTAAATCAGCGAATATCGTTAAAGAGATTTGATTTTTCACCGTTCATGAAAAAAAAAAAACGCATCACGAGTCAGACAAATTGCAAATGCTAACGCAGTAACGATCGACATTGCCTGCATAAGGAAAGGTTTACGACTATCCATCAAGGTTTCAAATCGCTTGCAGCGCGCGCGGCGGCGCGAACATTCTCCCAACTTTCCGTGAAAACTCAACTTTTGTAGGAATACGTAATTTCGCCCTCCGGCAACGTGTAGAAAGGATTGTTGATGAGCGACGCTCGGTAGTCTGCTCGTCGCATTTCACGTTGCACGTGTATGTATATCGTGCTCGATGAAACGAGTCGCGCTAAGTTGCAACATTCAAGAGGATTCAACTGCAATATTGCCGTTTCCTCGGACTGCAGCGAGGAACATCGTAAAGCGGCGCGAGTCGGCTATGAAATTAACTTCTGCCACTCGTCCACGCCTCGCAGATAAATCGCGCGAGACTGGATCCCGCACAGACGGGTACAAGCGCGGTACAGTCGGGAAATCGCTGATTCACTCGGCGATCTATTCTCCTCGCTTCTCTCTTTAGTGGATTCGCATTAAGCTCAAGATCGAATTTCAACTACGTACGAGAACAAATCAAATATCGTTCGCCGGTATATAAATGCCTCTAGAACGGATTTGAATTATACATGAAAAAGAAGATGAAATGTTCGTTATTTACCTCCAATGTAATATCTAAAATGTACTATCTTTAACTCCTATGAATCGCGTCTCCGTTTTTTTTATTTTTGACGATTGCAAAAAAATCAATAGAATTTATCCCATTAGAAATGATTAAATTTGCACATTAAATGGGAACCATACAAATGTGATTTGATATCGCTTTAGGTTTGGCATCTTCTTCCGCTTAGATTCAATCAACGAAAGTTCGAAATAGCTACAAGCTGTTTTCTTTGCTTGCAGCTGTTGTTTCGAAAATCTCATAAAGCATGGCCGAGTTAAGGAATTAAATTGCGCAACTGGCGAAAAGTAGCGAATTGTCGAAAGGACTTCTCAAAATTCAATAAGGGCAAGTACGGAGGGAAGATTGAAATACATCTTAAACATTGTGAGCGAAACGAGCAATCGCAGCGTTACTGTTACATGAATTTACATTTGACGATTACTATTATAATTACAGTCGAAGTTGCGAGTGTTTCTTTAGTCACTTGTTATAAACTAATAATGGTAATAGTAATAGTCTCGTCCATATTTGAGACGAGAAGTACATTTTAAAAGAGAGCAAGTTTTTTAAATTGCTTTCTCACGAAACCGACTGTTTATCGTCCTTAGTTTCATCTATTATTTAGAGAAGTTCACATTCAACGTTGAATCAAGAAAGATCTTTCCCTCGGCTAAGCTGGAGATCCCCTTGAACCTCCGAGCACCCTTCTTTCTACCGTAAGACTTCTATTCAATTCCGAATGAATTCCGGCCCTCTCACATGCTTTCTATTTAGCGCTCCACTCTTCTCGCGGAAAGGGTCGAACACAGACAAAACAGCATAATAAAGTCTACGATCGCAGTACGATCCATGAAGGGGAGAGCCTCCACCCTCTTCTCGACACAAAGCTACGTACGGACGTAATTATCCACCAGACATGTATTACCGCCATTCACATGTGTATTTTTTTCTGGGCATAAGCGGCTAAAACACGATGAAAAAAAAAAAACGTGAAATGTTTTAAACAAATTGTTCAATCAGTCAGTAGGCCGGAAATCTTTCTGATGAAAACATCATATGATTTAAATTTAGCTCATACCGCCAAGGATACTTTAACAATTAGTTGTTTACATTATATATAAAATCGATGTAACAATTTCCTCGCTAATTTATGTATGCTCCTATCTCCTTCTAGAGAGTCCCTAAAAGGATCAGAGAGAACTAAAGAAGAGATATTACATCCTCTCGATTCACAACAATTTACAATCTGCATAATAAAATATTTAGAGATAAAAAGTATACTTTTATGACAATGTAAAAAATTTATACATAATGTTGCATCATAAAAGTATTTGAAAGTTTAATACGATAGTTAAAGCGCTAAAAATGCAAACGGATTAAGTTATGCAACGCGGTTTTTAAGAAAAACGAAATAAAAATTGTTGTGTGAAAAAAAAAATATAAGTATGATGATAAAACAATTTATAAAAACTGAGCTTGGTACTTTCTATCACTACATCGTAACTATTTTCCAAAGAGGGTAACCTTTGTCAGGCACGTCTTCGAAAAAGAGTCTTTTGTAAACCAATACACGTAGCGAATGCGAGACCCTCTTTGGACCCTTCTTGCAAGTTTTATTCGAAGAGAGGCGAATCATCTGGCGATGAAGAATCATTAGGGCTTCGGTATCCTTGGAATATTCTCTCGAGAGCGCTCTACCCGAGCCTGTTCTCTCCTACACTGATCCGAATATCTGTTACATCTCCATGTGGTTTTCTGCCGCGATTGGCACTCTTGCTCGTAACTTTGTTTCCCAATTTCGTTACCGCATCGCCTACCAACTGCGCATACAAACTTACCGGACCATGCACGAAATTTCGCGAAACTTGTCCCGGCAAACAGGGTTTCCTCCCTCTTCTCCCCGGTCAACTGGGGAAGAAGCATCGATGCGACCGACGGTGCGCTAGCGAGGTCATCGCTTTTCTCCCGCAGCGGTATGATTTATTCAGAAGGTGAGAGATGTACACTCGGTGGCTCTCAAAGTGCAACCTGCAACCAAGTACACGGTACTAGTCGAATCGCTGGCCTCTCTTGCTGCCGTCGGCGTATTCTAATCAAAGACGTATTCTGGCATGCTCTAATTTAATCTAATCTCGACTCAGGCACGGAACGAGAGGAGAACGATAGACCTTTCGCTGGGATTTAGTGACGCGACTCATGATTCGAATTAACAAGCGATATCTCGAATTAAATAATGATTCGTTACAACGTAATTGATCGAGCTATTCAGAGAAACACGTTATTCAGTGGGGATTCTGATGCTTTAAAATATATAATTGACAGTGCGGACCATTACAATTAATGTCGTAAAAAAAAAACATAGATAATCTATGTTGTTTTGGATTGTGTAAAATGTTTGATCTTAGGCGTTATTTGCTCAAATAAATGAAAAAAATAGAGAAGACTATGTGACGTACACGAATTATTTTTAAATTATTCATAATATTCTTGAAAAGTCGACATCTATATGGTCAATAGCTATACGACACGACTAAGACGTCGCATACGAAATAACGGCAGGCAAGATGAGCATCTCACGGGAGCATCTCCAAAATTTTCCTTCATGAATAATTCTGGATATTCTCCGTGCATTCGTTTTTTTGAGCGGACTGAATGTGTTTCAGAAATTTAGAAGCACTGGTCAAACCCATGATATTGGTGAAAGTCACACGGAAAGTCTAGTCGCGTCAATCATCTTCTTTTTCTTTTTTTCCTCGGTTTTTCTCTCATCAAAATTCACTATACGTACACGTATCCCTTAAAGGGCGAATGAGAGTGTAAATGGGCTATAAGAAGATTTATATATCTTGATGCCAGGCATCATCTAACAGAAGTGATATTTGTGTTATAGACCTGGAAGGAAAAAACAAGATCAAGGAAGAAATCTCGGATGTGTTTGGATTTTGAAATAGTAAACCATATATTTTGCAATTTGAATATACAATTATAAATTTTATCGTATTTGATAGTATTATACATATCGCATTCTTAAAGAGTGACACTTCAAAAACGTAATCTTCAAGTTATTATCATGAATAAGTTAGGTAAAAATTATCTTTAATTATTAAAAATGAACTAACAACTTCATTAAAAAAATCATCACAACTCAAAAGGATGATTTTTATTTAAAATTTTTATTTAAAATCGTCACAACTTAAAAAGATAGGTTTTTTAAAGGTTATAACACGAAAATGATATAAATAACATTTGATATTCATTTTTCATATTAAGAAATATAATAGTTTTTCCTCTTTTCTGAGAAACTTGATTTTTTGTGTTCTGTCATTTTTGAAGTAAGGGTATGCTATGTAGATAATTTTTAATTAATAAATCAATCATCTCTTTCTATCGTACCTTTTAGACAAAAATCAGTTATTTATTACAAACATATTTGCGTGAAATGTCAACTATGTCAACAAACTCTTCGTGTATTGTATAAAATATCTCTATAATTGACAGTAGATTGAATGAGATTGAATAAAAATGAAATTTTAATTTCATCTCCTCATTACAACGTCCCCTTCATTCGTATCCTCGTAATAGCGAAACGAAGTGCTCTGCGACATCAATACTTCCGTCGATAGTTTCCTAATGGCACTTACGCAATCATCGAATTTTTCTGGGAACGATCCTTCCAGCGACGAGAAACTACTTCGTCATTAATTTCAAAAGTATCCTCGATCGATACCGATCTTGCCTCCTGATATCTACCGGAAAGTTTTCAAACCCAATCGAACTCTCCGATCTATTTTATAATACAATCGCGGGAATAAAATCGTGAGATGGATATGGCATCGAGATGTTGAGACGTCTGCGATCGTCATCGATCGAACGAGCATAACCCTTTTACGGAAAGGGCTTTTAAAATCTCGTACTCGCGGCAGAGAAACGAAAATTAAATATCCGTTAAAAAGCGAACGGGATTTCACAGGAGTGCGGTAGCGATCAGTTTGTCAGGAGGAAACGTGGGGCTAGGGAAAAGGAAGACAGGAAGCGGAAGAGAAGAGAGAACGACTGTCGCACAGGGACGGTACTCGTATTCAGCCGCGTCCACCTTTTTTTTCCACGCGCTCGCAACAGAATGCAAATCGAATAGGAGAGGGAATTTAAAGTCCGCACGGTCCTGTTGACGAACCTGCAAATTAGTGCGCGAGCGTCGCCGACATCGACGCCAGCGTCAGCGCCGCGCGGCGTTAATGAGATTCCACGTAGATGAAAGGGCCGTGGACGAACGTGGAATTAATGGAATTGTCGAGTCTACAGCACGAGGCTTCATCGATCCCTTTCCCGCGGCGCCGGAAACGACCAGCCAACCGATGTCCTATCGGAACGTATCGAGATACAACATCGGCACGACTTTCCTTCATTATACTCCGCTGGACGATCCATCGATTAACGGCCATCGCTCGTAATGTGCGCGATTCCGTTTCCCGAAACGAACGGTCGCAAATGTCGACTATTTGCATAGTCGATAAGAGAACCGATATCGTCGCGCTACGATAACATAACTCGAGTCAGAGAGTTCAAGGACCTTGACCGATTGACGAGATCGGCGAATCGATTAATAGATCGATTAATAGAATCCCAATGGCAAATAGAAATTGAGCGATTCTCCGATTGATTCATGACTTCAAAAGACGCACGCCTGTAAATTCGGTGATTTTTATTTTTCACGAATATTTTGTACGTGTTTATTTTCAAGATTTTTGTCAGTCTAGAAAAATCTATAATCTAGATTATTATTATCTAAATTTTAAATATCTTATAATAATGATAATATACACTCAGAGAAAAAAGTCGTACCAGCAACTAGAAATTTGAGGACAAATAGCGCCTCAACTACATATTATAAAGTTGTAATAACAATAATGAATAAGTAATACGAACTAAGAAAATGTAGTAATATAAACCATTTATAATAAATTGTTCAACAAACTATAGAAAAATAGTCGCATAATAATAATAATGTTTTTTTTTTTCAAGTCATCTCAACAATAATTAATTAGTTATGCTTCACTTTAAAAAAATAATTGTCTAAACTAAAAAAATGTAGTAGTTATATCTTATTTGTATAAAGTCTATATAACTGTGTAATGATAGTTGAGTCGCTATTTCACTATCAATTAATAGTTGACATTTATTGTTACCGTTACTATATTTTAATAGTATTTAATACTTTTTATTTAATACTAGTTCTTGTTACCTTATAAAACTAGTGCCAGATACTTAAATTACAGAGTTGTCAAAAATATAGTTGCCACAACTATTTCGTTTTCTCTCAGTGTATAAAAGTTACATCTAAGAAAAGATCTTCCTTGTGCCATTTATATTAGACTCCAAGAGATTCAATTAACACGACTGTGTTTATAATTTCAAGTATACGGAAGTCACTCGCTTTAATTAAAATACGTCATCGTAAGTGCGCTCGTACTCACAATCAGCAGAAAGTTAACGCAGAAGATTAGTTTTGCCCTCGCGGACTTTAAGAATTGACCTTTTGTCTTCCGCTAAGTGCATTACGAGAAGCGCAACGTCTCCTAGCATCTGCGATTCACTGTCGCCCAGAGTAGCGAAACTAGCTTCTGTGAAACGGTCGCATTTACATTGTCGATAAATGCGTGTCGTTGAGCGTGAAGTCGTGCGGCGATAACGCTTCGCCATTTCCTCGAATTCTCAAGGATCTTGGCCGATTTAATTTGACGAGCCCGATCGTGAGCTCCGTTTTGTCGTTGCGGAATCATCGGCGCGAATAATTCGATTGTTAGAGACGCGCGCGCGATAATCGCCGGCGAAAATATTTGCGCTGTATTATGCGGTCCGTGTGTCCTCCGCGATAGAACCGACAATCAGTACACCGGCGCTGTCACATCATCGTAATTAGGCAAATAAAGCGGCCGCGAAGTAGATCCGGGGCAGGCTTGTTTTTGCGCGCTCGAGTGCGGCGGCTCGATAGATTATTCATTCACGATTATCAAGGTTTTGCCGCATGGATGATCGATTTGCGCAGTGCAGGCTGAATGGTATCTTTCTTGACTCATTCAACCTTTGATCGCGATCGTATAAGCGCAGTTAGTCACGAGGATCATAACTCTATTACGCTTTTATATCGCCAATTTAGAGTTTGATCTTTAAATTAATTATCCATCGGCATGCATGTAATTTTGCATCTTTCGTCAGCAATCCGGCTCTGTGAGATTTAGAATAATTTTTTTATTGTTCGGAACTGTATAAAAATCTGAAAATATTCGTGTAATACTTGTGAAAGCTTTAACAACGAGTTTTTACTTTAACAGAAGTCGGATTGTATTTTACTTATTTTTTACAGATTTAAATCGGAGTAAGAAAATTCACAATCTAAATATCGACGGAATCTTCAAAAACTTCATATTATCGATGAAAGATTAATAATCTTTTATCCTGGGTCATTCGAATCAGTGAACAAGCAATTTCGTATTTTATAAGTATTTAACTGCGCTCACTTTAATTAAAATTTACTTTCAGTAAATATGTTTAAAGTTATTGGAGCGTCTATTAATCGAAGTAAAAAGTCATAATATAAATTTCTAAAATAAGAATGTTTAAAATACATGTATATAAAATATTAACTTGTATTAAAATATTAATGTATAAATATGTATATTTGCTACAACAATGACAAGAAATACTTTTCCAGAAACTGAATTTTAGTTGATGTTTTAAATCATTAAACTTTTGTAATATTACAATAATTTTGAAATGCAATTTTGATGTAATAACTGATTATAGAGGAATAAAAGTATGTATTCTTTTAAAATATTTTCTTTTTTTCTTCATTTTTCCCTTTCTTTTTCTGGAAGCTAAAAAAATAACAATTTTTGAGTTATGCAAATGAGTGATATGTCTTTTTTTTATTTGTATAAATTAAAAATCTCAAATATAACAACATATACAAATCTCAAATATAACAACATATAAAATCTCAAATAACAACAATATAACAATATTATTTTTAAATTAAATGTAAAGTAATCAACATTATCTTAGGTAGCGCTCGGAATTTGCAAAGCAACATTAAAATTAAAATTACGACCAAAACGAGCTAATGTGAAAGTGAGATGTTTTTAATCAAATAATTTCATTGCAATTAAAAGTAAAAAGATAATTAAATATACATACAAACGTTTCGACTGTACCACAGTCTTCCTCAGTGAATAAAATAACATAAATAAATAGATAAATGACGGTGAACATAAGTAATCAATATGATGAACTTATAAATCAGAATATAAAATAAAATAATAAATTAAATTTCGGTAGCTACAGTTAGAGTTAACATATCGACAATGAACTGAAAACAATAACGTAATATTATTTTTATATAATATTATTTTTGTCACATTCTAATTACAGTACACTAGTCTCCTTTGAAATTTCCGTTTGCCTAGATTAATGATTTTACCTACCGTGTGCTGCGGCGAAACGTTCCGTTAGCACCGAAACGACGTGATTTGCATCGCACCCGATAAACGCACGTGCCGATAGCACCGTGCATTGCCGATAACGTTGATCGGCGGGGAACTTCGAGGACGCGAACCGCGTAATCGAATCGACAAATTCAAATGAGCGACTTGGCTGATCTGCCAACTCCTCGACGCGATGTTGAATCGCTGCCCGAATCCTCGTCGGTTGGGAAACTCGTTACCTATTTAGCGAGACAAAGGAATGACGTGTAACTGACTTTGTGATGGAGATGTTCAAGCCCTTAGATCTTAGAATACCGAAATCTCTGATACTTCTCTCATATAGTATAAAGAATGTTTATTTCTTATTTCGTTTATTTTTTGTGGGACTTTTTAATCTATTCATGATAAAAAAATTGATACTTTTTTACATAAGAATTATTTAATATTTGAAATTGACAAAACCAATTATATTGATTGAATGTATGGATTTTAATATAAATTTATGGCAAGAATTTTTTCTGAAATTTTTTATATATTATTATGCAATGATATTCAGTTTTTTTAGATAATAATAAATAACCTTGATTGGAAATGTTCTTAAATTGATAAGTTCTTGAAAATAATAACATATAAGATATTCTTGGAAAATAAAATCAATCTTTTAAAAGAAACATGCCGAATCTTAAAAAAAATATAATTTATAATCTATTTTAAAATTTTAAAAAAGAGATTATGTTTTTATATTGATGTAAAAAATTTTATGTGAATTGTTGTCTTATTAATTAATATACATAAAGATATATTAATTAAAGGAAAGATTGTAAATATAAGATTAATTAATGTATAATGCATATATGAATTAATTTCTATGCTTGTAATTTTTTTCGTAGCAGTAATCGCTATATTCTTGGTATTAATTAAAAATATTTAAAAGGTATTGTATAATAACGTATAATACTCGCAATCCTTGTATCCAGTCACAAAGATAATCAGCGTCTCAGGGGGCAGATTATAAGTTTTTTGATCTAAAGGGATAAAATAAGCTTTGCAGTTCCCAGTGTAATGCCTGAGCGAAAGCAGACGAAATGCAATTATTTATTTAACCATCACGTTTCGTACTTCGTAAATTGGTCGGTAATTTTGCGCGATAGCTATCTGATTTCGCTGGTGTCTTGGGAATCTCGAGATTGAACACGATTGGTTTAACTGATCGAATTGTAGGAAGAACAATATGCCGTCGTGGCTACCTAAATATTCTGTAGATCAAAAGTAGCACGTGTAATGGAGCGTGGAGATTTGTTGCGATCCTAAGCCGATTATTGGATTCAACGAACTCGATAGAATTGTATGAAGCCGATTAATGGTATTGGAAAACACGACTGTACCGCCGAACTTCGATGCGCGTTTGTATAACCGAGAAAGATGGCACACGATTATTCATATGGCTGAACTTGATTTCTCACGAAAAGTCACTGTTGCGAATGTGTGATTGTTATTTATTAATTCGAGCGATTCTTTCACCGTGTTCCTCTTATTTGACAGCGACAGTTCAACTACTTGTTTACCTTTATGGACGGATCGATCTGTCATGAAAGCCGATCAACTTTATTTTCTCTTTCGATAGAAGGCAATCTTTCGAAGCATAACGCGATATTTTACATTCTATTTACATTCTGTAGTTTAAGGAAACTACAATACATCGCTTTATAATATTTTATCCGACACATGTAACGATTGTGATACAGTTCAATATTGTTTGACATTAACTATTTTATTTATTAGAATAACATTACATTTTATTATTGAACATTAAGAATATTTAATCTGCCTCATTATTTTATTTTATCACTACATACTGAAAAGAAACGACAGACAGGACAATTGATAATATTAATCGCAACATCATCATACTTTTCCTTACATAAATAAAGTCCGTCTGATACGTGCAAGGTGTAGCTTCTTACTTGAATCAATTGCTATCAAGATACCAGACTACGAGGCTTACATATCCGACAAGTCGGATAGTTCTTCATTATTATCTTTCACCGCAACACGCCGAACGGCGTGTACAATTAGTAGCTTATAGCCCTACTCCGTTAACGTCACGTTTTACGACAGGGTATCGTAATCGAGCCGGAAGATGATTATCGCGCTTGCAGATAGACCGAATAAATTCACGCCACTTTTTCTACATTGAAACAAATGATCGATCGATCGATCAAGCATTCATCAGTCATCGTCCGCGCAGCGTGATCGGATGGACTATTGTCTGTAAACACGAAGATACTGTCACGGCCGATGATCCGTCTTATGACTATGCAGATTTGTCGCAAATCCGCTTTTCGTACGTCATGTTTCAGCACGGCTCGACGATCGATCGATTAGCCACTAGTGGTCATCGCTTGCTGTCGAGCCGCGCCAGTATTGCATGCGATTTTCATGCCCGCGAAGTCGGTAGTCTAAGCTGATAGCTTCCTGTGCAATCGCTCTTCCAAAGCAACCGGAGCAATTGGCACGACAGCGCGAACGATAGCTTTTGCGGTTGCATCATTTATGAATCTTTGCTCCTTCGAATTATACATGACTCTTGAGAACCTACGCAAGTATACACGTGTATAGAATTTTAAATTTCCTATACAAGCTTCAAGAGAGACGCTATGACATCGAAACTTAACTAGTTAAGCAAACTTTAGATGAAAACGACATTAAATTTATATACCGACTTAAGTAGAATCTACAGATTTAGATCGACAAAACATCTCTTCGAATTTAGCTGAAAGAAGAATGCATTTTTTATTTCTAAATAAATATATTAATACAAAATTTTTTACAAAATAAATATCGCACCTTTATTTCAAAAGTGAACTAAAAAAATTAAGTTAAGAAAAGGAGTTATTTTTCAACTTGACATAAAATTATTGTCAAAATTATCGGGAAAGAGAATATATTCTTAACATGATCAAATGTCATTTTCGCTTTACAACTCTTAAAAAAAAAAATCACTTTTTTTGAGTTGTAATAATTTTGACGATTTGTTATGAAGTTAAGTTAGATCACTTTTGATGATTGATAAAGTGTTTACGTTATCTAATTCATTCATGATAACAACTCGAAAATCACATGTCTTGAGGTATGTTATTTTTGAAGTAAAGATGCGATGTCTCAAATGTATGCAAGGAAAAAACGATTTTGCTAATTTATCTAAAAATTTAGCTAGATGCAAATCTAATTTTGTTACACAATCATGTCAAAATAATTATGTAGGACGTTCAAACTGGTTGTTACAATGTCAAAATTTTTTACAGCATTGCTCAGTATACTCGACATAATTTTGATGGTTCGACAAAATTATTTTTAGATTTATATCAGGTCTAAATTCAGAGCTAAATTTTTACTTCACCAAAATTGCGTTCTTTCACTGCAATTCTATAATAAATATTAAATATATGGAAATTAGATTGAACCATTTGCATAATAATATTCCAAAATAAGTAAAAGAAGATCTTCTGTCAATGCTTATATGCTCTATGAAAGATCTTGTCGGCAAACAAATAACGGATTTATGTCGTCCATTAATGTACAACTCTCATCCTTTCTTACACGTCGACGATAATGTAAGCCGATAACATACCGGACCTTGGCCGATTAATGGTAGGACTAACTCCGATGGAATTAGCAAACTTGGAAGTC
This sequence comes from Cephalotes varians, assembly GCA_037157785.1. Classification (NCBI taxonomy): domain Eukaryota; kingdom Metazoa; phylum Arthropoda; class Insecta; order Hymenoptera; family Formicidae; genus Cephalotes; species Cephalotes varians. The sequence goes on from JANQDE010000033.1 coordinate 702,393, forward strand.
AATTTGAATCGCCCGCGAAGACCACAAAGTCCACAATCGAAGCGGCTAAACTTCGAAACTTGCGACGGTAAGTTATTGTTGGCGATTAAGCTAAAGCATGCCGCATTGATGCTCGCCCGAGATGTTGTTTCGAAGCACGAAGAAAAATACAACCGGAGGAACGCGGGACTGTCTGGGACAACGAAGACGGATTACCGTGAGTGTTGCGATAAGTGAAGCGAGCGACAGTGCCAAATCGATGTAAGTTCTTCAATAAATGTACGTTAGAGGGAATCTAGATACGAGAGAGTAGGATGTAATAATATTATGCTCAATTCACAAAGCATTTCTCAATTTTATGAAAATTTCGTAAAAGTTCCCAACAAAAACAATCTTCAAATTTGCCATTGTATGTATTTATCATTTATTTTTTTTATATTTTCTACCGATTATTGTATATTATTCTACATTGCGCTAATATTTCGATCAAGCTTCTCAGAAAAGTTAAACACAAACGTAAAAATCGCCAAAGACAGATAGTAATTTTTACGATATGTTTCTGTTATCATCGTGCAAAAAAGCGATATTCTTTACAATTATTAACAAATTTGGTACTGCAGATTTCTCAAGACGTAACTTAAAACTGATTATAGAACATTTTCCTCTTTCATAAGAATTTTCTACAAAAGTTTACGACAAAAACAATCTCCTATCGAATTTGATCGCTCATTGTATATTTATTTTTTCTATCGAGTGTTCGTGTATATTATTGTACATTGTGCTCATATTCGTGCATTTATCCCCAATACAAAGAAAAGTTCAACGCAAATGTAAAAATTGCCAGAGGCGGTTGTAATTTTTACATATGTTTTCTGTGGTACCATCAACAGCTAGAATGCAAAAAATTCGCGGTGTTCTTTGCAATCATCGACGCGGACAAATTTGGTGCTGTAGAATTCACGAGACACAAGGGCGACTTCAAACTGAAAAACACCGTGCACAGAACAGACCCCGCCGGTGATTTTATTTGTGATTCGTTCGCAATTCAACCTGACATCGTACAAAAGAATAAATGCATATCGCGCTTCTGGAAAACCGTGGTTATCTCAACATTGTAAATGCGAACGAAAATTTTTACGCTGTAATCTCTCTATGTCCAGCATTTCGTCACAAATATGTGCTCCGCTAATTAAAGATTATTATCAAGCAGGTCACGTGCTTTTTCAGCATTTTTAAAAGGTAAAAGCCAACCGTTATGAGTACGTCCTACATAAATACGCGTGGTCTATTTCGCCGCTAATTAACGCAATAAATTAGATCCATAATGCAAAAGCCGAAAAGTGTTACCGGCTAAAAGTCATGAATGACATTAATCCCGCGATATGTCTGTAAAGCTTTTCTCTTTGCATATGCGAATACTATATTATCGCAAAATTATAAATATTCGTGTATATCGTTTGCGAAAGAATAAAGAATTTATCCCAATAAAAATAAAAACGATATTGACGCGAGAAATAAATTCTTTTGATATATTTTTGACAGTGTATACGAACCAGAAGAAAGAAACGTTCTATTCTGTATTTTTAAAAAAAAAGTGATAGCTCCGGCCGATAGATTGGTCGAAGAGTTAATCTCGCATCGCACTATAATGGCTGCGTTAATTCCGCTTGCATCGGCGCGAGCTACGCGCCCATTATACAGAATAATTGGATTTTTATCCAGATACAGATCATCAGCGCGGCTGTCTGAGGCACGATAGAAAGATCGTCGGGAAATGGTCTGCAGCGCCGAGCGCGCGCCGCCGCGGCACGCTGGTTTTATTCGCCGCGACCCGCCGCCGCATCGCCTTTTTACATTCTGCGCCGCGGCACAAAAGAATAAATATATGCATATATACCCAACTCTCGCGGAATTCGCGGAGATCTCGACAATACGCGAATGCGGATTCCGCCGCGCCTTCCGTCCTGGACGAGGCACAATGGGCCAGCTGCGGCGAATCCTTTCGAATTAAATCCCATCCTAATAAAACGTCTTTATATGCGTGCGTAATCTCCCTCGCGATGAAAGACGAGAAGCGCTTGAATAGATTAAACTTTATATAAATAACGCTTCGGCGATCTGACGAAGAAATTTCGATCGTGATGCACTCGACAAATTGAGACGAAAAATCTACTCCCTTATGTTGACCTTATTTTCTGCAAATTTCCCTTTGACTTTTGTAACGCTACACGAAAAGAACGGTTTTGCTGAATTGTCTAAAAATTTAATTAGATACAGATGTGAAAATAATTTTGTTAGATTATCAAAATAATTATATATTATAGAACGCTCTATAAAAATTGATAGCTAGAATATTAAAACTTTTTGCAGTATTGTATCATCAATACCTTGGTTCTACATAATTAATTTGATCCAACAAAATTATTTTCAGATCTGTATCTATACAGTCAAAAACATTTCGTACTTGTTTTTATTAAAATTTTGTATTGACTTTTTAGCATATCCGAGTATTAATTTAACAATGTAATTATATGTTATTTGTGTTAAATTGATATTTCAATTTCTTATTGTTAAGATAACATAATTTATAAGTAGGATAAAGGCAGCGAATATGGAATAGAGACTTATTTTTTAAACAAAACATTGCATTCTAGTGGCATTCAATCACTGGAAATTGTTGCAATTGTCATCAAACGTACCATATCAAACAGTGAACTCAATGCGACAACGAATTTCTCTAATATAAGCATTTATTTTTGTTGCATCTGGAAATCTGATAGCACTATCTCAAAAAGTGTTCTTACAAGCTGAATGTAAGTTATTTAATGTTTATATTACATAGATGCTTTTAATAATGTTATATGAATAATATTATGCTTTAATTTGCTTTGATTTTTAACTCTTTATTGAAATGGAAAGAGTTTATGTGTTATATTAAAATGTGTTGGTAATATGGAATAATTAAATTACTATGGAATAAAGAGTAGAGAATATAACATTTTTGTTCTTTTTATAAATAATAAAGAATATTTTTGATGTTAACGTTTATTTTACGTAATAATTTAACAAATTAGGATTTGATTTTATTATCCATGTTCATGATGTAATTTTATTTTATGTGCTACATTGTAATAAAGATATGATTTTTAACTGTATTTTGATCAGTTTACATGAAAAAAAACAAATTTACATTTCATTTTTTGTATTATTTATTATTGTTACTCAAATTTGATCGGTATTCCATATTATATCCCGTTTTATTATCTCTTCTTTATTTTCTCACTTTTTATATTTTGTAAATATATTGGAGTTAGACTTAAATTTCGGAGACTTTCATTTATTGGATGTTATAACTAACATGTTGCTCAAGAGTTTTGCGTTTATTATAAGTCTAAATATACATTTGTATCAGAGTAATATTAATTTAAAAATTGATATTTCATATTCGCTGCTTTTGCCCTAAATAAACACAAATAATGTAAAAATAATAGTTTTAAAACATAATTCTAAGATAAATGAATAAAAGATGAATGTACGTATTAATTTAACATATCATAAATGTTAATTTTACTGAAGAAATAAATTTTGGAGACAAATTGTTTCCAAATTGTATCAAAATGTTACATTTTTTATGTTAATTTTTACACAATTTGTGCTACTTTCTAAATCTTGTGTTAAATTAACACAAAAATTTGAATCCGTTTGGGACACATGAAGTGTTAAATTTAATAAATTTTCCTACTGTGTAACTAAATTTTTTAATGTTTCAGCAAAACCGTCCTCTCGGTGTAATTATGATTCCTAAATACTGATATAAAAGAGACTTGTTATTACTAGCATTATATTTTTAAATTGCACATACATGTCATATTATGGGGATTAAATATAGCTACGTGTCTAGATTAAAAACATGGATGTTATGAATCTACAATTTCTTTTTCTAAAATATAATATGTAATGCCTTCGCAAAGAAAAGCGCAGTCTACACAATGCATATAGTAGATCTTTTATTTGTATTCCTGCATAGAATTCTCCAGGTATTCATTTCTCGCTTGAAAATATATTTTCGCCTTATTACTGTCTGCCGAGGAGTTTGTTAAAACATGTTCCACAAGTGAGGAAATTTAATCGACGAAAAATTCCTTCGGAATAGCGGTGTAATAGTTATTTTAACAACGATAATTTCGCATACATTCTTTGAAACAGTTTTCGAAAAGTTCTTTGTTCCTGACCGTTTATGCAAAAATTTCTGACATTTTTATTAACGAAAAATGACACCAAGTTGATCAACGAAAAATTCAAATTCCATTGAATGGATTTAAGAGATGTATTTTGTTGAAATGCTTGATAGATCTAACAATAAGACAATTTCTGCGTCCTTCGCGAAAACAGTTTTATGTATTTCTTCGAAGGTGGCGGCGGTCGCTTCCGCTTTGCCAGCTCGACAAGCACCTTATTTTCTTATACGCGCCCACGTCGCCGTCCCTCTTCATTCCACGGAATGCACTTTCGGCAAATCCGCCTAGGCGACGACTTTTCTCGTTTGCGCTCGTTCCCGTTGTCGCCGCACCGGATGCGACCGCCGCCAGCCAGGAAGATAAGTCCTTGCCGGGAGTAAATCGTGTTTGCCCACCTCGTCTGCGACGACGCTGCGCGCCGAAGGGTGGCCGGCTTCCTTCTTCGTTTGAGCTTCTTCCCGACCCTCGTTGTCCCGTCGCTTTCTGCTTTTAGTTCTCCCTCTCGCAACGAGAAACGACAATGGCTGCGAGATATCGGCGAATGACGTAGCGACGTTTGCCTTTTATCATTGCTGTTGTCGCACTATCCACAAATATTATTGAGAAAACGCGTCGATTTACGGATGGTAAAAATGCTCGATATTTGAAAAATACATATTCGGTACATTTTGGAAAGGTATTAGATAATCATTCGCTTCGTAGTGAATAGCCGTACCAGTTTCTACTTTACAAAGTATCGATACTAGATAGTAAGATAATAATACACTGATAGTGCTAGCAAGGCTGACTAAAAGCATCCATAACCGATACTTTTGAAGATCCCTATCTGGGTCATGTTAGAGTATCGAATATCCTTACCAAGTGCCAAGGGCCCCATGATAAGATGAAGTTACCGCGATCGTCTTTCATCGTTTTATTTTATCTGCGCGGGGCGTGTGGTACGATAGTGGAATAGTTGCTTTATGTTACAATGTCTGTTAAGTCTGGCAACGTTTAAGCGTATATCCGAACGGGTAGTCTCGGTAAACAGCAATTTGTAATGCGCAACGAATGGCACGGTAATTCTCCAGACTTTTTGCGTCTTCTTTCATCTTTCTGTTGACTTAATAGCTTACGCTCGTTTATTGTAATCGCGATTTCTTTTGCTTCTTTTCTTTTCAGCGCGTACGGCAGAGATAGGCGGAAAGGTATAAGCCGACCTTCCTTTAAATCCTTAGGTGCGAAAACACCGGTAGCGAGGAATGAAAGATTCAGGAAGTCCGCCGGATTAATTCAATATTTTGCAATGCTAACGTGTCGCCGGTCTTGTAAATCTTCAACGAAAACTACGACGGGAGACGGAGGAACTTCAGACATTTATTTTTGAGAGAAACGCGCCCGAGCGAGAGAAAACACCGGACAGTGTCGCCGGCGAAGCACACATGTGCAAAACTGGATTCTCGGACAGTACTGTCGCAGATCTATTGCAAATTGCGGCGAAACTCCCGAGATTAAGAAAGTTCAGGACATTAAGGAATAGCTTCATCCACGTACATCACTTCTGCACTTGCCATTCTTTATCAAGAGACTACGAAATTGTATGCGCGCCTATTTATAATAGAGATAACAAAAGATTGTAGAAATGGATTTTTATCGAATATATTTAGAAAGTAATGTAAGTTCAGGACACACACACACACACACACGAAAAGAATGAGTTTGCTAAAATATCTAAAACTTTAGCTAGATACAGAAAATAACTTTATTGGACCATCAAGATAATTGTAGGAAACTCAAGAATAATAAATGCTGCAAAAAATTTGGATATTCTAGCAACTAGTTTAAATGTCCTATATATTATTTTAATAATTCAATAACATTATTTTCAGATCTGTATCTAGCTAAATTTTTAGACACTTTAACAAAATTGTTCTTAACATAGAAGAGAATTGCTAAACGCATATCGGTCACCTAAATAGTATCTTATCAATATTTTATATTTTTATTATAAACTTATTATAAACAGCATTTGGCATTTAATATTACCTGCAAAAATATGAGATTATTAATTTTTGTTATTAAATACTTACATTGAGCAAAAATATTATATTAATTAATATAATATTAAGTAAGCGGTCATATAACGTAGTTCTAAACTAGAATAGAAATAAAGTCACAAATGAATTTGATCGTCAAATTATGCAAGATGTTAATAAGCACTGTTAATAAGCGCAATAAGTTCTTTACAGGTTTAAAAATGCTTATTAACATCTTGCATTAATTTGACGATCAAATTCATTTGTGACTTTATTTCTATTCTAGTTTAGAACTACGTTATATGACCGGCAGTGTTCGGCGCGTAGTTTGAATATACTAGATTATAGTTTAATTTAAATAAAAATAGAATTATTATTGAGCACTGACACCTAGCTTTGACCGTATTTGGCCGTGTTTTAAATTGCTATGATGTTCTCATATATCGGTCGAAAGAAATTTGTTATTAAGTAAGCTTATATTAAGTAAAAATATAAAATATTAATAAGGTATTATTTAAGTAAGCGATACGCATTTGGCAACTCTCTCCTATATATTTTAAGATAAGAAGTTCGCTCTCTCGAATGTACATATTTTCGTGTAACTTCTTAGAATTCTCGATATTTTTAAGCAGCTTTGATAATGCCGACGTGAACTTATTGTGAATCTGTGAGATATTGTGTCCTTATTTTTCATAAATTTTTTAAATTTATGTGCTATTAGTATAGTCAAGACCTTTATTTAAAACGTTGCGCAACTGTCGTATCACCGCCGTAAATGTCATCGCCTTTGGTCCAATTTGCGTCAACTATGCGGCATAATTTAATTCGAGGAGCAATTTAAAAAGTTTCGCCTGGATGCATAAAACGAAATGAGTCCAAGAAGAAGACGATGTCCTCCTGGTAACGCGGCACGAAACTAATGAGCCCTCATTAGAATTTCCTTCCGCGTATCGCTACGTGTACGTCAAATCAAAGGTTTCCACGGAAATTATAAAGTTGTTTTCCCGAAACTCTTCACTGCCGAGTTTTTTGCTCGCGAAAAAGCGGCGACCGATCGAAGGGAAGCAAAAAAACGAGGGCGGACGTCGGCACGCGTCGCGTCGGCCAGAAATTTACGAGGCGACTACGACTTCTTTGGAACACGCCCCGGGGGTAAATTATTTCCCCCCGGGGGCCACCGTTGCATCGGTACACATATATTTCGCGAAGTCACTTATCGTTTTTGCATCTCGACTCTAAAGGGATAACTTACGATAACTGCCACGAACGATCCGCGATTGCACACTCAAGTTAAAGTCGCGTACGCTGTTATCCAATCCTGTCATTTAATCCACTTAATTAAATTGCTCTTCTTAATGAAAACGTAACTGGGCCCTTGTACATCGTTTTACAATTCGGACCGCTCGGCGCTTTGCGTTTGTAATATCTATCCTGCACGCGAATTTCCGCGAATTACATCTGCATTTTAACGTGAAATTCGCTCGGTTTCTTGCCTCGCCCTTACGAATAATGAAGCACTACGAGTTAGGTAAGTATTATTATCGCAATAATACTTTATAAAATGATTGTTTTTTTTTTTTAGCACGCTGAAAATGATCAAGCGCGCGGGGAGGGGGTTATGTATAAAATCAGGAAGAAAATCTAAAGAGACCAGATGCTTTTTGCTCTTAATATTATTCGTTGGTAAACTGAGAGTAACATTTTATTTGATGATACTGAAGAATCCGTTTGGACGCTGATACGCCTCGCTTTTATGTTTTAATAACTTGAACTTAAGATAAAATTACAACTGGTTAATTAAACTAGCCGTGCGGTAGTCTCATAAGGCTAGTTTCCTTTAGCAGCGATATTACGATGTACTACCTGAAGCCTTTAAAACTTCAGAAAGATGCAGTCTTTGCTTGATAAGTCATTAAAATGATAATTATTTTACTTTAATTATTTTATTTTAATATCAACTGTACTTTACTTTGTGTGTTTCTATTACATTATATATATAGCATAAATTGGATATATTATATTAAAGGAGAGTTGCTGAATGCGTATTACTTAATTTATTTTTTATTATATTTTTTATTTGGTTAGGTTAAGTTAAATTAGGTTACGAAAATTTCGCAAATAAACGTTGAACGGAATTTATAGCTTGATATTTGAAGTACCTATTATTACATGTTTAATTTTTCACAAATAACAAATTAATTTATTATAAGTTTGAGCTGAAAATTGTTAAAAAAATAATTCACACATTATTAAGCACAAAGCCGCTTCGATCGATAATTTTTTCCGGTCTTTATGAAATTGTGTTATCCACATATCCATTTTCATTTGTTATTAATTTATCAATTTATTATAAGTTTAATTTATTATATGCTTTTTCATACCATGCAAAAGCTATAATTTAGACTATTTTAGGCAACCAGACATCTGAATTGTACCTGTGGTTCTTTTAAATTACGCTGCCTTTGAATTTATGAGATAATTAAAATAAATTAAAAATATAAAATTAACAAAAGGAATCATTAATTAATATGTTAATATTTTATTGATAATTTATCGAAAAAATTTATTTAATTGTTCATTGTTTTATTCTTTATTTAATTTCTTTATTTAATTATATGATTCATTTACACGGTCTAGTTAAATTTATTATAGTTTATTGACTTTTTAATATAGTTTTTCTTAATATATACTAGCTTAATATATACTGGTTATTGCAATGTCTAGTTATTGAATATAACATGTCTCGAATTGGAAAAAGTCGCCCGCCCCTTCCCCCTCCCGGAAAAAGGTAGAAAAGTCATAGGTTCAAATCCTGGAGGTAATATTTTTTGCAATAAAATTCTTTACAATTTTTAAGATTTATAAGCATATTTATCAATATAATTTGTGATATTTTCAAGCTAGCTTCAGTTTTAGAATTGTATTTAAAGTCCGTATTTGGCACGCAATTCGAACTAAAAAAGTTAAATTTATATATAAATATTATTAGGCAGTTAAGATTTACCCTTGACCATTCATTGGCCTTTATTGGCTATAGAATAGAATCAATAAAAATTTTCAGCTATCTCGTCTCAGATCAATACTATCTTATTCAGTACATATGTTTAATATCAAGACATCGCGTCAATTTTATCTCTCTATTTCGTATTAATTAAACTTAATTCAATCTTTGTCGTTCAAGCGCGACAGGAAAGTTCTCTGTCGCGCGGGATGAACTTTTAAGGGTACGAAGTTTGAAATATAATTAACGAAACTCCCGGTGCCGTGGCGTACAAATTTCGAAGTACGAGGTATCGTCCCCGGCACGTACGCGCCTTTCATCGTTTCGCAATTGGGGACGGTGTGCCAGGATCGATACTTCTGAATTTCGCTTTCGGATTCTTCGCGTGACGCGTGGGCGCGCGGTGCGCTCGAACGGCGAACTCTCGATTGTTGGCCAAGAACAAAAGAGCCCCATCGCGCGGTGGTTCGTTATGACAGTTCGTTAGCCTCGTAAATTGCCTAACTCACCGTTAATGGGCGGTTACCAATTATCGAATCGATTACGTCGCTAAATTATACCTGGCATTCATTAGTTAACTCGAATTTTCTGCGCTCGCGTACGGCCGTGAGGCACGTCTCGGCGCGATTCGTTAACGCGAAAATAAAGTTGGCTAAATGGACGGCCCGATAACAACGTTCACCTAATTATAAAACTATTACATTGGGCAGATTACTCATGGCTCTTAACTCGCCCAAACGCGTTGTTACATCATGCTGAAATCATTTATCTTCATTGTCGTGCGAAACCAGTAAATTACATATTAATGAAGTGCAAGTACTAAACTATATTGATAACTATCTATAAAATTAGATTTAAAATTTGTTTTTTATTGCTGTACTAAACTAGACGCACTAGAACTTTTCTTCTTGCTTTCATCAAATTTCAAAAATTTATTTCACTTTAAGTATAAAAGTGTACATTAATTTAGCTATAAAAAACACTTTTATGATTGATGTTTAAAAATTGAAATGTTTATTGTACCTAATATGTACGGACATGCTTTTTTCTGTGTTTCGACAGTGGAATTTTTATTGGAAATTTTATACTCAAATTTTTACTTTCTAATCATATACGTTATCACATACGTTAACGCGCGCACATACTTTATCATTATCATTATTATCATTATTATTTTCAATTATATTGTACCAAAAATGTGAATTTGTAAGCATCATTATTAATATCTCTTGAGATACTGTTCTCTAATAGAAATCTTACATGATCAATAATGTTAGTATTGTTATAAATATCAACAATATTATTAATCGTGTACAATTAATGATGATAGATTGTAGAATATCTTCTGTGATTTGGATTTCTTAATTCTCGAGCATCTTTAGGTGTTTTTCATTTGACATAAATCGATACAAGTATCATTTTTTTGTTACTTATTGAATGCCAAGAAAGATAGAACGTTGTGTCAAATAGAAAGTCTAGTACCTCTTTGTAATAGGAGATATTTCCTAAAATTTTTATTGATACTGACAGTATTATTGACCGTGTAAGATATTTATTCTATAACGTATTTATCTTTATGTATTACATATCTCGTATTTTAATAAAGTTATTATTATAAAGTTGTTATTATTATTATCAGTGAAGAAATCGGCATAATATTGGATTCTCCAACGCGATGTACATAATATTTTATAGATCGGTGGTATCAGGACTATTTTGCATTCGGGATAACGGCAATCTGCCGTTCTGGCATGCTAACGCATTGATGTATATACGCGATTAGAATCGGTCCTGAATGTTAAACACAAATAGGAGATGCCCAAACTATCGTTGATATTGATCCGCATGAACCTATAGCGGCTTTTCCAGTTATGTCTACGTTTGCATGCACAATCCAAAACTGTTTGCCGTACTCCAAATATCGTTTGTCATTTTTTTATATATAACAACAATGTTACACGCTACTATACTGCTTTCTTTTTTCGTTTTCTTTCATTCGACGAAGCTTCATATGCGTTATTGAAAGTCAAGGGTTGAAACTATTTGGCAAATATTCATGCATTGGTGTAGTTTCGGCTCCAGTCGAAACAGCATCTGATATTTGTGCTTACTATCTCAAATATTTACCGTTTACCATTGGACCTATTATAGATAATTTGACATAATCATTCCAGTTTCTGGCTATTCTGGCTAATAACGATTAAAGGAAACGAACGGCGTGAAGGTCTTATTTAGGAATAATAAAATTTTAGCGTTAGTTTTAATATATTACAAATAACAGACAGCAATTTCACGTACGCCCATCGAATATTTATTTCACCGTGATTTTACGAGCGATATATGCTTTCCATTCCCCGAAAAACCTGCTAAAAAAATCGAATATAGACTTGCCATTGAGCAGGTGATACATTTCTCTCTTTCTTTTTTTTTGTTAAATTTTTTTTATCGAAATGCATCTCCAATAAATCAGATATTCGTGCTACCTCTTTACGACGAGCGACAGGATATGAGAGAAATCCATCGGTACGATCGACGAGAGAAGCCTCGCCAGTTTATTTCCGCAATAAAATCATTTTATCGCGCACAGGACAGAGGTATGGCCTGTCAATTTATTTTTTTTTTATTGCGATTGCGAGGATACACTGGGAATAAAAATTCAGATAAGGCCGAAACGCGACGGAAGACAGCTTCGACAGCGCCGGGATATAATTTCCAAAAAATGTCATAAATCTCCCGAATGTCTCTCGATATAGAAGAGAGTGTATATCGTACGTGTAATTGCTTTATTATTCACAGAGCATTTTTTGGATGCTACATAAATGGAATTTCGATATAAAGTGTCTCAGTTTTATCGTTTAACAATACCGGCGGCCTCCCCACCGGGCCCCACCTCTTCTATCGGTATTCCATTTTACCTCTATTTACTACGACTTGCACTTTAAACATCCGATACGCCATCGGATTGAAATTGTCAAAGCACACGTTGACGTCTGTATCTTACACGAATGGCATTCACGTCTAAATATTTGCAGTGAAATATTTGCGCTGGCAGGAAAAGAGAGAGAAAGATCCCGTAAAGTATCAGCTACCGGCGAGGCGGAGGAAAGACGGAGGGAGGATTTATTCCATCTTAAAAAACACGTTAACAAAACTTTTTTTTCCCGCTTGACTTATATATAAACCCCATAAGAATAATGCGCGCCTAAGGAGAGTTCGCGAAAGTCCACATTCCTCTATGTTCAATTCTTAAGCACGGAAACCCCGAAGGCGATTAGTAGAATATATATCGCTGCAGTTTTAATGGCATCCGAAAACGGTAAATGTAGACCGTACGATATATTCGTAAAAATTATAGCACTTTCGTAAAAGTGCTTACCGTATAACAAAACTGTTATATTTCGTGCCCTATCTCATTATAAGTGAATCGTTCCATTAAAAAGCCGTAATCGTGGAAACTTGTGACTTTCCTCTTTCAATTATTGGAAATTCAATTTATAAAAACATTAAAAGTCTCCGGATGAAATATAAAAATTTTCAATAAATAAAGTACCTATGTGCGTTATAAATTGATTGTGTTTCAGTTTCAATGAAAACGATAAAAAACGATCCATTTTTTAAATATAAATTTTCTCTTAACTTTCAAAACAATATCGAATTCTATAGACTATTAAACACGAAAAATTACCGGTATGCTTTCAGGTACAAAGTGGAGGTGGCCGGTAAGTCCTTACCGGTGCTGACGAATCTCGATAAGGGTCGGTATGGGGTGCTGATCTTCGAGAATTTAAACAAATACCTGCAGATGGACAAATGGAATCGTGAGCTACTCGACAAATATTGCAGGGAATATTCAGTTGGTATCGTGGGTTTTGCCCCTCCAGGAGAAGAGAGTCTCGTTGGTGCTCAGCTTAAGGGCTTTCCACTTTTTGTACACACTAATCTTAGATTGAAGGTCAGTCTCCAACATTAGATATTCAAATCTATTCTGCTCTCAGACATATATTAAAATTTTTTTTACAAACAACTTATATTTTTTACAAACAACTTATTTTTATTAAGATTTAAGATTATTAAAATTTTATTAAGATTATTAAATTTATATATTTTTATTAAGATTTTATGTGCATATGACATCTTTTATATATGTATTTTTTATAATACAATTGTATATTAAAGGTGATATTATGGCTTTCATTTATATTTTGTATAATAACTTTGTTAATAATCAATATTTACATTTAAAACTCTTAACGATTACATTTGTTAAAGTGTTGTTCAATTGATTCTAGACTCAAAGTTATAATTATATAAATATAAAGTTATATATAAGTTAAATATAAAGTTATAAAAATATTTATTACTTGTTAGGACATTATTTAGAAAAATGTGGCGACATTGCATAATAGGTTGAAGAAAAACAGAGGTGATAATGCGAAGTTCCCCTCCACAAAAATAGACTATGTATATTATGCACTTCAAAAAACTGACTTTGTCAGTTATGTCAAGAAAACATAGTTTGGTTATAAAATTGTATATTTACAAAAAAATATTGCAAAAAATGTTGCAGAATGCGCGCGCGCGCATACACACATACACACAAAATTTCTTTCGTATAGGATAACTATCTCAATTACTGCCGTTTTAAGCATGTAGTGGCAATGGATATACTTACTTTATAGTTTTTAAATATGTACATAAACATTCTTTTTTATTACTATTTGAAGTAAAAATTTTTATATACACACAAAATAAAAGCAACTCGGAAATTGAATGATTATTTAAATATCATGAAAGAAATAAAAAAATATAAGATACTAAACCTTTTATTGCCGCATCACTACAGTCACTCTCCTAAATACTGCTCCCCCTTCTCCGATTACTGCCGCACGTAGCTAATATTGCGTCCCTATTTACTGCCATGTACAATACTACTACGCATTTACTCCTATCTCTACTAAAATAATTGTAGGTAGCTTCCAGTTTGTGTTAAACGATTTTTATCGTTGAAAAACGATTATTGATAACAATATTTTATATGTAATACCTTATCATTTTACACTACTTATCGCTTCTTGAATCAAACATGACAATAATTGACTCGTACATATATTCACGCATATGAGATTCATTTACTGTCGGCAATAATGCAGACAAACATTAAATGATTGTCCATAATGCTACGATTTCAATAAATTAAATTAAAAAAGCAATCCATCAGTTTTTATGCTTATTTTATTGAAATATCATTTAAACATATAATTGCTTTATAATTGCTCATACATGAAAAAGTGAAAATAACACGTTTACTTTCAAAACAGCAGTTCTGCTTTACTTCTATTTAGAAAATGATGGAGCCTACATTCTCAGCGATATTCCTAATTTCTTTAATTATTTTATAAATATGAAACTTATTGAATATTTTATATAGTTGTGCTTAAGTTTATATAATTAGTTTAACGTTAAAACATTTTTAATATACGCTGTACTTTTTATTCTAATACTACAATTGAAAAAAGCGGCAGTAATTGGAACAGTTATTCTACAGGTTGTTAGAAATAAAAATCTATAGTACGTGTAACGTAAATTAAATTAGCAATAGAGCTACAATTGACTTATCAAATAAAACTTTTTCAAAAACCTTGAAAAAGAGATTAAACATCATTAGCACACTCAGGGAGCTACATTAACAAAATGCTATATTATTGATTAACTTTACATAACTCGAAATGTGTGTGTACATACAATCAAATAAAATGTTTATTTAAATTACAAAAACAAAAAAACTCAAATGTGCACCTATTCGTGTGATAATACGCTCAAGTTTCAGAAGAGTGAGGAAATGTGTACAATTAAATATCAAAGTGTACCTTGAAAATGTTTCAAAATGCTCGAAAGTAGAAACGCGTTATAATAAATGGTTGTAGTGTTGGCATATTAGCACCATTGTGTAACAGCGGATTACTATTTTTAAACAAATGATATTCTCTATTTTTTGTTCACATTCACCTTGTTTCTCGTCACTTATAAATAATCACTATATAGAATTCACCGTAGCGGAGATATTAAAAGGAGCCTTCAAGTGCTAATACCTTCTCCTTTATAAATTATTTAGTTTTGTCAAGCTTAAAGTCGACACATACAAGAAAATAAATTATTGCAATTTTTATTTCCTAATTATATTATCAAGAGCAAAATATAATGATTGAAAGATATCATATCGATATCTTTATCATGATAAAAAATGCTTCACAATCAATTAGGGATTATTTAAGAAAACTGTAATGATAGAAAATCTATGAGATAATCTTCATGACTGCAATCAAATTTGTATCACTTATTTCAATATCAGAGAGTGACCTCGTAAAAGAGAATGATAAAAGGTATGGTTCCTACAGCTTTAGTGCAGGCCCCGATAACAAAATAATCGATGTTATATGTTTCGAGAAATAATATTGCGCATTTGTGTTAATTTGTATTATATTCTTGAATCATTTTAATGGTTAATCATTAGATACTTAATTCTATGATATCAACCATCCGTTTCTTATTACCGTCTAATATTCATAATGGGAATAAGTTACAATCTTCTTAAAATTTTGGAACATCGATTGTGCCTCTAACGCGTGACATATCTCGAGTAACGATCATACTATTTAAAAAAAGGGCTGCCGAAATTAGTGCTGTTTATACGCATCGAACACGAAATATGTCATTTCCCTTTAAATAATCGCATAACCACAAAGCGTTTTTACACACAAGCGATTTTATCATTTTACCACAAAGCAATTTTCCCCGGTGTATTTAAATGAATATTTAGATTAATTTTATTTCTGGCTTATAAATTATATATAAAATCGGAATTATTCCAAGCACGTGGAATAAATGTGATCTAAAACTTGGAATGTTTAAAACCATTTTTCGAATTTTTGATTTATCTTTTTTTTATCTGCTTATTAACACATGAATTTTTAAATAATTTTCCGCCCACAAATTTTTAAATAATTTTCCAATCATTATCGCATTTCGTAGCCTCGCATATTTTATAGGAAATTATTATTGCACGTGATATTCTGAATATAAAATCGAGCGACAGTGACCCGAACAATCCTCTTTTAACAAAGCGCTAAAGCGCGCGTGATGCCTTCGAAAATTTGATTTTCCTAAAAGCGAGAGAATCTGGGACGACGAGCGGGAGCGGAACTTTTGTGTGGGCCGTACAGAATCAGGTCGCTCTTTCTTCCCCCAGGATGCTCAACTGAATGCGGCGTCTCCCATTCTTCGATTAACCAGATCCGGAGAAACGGCCTGGGGACCACTTCCTGGCGGCGACTGGACTATTTTTCAGGCCAATCACAGCACCTACGAGCCGCTCGCTTGGGCGTATCGAGACAGCCTCGACTATCCGGCCAACAAAAGTCCCTTAGCTACCGTCATCCAGGTGAGTCGTGCACTTTATTTGCCGGATATTCCGGTCACGTATCTCTTCCTGGACAACTCGGACAACTGCGGAATTAATGCACCGGCTCGCGCAACCATGCCTATTACCGTTCGGCGACGGGGAACGTTTAAATCATTTTCCCTTCTCCCTCGCGTATTGGATCTGACGTGCTGCCGCGTTAGAGTTCGTTTAATTGATGTGCAACGGTAATAGATGCTCTTTGGCTAAATATAAGAATGAGTGAGTGCTTTCACGAACGTCGAGAAAGCTGTGGAATCTTCCGTATTAAGACGAAGTTATATTATCTTTAAACACCAGCTTTGAACTCCGGTCCCCATTATACTTACACAAAGCGCTTCGAGCGTGTCTTTTGGGAATCCCTTATTAACTCACGCAGCTTCGTGCGCGCTTGACTCTTATCTTCTCGGCTACAAAGATAATCTCGAAAAACGAAAACGCACGCGGTATTTCCGCGGAACGATCTTCGTTCTGAAAGGGTGCACGGAACCAGAACCCCGTGGAGATGGCCGGAAAGGTATGACGGCAGGAAGGAAAGGAACACACGAACGCTCCGTGATGTAGTTGTATTCGACATTTATAGTCGTACGGGCACATTTGGGAAAACAGAATTCCCTCCTTGTTCGCCAGAAACTCGCGAGTCTCACGAGACCTCGTTTTATTATACCGCAGGTATCGCGAGCGTACCGATTTTAGTGTTCTTGATCCTTACGGAACGAGATACAAGCGCGATAATCTTTAATGATGATCCCGGCCTGCCGTTATGTCGGTAACAAACTTAGAGTAATCGCGATAAGAGAATTACGACACGACCTTAAGTCGTATCGTACATGCACTTATCTTTTCTTACGCGAGACGAAAGAATTCTCGATTCGGACGTTTTCAAGGGGTTTGCTTCTCTCTCTCTCTCTCTCTCTCTCTCTCTCTCTCTCTCTC
>JANQDE010000033.1:720132-806730 GCA_037157785.1 Cephalotes varians
TCTCTCTCTTTCCCTGTCTCTCTCTCGCTTTCTCTCCCTCCAAATCTCGACGATCTCGATGCTGAAAAACAGAGCCGGAGAGAGAAACGGGGAATTTCTCCGATGCGCCACTTCGTTTTGCGGTTGCCTGTAACGAAGGGAAGAAAATAGGAAAGGCGGCCGGGCGGGAAACAAGAAGTTGAGTGGCCTTCGCCGTTCGCGAGGAGAACAAAAGGAAGGACTTGGAACAATACGCATAGTGTGATTTCATCCGGCGTTTGGAGTAGTTTGCTGCCGAGAAGAAGAGTCTTTCCGCGGGCTCTCTCTCGAACGTCGCGGAATAAGAGCGGGCTCTCTTATGTTAACCCTTAGCCGATGTGATAAGGGTTTATGTTATGTGATAAGGGAGCAGAGAATTTTCAGCAGAGAATAATTATGAAATATCATGTCGCGCCGAAAGTAGCTTCGCCCATTGCTCTTAATACTTTGAAAATCTCCAGATCTTTAAAATATGCCTTTAAGTAAGAAGAGATATTTTCAGATATCTTCCACTTTTCTCTTTACAAACTGTTTCTTTGATTGATATGATAAATTTTTCCTTGACAAAGAGATATTTGAAGAGTTGAAATATAGAAAAATATATAACAGAATTATTCTCTGTTTCATATCGAAATTATATTATTGTTCCATCCATTGTTCCAAGATGTTTCTTTTCATTTTTCTTCCTTTCATCTTCTTATTTCTTTTACTTTCATATACGAAAAGAAGGTTTTGCTGAAAAATCTGAAATTTTAACTGGATACAGATTGGAAAAGTAATTTTGTTCAATTATCAAAATAATTATGGAACGCTTAAACTAGTTATTAGAAATCAAAATTTGTTTGCGGCATTGTTCATTATTAAAGATTCCAACAAAATTATTTTCAGATCTGTATCCAGCAAAATTTTAGATCCCTCAGCAAAATCATTTTTTTCATGTAAATATGGGAATTTATCATTTATGATCTTGTCAGGAATGCATGACCTTTTTTTCGTAATCTCAACGATAATAATTAATCTTGTATTAATAGAAACTGTAGTATATGTACGTAAATTGTCTCATTCACTTCCCTACATTTTTCCCTTCTGCCGTTTCTCTCGTCCTGGCGATTCTTCCTGCTCTACCAGCGACGGCGTCGGAAAACGAAAACAAATGTGGAATTTCCGCGATACGGTTCGCGGTCACGTATATGGAGACGAGAGAAAGGGAAAAAGAGGAAAGGAAAGAGAAAGGAACGAGAAAGAGGAAGAGAAAGAAAAAAAACATAGAAAGGATCTGCCAGCGTTGCTGGAGGTA
Organism: Cephalotes varians; assembly: GCA_037157785.1. NCBI lineage: Eukaryota > Metazoa > Arthropoda > Insecta > Hymenoptera > Formicidae > Cephalotes > Cephalotes varians. Next base: position 721,448 of record JANQDE010000033.1, read on the forward strand.
AACTGAAACAATTCGTAAAGCCGTCCCGGTCGGCGTTTACATTTGTGCAGGAATTGCAAGGTTTTGGACTTAACGGACGTGAATAAGAAAGAGACGGAGAAAGAGTAGCGATACTGTGGTAGATACGGTGTTAGAACGGTGGTAGTACGCGAAAAACGCGAGGACGCGAAGGAAGCATCGAATTGCAGATATAAAGAAAACGGCGTTCATCGGACAGGCACACGCGAGATATCGTCTGATATAACGAAGAGCACGAATACGCACGCTGTATTCGTCGATGTTTTGCGAGTGTTTCGTTCCGGTGTGTTTTTCCCGGAATACATATCTCACACTCGACCATTTTGTCTCTGTACCAGCGAGACAGAGCTCATGAGATATGCAAGGTGCTTTTTTTAACTTTTCTCATCCCTGTATCAATTGGCGGTGCATCTAGTTTATTTCGCGTATGCCAATACGACTTTTAAAGTAAATAAAAAAATATCTCGAGTTCTTTTTTTCATATTTACATGTTCAGATGAACTCTCTCCCTCTCTCCTCTCTTTCTCTCTTCCGCCCCCAAATATGACCTTTTATTTTAATATATTTTTTAATACTGAAACCGCCAAAGATATTAACTTGATCACTTCCTATCTTTATTTTTGGTTAATAAACAGTTATTACTTACATTAGAATTATTAAATTCATATATTTCAAAATATTCTGTACTGTATAGTACAAAAAAGACAAAAATTAAAATGATTAGTGGAGCCAAAATAGCACCATTGGCGGTTCTAGTTAATGAATTAATTTTTCTAAAAAAATATTCTGAAATATTTTGTTCTTAAAATGCTTTAAAACATTACGGAGATCAGTTTTTTAACACTCGTTCAACAGCCTCTATTTAATCTCTGATATTTTTCATTTTCAAAATTAAATTTTGATTTATGTGAAAAAAATATCAGTGTGGATGAAATAATCTCAGCAGTATTAAACTATTTTAAGGAACAAAAATTCAAAATATTTTTTAGTTATGAAATATTTTTCAGAAAAATTAATTCATTGTTCTAAAAATGTATATTGAAATGAAGGATGATTGTGCAAAATAAAAATAATTAGTTCATTTTATCACTCTTTTTATATCCTTGAACTGGAAACTTTTAGATCTAACTATGTACGAGACAAGAACGGGACCGAATTCCTTCTTTAATTAAGCGAATGAATTTCATCTATAAATAGTTCATAAATAGAACGAGCTTGAGAAAAACACTTCGAAGTCCCGCGGTGATTTCCATGACTCGTTATATTCGGAACACGTTTCACATTCGTAATGGTTCCAAAAATATCTCGACAGCTTTTTGCTCATCTCTGTTGTGTCGTCGGTGGCGTTTGATCTATTCGACAGCAGGGTAGGACCTCCGAAACGAAATAAATTGGTGGTTCCAATGGTAGCAAATGAAGCGCGTCGCGCAGTCGCTCATTAATCGAATGAGCCCACGGCTGATTGGCTACTGATTTAATCATCTGGCTACCTGTGCGATCCGCGTATCTATCTCGACGCCCACCCTCTCGCACGGACGGGATTATCCGTGAGATTATTATTGTTGTTTACTGCTAACAAGCCCAGTTCATGGCCGAAGCTGCAGGGAGTTGCTGGAGAGTTTCCGTCGAACAATGCAATTAACACGTCGGACCTGGCCGATTACTCGCCGTACTCTGCCGTACTTCATTTAGAGAAAAATAACGATGCTCGTTAACACGCGATGATTAGGTCGGCTGACTGTGTGCGTTTGCGTATACAGAATGTCCCGAATGTGCACGTCCGCGTCGAAACTAAATTGTCAACTAAGATTAACAACCACTCCCATGTGAATAGAAGAAATTGAATCGAATAGCCGCGTCGCGTTATTGAATACTCATCTCCATTTATATATGCATGATTGGAATAGTTATTTACGATGCAACACAATTCTAAATCAGAAAAAATTATATCATGTACAACGCGACAGATTTATTAATGTGGATTTTTCAAATTTTTCAGATTTAAAAAAGAAACTTTGGTTTATAAAATATATTTATTTTACAGGATCATGGCAGATATGACGGAATTCAAAGAATTCTCTTTGGCGGTGGCCTACGGTTTTGGTTGCACAAATTGCTGCTACTGGACTCATTATCTTACCTATCGCACGGGCAATTGAGTCTCAGCTTAAATCGTATGATCCTGGTGGACGTCGATGATATATTCGTCGGTGAGAAAGGCACCAGACTGAGAAAAGATGATGTAATGGCGTTGCTAGCCACTCAGCAGAGAATTCAACTTCTGGTGCCGGGATTCAAATTTAACTTGGGGTTTTCCGGGAAATATTTTCATCACGGGACAATAGAGGAGAATTTGGGGGACGACATGCTTCTGGAGAACGTAGACAGGTGCAGTAAATTTAAAAATTAATCGCATGAAAGTGATAAGTAGGATGAAGTGAATATTACATATTAGATTGAAAGTATATTAGATGAAAGAAATATATATCTAAATAAAGTATATATAATATATTAATATAGTAATACATATTAAAATATATATTATATATTAATTAATAGAATATTATGTTTATTATAACATATTTGTACAGCTTTAAAGGTAATTTAATTAATCAAAACTATAGTGATTACTACAATTATGTAATTTATTATTATAAAGCATATATAGAATGCATAATATAAACTAAATTTACGGCCACGTCGTAGTAGCTTTTATCATATAATGTCACGCAACAGTTTGTTATAATGTTGCTATAATCGTCTGCGACAAAACGTTACAATGCCACACTATGGTTGCAGTTAATTGGCTGTCGAGCTAAAAAAAAACACAAAAGAGATTATTACGTGTTTTGAGAAGCCGTTTTCTTACGCGACTGTCGGTGTATTCAATAAAAATATTTGTGATCTTGAAAATTTATGATTTTTTTTTAGATTTACGTGGTTTTCCCACATGTGGAATCACCAACAACCGCATCTTTACGAGAATGTAACTCATCTACAATTGGACATGGCACTGAACAAGCAATTCGCAAAGGATCACGGTATACCGACCGGAAGCGGATACAGCGTAAGTCCGCATCACTCCGGCGTTTACCCGGTCCACGAAGGCCTCTACGAAGCATGGAAGCGGGTGTGGAACATCAAGGTCACGAGCACGGAAGAATATCCGCACCTGAGGCCGGCTCGTTTGAGACGCGGTTTTATTCATCGTAATATTATGGTACGAGGTCACACGAATTCGGCCTCAGTTATTGAATTTTTTTTTAATGCGAGCATTGCCAGATACGAGTTGCGTGCAAACATTTATTAAACTCAGATAGCCAAGCTTGCAGATTTTGAGCAGAGCATGCTATCAATTTTTGGCAGAAAGGCAACAAATTTCACACAGAGTCTGTAATGTCTGACAATGTCGCAAACCGCCGTTAAAAATACGAGCTGACACTATACCAGATTGATGGCAGAAACCGAAGAATTTGCAGCTTTTGCTCTGTTTCTGCTGCCAATCTGGATGGCATAGCATGTCAGCAGGCTCTGTCGACAGATCCCGAGCTTGTGGATACAAATTGCTATGGATCTACAGTAGAAATTTGATCAAATTTGCTGTCAATCTGCCAGCAAATTATTGGCATTTTGCTATCTGGGAAAAATAATGTATCGATTGTGCCTTTTGATATTTGGGTGGAATATCAGCTTATACCGCAATTTTGGAAATGCGAATTTCGATTTTATTGCACACTATTGTATGAATATTAAACACGTAATCGGTCGTAAAATTTTATTCATAATTAATTTGGTATTTATTTATTTATTAATGGAAATACGATTGTATTATTTTAGAAGATGCGATATGTGTAACTCGAATTAAATTATTATGAAAAATGAAGTTTTTATTGCCAAAATAAATATTTTTTACACACACACACACACACACACACACACACACACACACACACACACACACACACACACACACACACACACACACATCTTCATATACATATGTATGTATGTATGTATATTTTAGAGGATCTAATAAAATATAAAATATATATAATAAAATATAAAATAAAAACTATATAGATTTATATTTTATATTTTATTAAATTCTCTGAAATATACAAATTATAAATTCGATAATATACGTTGTTGGATATAAAAACGCTCTTTTTATGTACTTGAAGGTCCTACCAAGGCAAACATGTGGCCTTTTTACTCACACGATTTTTATCGAGAGATATCCAGGCGGAAGGGAAAAGCTGGACGAGTCGATACAGGGCGGGGAACTTTTTCAAACGATCGTATATAATCCGGTAAGTAACTCAGCCGTTACGAAATTAATCTTTGCCAGCCGCGTTTGATCTTTCATATATTAGGAAATTCACTTTTAATAGTTGTCTATTTGTTAATTATGTCTGGCCTGATTTTAGATACATCTTTAATATGATGTCGATTATAATAAATATGTACATAAACACATTTTATAATATAATTATATAATATAATTTTACAATATAATTATATAATTATATAATATAATTATAATAATATGTGCGAACAATTAAGTAATTTTAATCATATGTCGCTTTTTTCAGATAAATATTTTTATGACGCATATGTCGAATTATGGAAACGATCGGCTAGCATTGTATACTTTTGAGTCAGTTATAAAGTTCATTCAATGTTGGACGAATTTGAGGCTATCTAGTGCACCGCCGCTTCAACTTGGAGAACGTTACTTTCAATTATATCCCGAAGAGGCTGATCCAGTGTGGGGAGTGAGTGGACTGAATATTCGATAACTTTGACTGTGCTTCTATAATATTATTAAACTACTTCAATATCTTTTTTTTTACAGAACCCATGCGATGATCAAAGACATCAGAAGATTTGGTCCCGTAATAAAACTTGCGATCAATTACCACGATTTCTAGTAATTGGACCTCAAAAAACCGGTACCACGGCATTGTATACATTCCTGTCCATTCATCCAGCAATAAGCAGCAATTTACCAAGCCCCGACACTTTTGAAGAGATACAGTTTTTCAACGGAAAGAATTATTATAAAGGTCTTGATTGGTAAGTAATCAGAATCGTTAATATTAGCTGCGTTCAGCAGAAAAAGCAGCTTAATAACCGCTTTGTGTTGATTGGATTATACTTTTAGATCTAAATTGAGATAAAACTATTCCTCTAATTCTAAAAATATAATCCAATCAGCGCAAAGTGCTTACTAAGCTGCTTTCTCTGCTGCTGAACACAGCCATTAATTCTGCATTTATTGCTGCAATATATGAAGCAAAGGAATATATAACACGCATTACTGTTTTAGGTATATGAGCTTCTTTCCAGCATCAAAAAACGAGAGTTCTCGATATCTTTTTGAAAAATCCGCCACTTATTTCGACGGGGAATTAGTGCCGCGAAGAGCCCATGCACTTCTGCCAAGAGCAAAGCTAATCACTATATTGCTCTCTCCAGCTAGACGTGCTTATTCATGGTACCAGCATACCAGAGTACACGGAGATCCGGTAGCGAACAATTACTCCTTCCACGCGGTCATCACAGCGAGTGATTCTGCGCCGAAACCCCTACGGGACCTTAGAAATAGGTACATAATTGAACATGGACGATTACCTAAGACATATTCACTTAATAATATATGAATAGACGCCATTCGTACCCTAATAGCACAATTAATTAGCACAATATTGATCCAAGATATCCCCAATGTACGATAACGTTTAATGCCATTGTATGCCAATGAATTGATTGCTAAGATACTAGCAATAAAAATAGAGTAAAATTAATGAGTGCTGAAATTACGAAATTTTTATTTTTTATTTTTTATAATTTTATATACGATTCAATTAATATAACGTGTATTTTAATTGTCATATAAATTTTAAGACGATATTGCATTTGATTGCAGGTGTTTAAATCCTGGAAAGTATGCCCAACATTTAGAGAGATGGTTATCATTCTATTTACCGCAACAATTACACATTATCGATGGCGAACAGTTACGACAAAACCCCGTGGAAACATTGCACGAACTGCAACGATTTCTAAAAATAACGCCCGCCTTCAATTATTCCTCGCACTTGAGGTATGATCCGAAAAAGGGTTTCTTCTGTCAAGTAACTAATGAAGATCGCACCAAATGTCTCGGCAAAAGTAAAGGTCGCCAGTACCCACCGATGGAAGATAGATCGTACAAATTATTACAGGTAAAGCTCTTGTAGTAAATTCTCTCTTTTGGTATATAAGACAATCTCTTTGCAAACACTGTGTCTTTTGCAGAGATATTATTTGTCCCACAATACGGCTCTAGTGAAATTATTAAAGCGGCTTGGGTCCAGAACAATCCCACAATGGCTGAAGGAGGACCTTACTGACACTGTGATGACCTAGCAAACGCCAATCACATGAAACTTTAATGTTTCCCGGTTGCTCGCTTTTGCTGTCAGCGAGATACATCGCTTGCTAATGAAAGATTTGTAAAGTAATTGTACATTCAAAACTGCACTGGATTTCACATTTTTAAAGGAAGGACCATGCTGGCCTATCTCAATGGACTGGCCTAATGTAATTGGGAGACCTTACAAAAGCTAGTCATATAAGCGGCTTTACGAAGTCCCAGTTGTAATTATCGATCATTGTTAAGCTAATAATAATAGTTTTATGTTATTATTTCTTTTATTTTATTATTAATATTAATTGCTATTGTATTATTATTATTATCATTATTATTATTATCATCATTATCATCGTTACCGCGTCGTAGAAATCAGGGATATTAATCGCTAGTGCCATTGTCCAGTTGTGCAATTGTAATAAGGCACCTTTCTATTTCCCCCTGCATAAGTTGAGCAAAATAAAAGATCATATACATATGAATTGAAAATTATGTAAAAAGATATATCTAAAAGAGATTGACCTGTTTTTATAAATTTTATGACATAAGAACAGATTTCATATATCAAGAAAGATATCCATGATAATAGAAATTTTTAAAATGTCTAATACTGAGCATAAATGAATTTTTGCTATCAACGCGATACGCGTGTTGTAACGAATGATATTGAAGAGTACTCTTTTTGACAAAATGCAATATTTTAAAATGTTAAAATTCGATTTTCTTAATAACCAGGCTGTCCAAATCATGTTGTTTTGAGAAATGTATATTCTTCGCGTGTGTGAGGATCATCGATGAATTGTATTGCTAAATTTTTAAGTCAGACAGTTTATCGATCGTTCTCCTCACACTAATCATTGGATCGTCCATGCGTGAGATTTCGGGATTTTAAGAGCTTTTCTCTTGAATCCACTACTTTCGGAGATACAGTGTATATTAATTCTCGTTATATATTTAAGATCGATGACGACGACAAGAAATCTATGTATATTTTGACAATACTATTCTTGGTATTCGCGGTGGAAAGGCCAACAAAAGATGTGTGATCGCGTCCGTTTGTACATTAATGTAACGCATTATTTTGATGTTAAAATAAGTGTATTATACAAAAAAATAGAGTGAAAACTTAAAACGGAGTTCAGATGTATCCAAGATAAGTTTGGAAGCTGATCTCGGATGCGTTGACAAACATACATCCATTTGCAATAATCAACATTATCAGAGAATCGAAACTCATGCGGTTCGTCAAATCGATAAACGATTTTTTGCACTATGCAAATTACCCGCTGATAAATTGTACGAAATTATGCGTATGTGAAAACATTTAAAATTTTGTCACGATTATCGCGTATTGCATACATTGATATATCGTGATTTTGATAAATGTTGTAAAAAATAGGATCTTTCAGCGGGTGAAATCCAAATAATTATATAGTGATGTTTCGAGATTATTTTTTGGCATATTTTTTTAATTTCAACATCTATAGAGTCTACATTTGTGTAACTGCTTATAAATGATATTAGTATCATACAATATTTATTTTTTACTATACTTCAAAAGGATATGCATTCAAGGAGATTTTGTTGGTGCATAAAGAGAGCAATGGGATCTGATTATTATATATGTATATTTTTTTTATTTATTTGTCGCTCATATACGTATATATAATATCATCTTCAATAATGTGAACTATATGTACAAATATTTTTAATAATACTGATTGTATCTGTGACCATATCTAATTGTACATTGTAACGAATTCATGGGATTTTAAGAATCTCATGGCAGGTATCTACATATAATATCTGCTTGCCGCACTTTCTACATAGAAACATGTACGAATATCGTGTGTATAGCCCGTTAGGAAAAAGTCCAAAATAAGCAATGTAAGATCAAGAGAAAATTTTTTCTTATTTCACCTATATAAATTGTCTCGCATTACGAATGTTTTTGATGGTGATTACATTGGATGTTACATATGAATTATATTTAGACAGAATCTTTTGTTATGTTTGTACGACTTGTTTTCATTTTTATACTGCCGTTGAAACTATGCCATTGTAACATTTAACAAATCATGTACAAAGTTTACTGTTAGTATTATAATGTAAGTAGTTAGTATTATAATAGTAGTTGCTAATGATAATATTAACTGATCTGTTTCGTCGAATCGTGCCATTTTACCAATGTTGTATATATGATTATGATTATAACGTACCAATCGCGACATCAGATTTAGAGTCAATATCTTTAATTTCATTCAGTATGGCGGTAGCAACAAATGTCCGGATTGCTACTACCTGACAATAACCTGACGACAGACAAAGATAAATAATAAATCCCGCGGAATTTATGAGAGCAAGATTATCGAATGTGTAAACAGGAAAAGAAATATAAAATTAGCATTTAGCATTATCTCATTACTGAACTTTGTTCTCCATTTATTCTTTTTACCTTTTTATTTTATATTTTTCTATAATTAGCTTTCCATTTGCATAAATGATTAAAAACATAAATAATTAAAATAAAAAGCAATAAAATTACGTGCAATATCAATGTCTATCGTATGCTATCGAGTTTTATGTTTGAATTAAAAATTATTTTCTCGTCTCATCTTGTATATTAACTTAACTGTCATTAATCAGTGATGACGTACTGCTAATTGCTATCAAATTTCGCGGGTGCATTCATTTACGTATACACGTATAAAAATGGCGAGCATTCTGTAAATATTCTGTTTTAATATAGACTGCCCAGGAAAAGAAAATGCCATCGTTGTGCGAATAAATGAAATCGCGCGTAGGATGTGTGTACGACACTTCAATTATTTAACTTATGACTATTCTAATGTAAAATATTGTAATAATTGTACGAATAGTCTGTAAGTTCTAATAAAAGAAGCACCAAAAATCCTATATTGGATTGTTTTGTAAACGACGACATATTGAAGTGATACTTTGCAATATATACATCTTTTCTAGTACATATTTTAAATTATATCTTTCTTAATTTTAATTTCGCACGTTTTTATTTATTACAATTCTTTTATACTCAATTCTCTTTATTGTTTTCAGGTACATTTGTTACGTCTTGCTATTTTATGTGCAATATTTTAGAACTAAAACAATTTTAGAATGATTATATTAAAATAATTTAAAACAATGCAGTTCAGCTTTTTTCCAAAGCTATACAGTATCTTTAATCGCTTCAGTTCCGAGAATTAATAGCTTCTTTGATAACTTCGCCACTTCAAGTTTTAATATCTTCTGCATATTTGAATCAAATCTTTTATTATGACAGACAGAACTTATTTATCATATATTGCGCTGTAAATCAACGAGTCATTGCAACATCTTTTATCGGTTTGTTCAAGTCTGTCGTTTTTGCAAAGACGGTGTCATCGTCGCATGAATCGCTGGATGAGGAATCCAGGCGTTTTGGTCCCAACACAACTTTCAAATCTTCCTTGACAAATTCATGATGTAAATTCATCAATTTTATGGTTCTTCGAAGCTGATAATTCGATTCATTCAAGTCTTTTCGATCTCCAGACACGTTAAAATTTTCCGTTAAGATTGGATTTTTGTCCCCAGCATTGCAATCGTTAATACTAAGTTGAACGCTACTTTTTTCAGCTTCAAATTCTTTTGAAATCTCCTCGTCTATTTCTTCGATAGGATCCAGAGCATATTTTATCTCTTTTCCAAGAAATATTTTCTTTCCAATTTCCAGAAGATTCTTGTCAATCGATTCACCAGTACCACCTTGATCTTTTATCAACACCGGAATATTCCCAGATAAAGTATGCACTTGTCTCGCTTTCTTTACTCTTGCTTCTATAAATGCATTATTTTCGTTACAATTTTCGGGGAGATTGCAAACGATTTATTCTTTACATATTTCAAAACCAATTATAAGCTCCATTTTTTAGTTATATGCTCAGTAATTACAAGAAATGTAATAGTCGAGTAAAACGCGAGAATATTCAATAAGTTGATACCGATTATAAAATTGATATCGAGAGAAATGCAAATTACTCGTATTTTTTTCCGCTATCTTGATCGATCAAGATAGCGAAGAGAAATACGAGTATTTTGTATTTCATAAATTTTACCGACCCGGCGCTTGAGTCTTTGTAATGTTATGTTCAATTTTGACGTTCGTGTCCGGTTTGTTCGTAACGGTAGGCCTCTCTTCTTCAAGTTTATCTATTTCTTCTTGATATTTCCGAAATCTGGAACCAACGCTTGAATGATGTCCCGTGCCGGAAGTTGAACCTGGTTGCAGGTAAAGACAGCCACTGTCAGGAGAGAAGAGTCTTTGCAGAAACGATCTTGATGGACCTCTGTCGACGGCAGCGTTGGCTCGTGCATGATTCAGACATTCCGACCTATTACGGAGTATACCGCAGCACTTCAGCGTACCGAAAATCAGTAGCATTGCTATGCCAACTAGGACCAGCAATGCAGCCAGGCAGATTAATTGCCAAGAGAAATTCAATAATATCGTCACGGTATCCTCGTCGGTGCGTGTGGCGCAAAAGGGGGCAATGATGCTCCCAAGGATCGCGCAAACGAGGTGTACGGCTATAATGTTACAATAATCCTCCAAAGCGCTGTGGAAAATTTGCGTGGAGACAAGATAAAACACGATGCCTGCCAGGCAGCCCAGCGCGATAGCTATTTGCGGCGAGTAATCGCTTGGCGCGGCCGACACCGTTACCACGCCGGCGATCGTTCCCTGAATACATCTCATTAGCGTCCAATGATCAAAAGTCTCATGGCCGAGGATAAAATGCAGAGCCACGATTATCAATGTACACGAGGACGCGGCCAGCAAATTGTTGACGTACGCGTGCGACGGGTCCCGTGCGAACATTCGGTATTTGTCGCGGTCGTGCGTGCTCATGCACAAACCCTGTAAATGTAATGTACACAGCTAATGATTCATGGTTTCTGCATGACAAGAACGATCTTTGCAAACAAAAAATTAGCTAGCTACAAATCTGAAAATAGAACTTGCGACACATGATACTTGTTTTCTTGCTGGGTTGCTTGAGTTTTAAATTACTAGAAATTCTATCTTCTATTTGATACAATTTTAGTATTTTAGTAATTTTTATTTTTTTTTTTTTAGTAATTTTAGTAATTATTTAGTAAATGTGTCGCAAGCTTAATTTTGTTGAATTATCAAAATAATTATGTAGGATGCTTAAAACGCTAATTATAAGAATGTCAAATCTTTTTGCAGTATTATTCATCATGTTTGAATATCCTACATTTATTTTGATGGTCCAACAAAATTATTTTTAAATCTGTATCTGACTAAATTTCTGGTTAAATTTTTAGATATTTTAGCAAAATTGTTTTTTCCGTGTGGCACTTGATATCTAAAAAATTATCACAAAGAAATTTTAAGTTTATGATTTGGCGAAAATCAGGTGTTTCTTTTCAAATTCTGTATGTACAATATTTTCTATTTACATTGATCAATTTTCATAATGTGTCACAGAAACTTCCAATTTAAAAAACTTTTTCCCAAGCTCGATGATTAATAATTAATTCTAAATTATATAAAAAATGAACATAAATATTTCTGATTAAAAAATAAATATAAATAAATGAATAAATGCTTCTTATTTTATCAATGACAGCGACAGTTTAGAAGTTACATCCAGCCGAAAGATATTTACTTGAAGCCCAGCGAAGATCAATAATAGACCTCCAAAAACAGTTCCGGCGGAGCCGGGGGTGATGCTTGCGTCATCCAAGTCTCTCAGTCTAAACATTCTTCTGCCGAGGATGACGCATCCGATCAGGCCGGTAAGTCCTCCGACGACGTGGATCACCCCTGCACCAGCTTGGTCCTTGAAGGTCACTGTCTTTCCTCCTAATTCGTTCTCCGCCATCCATCCCATCCATGCCCAGTGAATGAGTAACGGTTGGATCAGGCCTGACAAGAGAATACTCACCAGCAAGTATCCTGCCATGTGCATCCTGCCCACAACGGCAGTGGTATAAATCGCCGACGCGATCACCACTGCCTGCCACCCCACGATCGCCTCGTTCTTGTCGATCGTTGGATCACCGATCCAATGACCCGCGCCGATTAGACCGGCGGCGTCACCGTTGTAGGCAACAAGAAAACCCGTCAGAAAGTACATGACGGTGACGCAACACAGATCGATCGCGTTATGAAGAAGTATCAGATTAACATTGTTGACCGGCACGCTGCCGACCTGGACGAGGACGAAGCCAATGCGCAGCAAGATCGTCAAGAGGAGACGAGTTAGTGAGTTCCAGTGGAGGTGCGCGGTAGAGACGGCGGTATAGTTGCCGAACGTGCGAGGCTGAACGACGTAATCGTAATAGTTCTCGTAAAAATAGTCTTTAGTAACGGACGACATTCTCTCTTCTCTTGGAATTAGCTATCTCTTCTGGGCACCATCACGTTACCATATCGTCATTCGCTATGATCGAGATACGCTTCAAAATTCGATACATTTTGCTTGTGGGTGACGTTTCTGCTGGGGTTGGGGATGACTGATAGAGATTGAATGAAATAAGGTGCGCAATTTGATTGCCTATTGTTTTATCGAATCGATTAGCTTCACGTAACTCGATTAGCCTATGTCTTATTGACTTGAAAATCATTAAGATAATATATATTTAATTTTATTAAGAAAATTGGTAGTTTACTTAATCTTGATATAAAAATACAATCATTAAAGCGAAATAGTGTAGTTAACAAGTACAAGTATTTATACGCTATTTAACGGAAGGCACTTCAATTTCCTCCTGATGGAAAACTAATGGAAAACGGATAAAAAAGACCGATATTCATAGTCGATTCTTATTTCAAGACCGTTTTGAATAATGTCTTAAGATGCTAATATGGTTCTATGTGGCTTATCTTAAGACGGTTTTAAATATAAGAATCGACTATGAATACCAAAGATCGAAGATTCAAAAATCAGCTTACAAAGAGATCGACGAAACCGCCGCGAAGAAACATGCCTTCACGTAAAGAACGGTTTTGCTGAAAAATCTAAAATTTTAGCTAGATACAGATCAGAAAAGTAGGTTTATTGAACTATCAAAATAATTATGTAGAATGCTCAAACAGTTGCTAGAATATAAAAATTTTTTACAACATGTTAATTATTTTTTAGGTTTCGATGAAATTATTTTAATGATCCAACAAAATTACTTTCAAATCTGTATCCAGCAAAATTTTAAATCCCTTAGCAAAATCGTTCTTTCCGTGTTTATTCAGCGATTTGAAACTGCAAGTCTAACTTTAAAGGAAAAATGTCGCTAAACGGATAAGAATACTTCTTGGAAGTAAGAGCTTCTTATCCTTTGAAGTATTTTAAGAGAAGGGATAATAGCATCTAGCATAATCCGTTTCTAATTCAACGTTAGAAGCAGATTTTAATCTTGACGCAGTCTACTACGTTGTGGGAAACAATTCAAGACTTTGCACAGTAGTGAATAGAATAATTTTATTATCTTCTTTTAGTACATATGATTATAAATAATGATAATATATACAGCCAAGAAGGAGATTTGATTTACATGTTTATTTAAACACCATGGATCTATCCAAACTCTTATTTACACTATTGCCTACTCTGCTCTTTTGTACAAATCTCCTTTTACTACAAAAATATAAATCAGTACACTTATTATTTAAACTTAAAACTTACTGCTTATTGCTTATTTACTATTTACATATCACAAAGTTTGTTCCTATTTATCTACATCTATATCTACGCTCATGTATCCTTCTGCAGTTTTCTTACTCTCCTTTCTGTTATGTCATACTACCAGCTCTTTTCTTATCATCTCTGTAACTTTTCTTTTTACTCTTGCTTATTTTTCCTTCCCTATTTCTTTTTCCTTGCCTTATCCTTTATCTTTTTTTCTCGCTCTTTGCATAATTTCTTCAGTATTTCTCCTTTCAATCTGTCTAAATCCTCTCTCCATATCTTCCCTAATCTCCCTCCTCCCTATCTAACTTTCTAAACCATACCTTCACCTTATTACACTCTCTCACATAATGATCTATACTGTCTTTTCCTTTCTCACAAAACACACATCTCCAATGTTCTTCATTTAGCCAATATTTGTTTACATTTTCCAAATTACCACATCTCAACTTTATTAACGCCCTTACTTCTTCTCCTCTACTTATCTCCTCTAGATTCTCAACTTTTATATATCTCGGACACCCCTCAAAGTCATTAATCTCCTTATATCTGATGTTATACTTAGCATTTTTAATTCTCTCCTCTTCCTCTTTCCTCTGAATGTTTCTCTTCCTATTATCTCCTTTTCTAAATCATTCTTATTCCCTTCCCGTCGCACAGTAGTGTATTTTTCCGATTTTCTGACCAAAACATTTGAACATCGAACGTCAAGAACATTTTAATTAACGAATACACGACAAGCGTTGCTTAATGCACCATTGACCGCATGTGACACTCCAGACTGTGCTGGTTGATATTACAACTGACAAGATAAAAAAATCACATGCACATGATCTGCTGTTTAGTGCTGTCCGGGAGTGATTAATTTATTCATGAGGCAATACAAGAAGAAGCATTGTACTTTCATACACTGAGGATGGCTTAAAGGAAAGCCGAAACGTTTGTAAATATAGATAATAAATTAATTGATTATGCTCTGTTAACTGCGGCCTTACTCTTATTAGTCCTTCTAAGATTGATTGATTATTTTTGACCAAAAACTCTAAATACTGAAAATATCGTTTTTGAAAGATTTTTTTTTTTTATAAAGAAGGAGAACCGACACGTCAGTCGGGAACTCGCGCATGTATGCCCGTGCGGCGTGCGCGCGGCAACGGAGCACGTTGATTCCGAGAGCAACGTTTCCACGGGCGACGTCTCCACGGGATCGGGAATGATTCATCCGAATCGCGGTTCCGAATGTGCCGCGAACGACGGCGTCCGACCAATGCGCGTCGAGCGCGGCGCCGCGCGCATGTCACGTCGCCGGCCACCGCAAGGTCGGGGTCTCGGGGTCCGCGCGCGCGGTGCCCGCCGCGGACGGTAGTCGCTCGTAGCATCAGCCGGTCGTCGGTCCGCTCGAGCCGCGCGACGCGGGTGGCAGGCGGGTGTTTGTTGTCCCGGTCGACTCGCGCGCGAGGGAAGAGCGAACGGCGGGTGATCCGCGCGTCGGACGTGTTCCTCGACAGCGGCGACGAAATGGCAGCGGTGTCGTGTCGGGCGATATTCGTCGTGAGATGGTGCGAGATGAGCCGCGTGCTGACCGCCACGTCCTGCCTGGCCACGGCGAGGAGGTACCGAAAGGTGAGCGAAAGGTGCACGTTGACAACATCGAACGGCGAACCACACCTGCGTGTGGCGCGCGGCGTGCGGCAACCCTTCGGCGATTCCGTTCGATAGAAATTTCTTTCTTCTCCCCGTTTCTCTCGGGATATTCGGAGCGTACGGGGGACCAACCGGGGGATCGTGCAATAGGGATCGGTTCATTTTGACTATCTCAAAATCGGTTCATTTTGAATACACACGCGCGTGCGGATACTGCGGATTAGGTCAAATTGATATCGCCGGGCTCGGGTGTCCACTTCCTGTCCCTTTCGCTGCGATAACACGTTACGAGGTCCCCGAGATCCTGGTTCTCCCACTCTCGTCGCTTCACGCGAAGCGTTTACCGGCTTCGGCACGGGTCCCTCCTTCGAGGCCGCTCGCGTGTGCGATCGTTCGCGGGATCTTTATCGCACGCGCGACTTCCGAAGGCACGCGATGCCTTTGGCGGCACCGCGTCTCTCCATCTCGACTGTGGCCGCAGGAAAGCCAGTAATGTTAATATTATAAAACCGGTATTTAAGAGAGAGAGAGAGACGAGATCCCGCGAATTGAACGGAACTAAGCGTTTCTAAGAATGCTTCGAAAAGAAATCCTATTCCGTATCCTGTCTCTTGCCTTTTTTACGGATATTATGTATTTGCTACTCGCGGATCAAAAGATAGATGAATATTAAATTGAATTTTAATAGTTAGGTTATAATTATAATTCCGATACGCGCGATATCGAACGCATGTCACTTAAGCTCCGCTAATTGTTAATGACCTTATTGAATATTAATCATTATTTGTGGTATGGAAATGGATTAATAATTTCAAGAATAATATAAAAGTAATATACGCGTTTGTTTAATTATTGTGGACATATGGATCGGTTCGAATTTGATAATTACGAAGCGATAACGCGAGTAAACATCTGTTTCCCGTAGAATTAACGCGAGACATTCGTAATGTGTATTAGAAAAAATTAGAAATTACTTCTAATCTTGAATCTTGATCGTTATCTTTGCACACAGTAAAAGAAATGTATTATCTATAATTTCATAAATACAATATGTATTCTTCTGGTTTCGTAAAGAACGGTCATTTAATTTCCAATTTAAAAGACTCGCATTGATTTCATTACGAATGTAAGGAACGAAAGTAAAAGGATAGTTTACTTTCCAACATTTGGAAAAATTGGAGCAGACTTAAAAAGCCATTTCTACATATTTGCATGGATAATATCATGAATATTAAACGGTCAGATCATTGTTATGCATTTGCAATCTGAAGGAACGTAAGTTGACTAATGTTTCCTCTATTCAGAGAAACATACGAATAATTTATGCAAAATCTCATGCCAATAAAATGTTATCTTTCTTTTATTACCGTTACATGCGGTTACGAGATAACAAGCAATGCGTGCATCCCGACGCACATGCGTCTACGCGCGCCTTTCTTGCGCAGATCGCATCTGCAGTATGTCGGCATTAATTAGCGTAACGCTTAATGATCATAGAAATTATGTTGTACAGCGTTATATTGTAATTGTAACGCTGAAACGAGACAAAATATGATATTTCTGCAATTTTCGTAATATTTTTTATTCTAATTTCGATGTAAATATATTTTAATTATTTATATTATTTCGATTTTAATGTAACATTAATATTCACGTATTCACATTTCGTATGATTATAGGAATTATAAGATACGCGTTTATAAAACAAATGTGATGTATTAAAACGTCAACATAACAACTAATATAATTATAATTTTTAGAGATATTACACACACACACACACACACACACACACACACACACACACACACACACACACACAAAAGGCGCACGCCGCAAAGCTTAACTTGATTTTAATTTATGTTAAAAATAAGATGCAAATTTATTTTTTTTAATTGGAAAATGATCAGAATGAAAATAACGAAAGAAATAGAAGAATAATAATAAAAACATTTTTTTTCGTCATTTCTTTATATTAAAATTTAATGAACGTCAATTTTGTGTCAACAGTTCACAGTCCAACTTATTAAATCTGTACAATCGCATTATATTTAGCACGCTGTCAATCGATTGTTAACATTTTTTCCAGATTAAAATAGACCGCCTTCGCAAACTCTCATCGAGAAAAATGCAAAAAATACGGCGTTCCGAGTAAATTAACAGCTTTATGCCGTAATGAAATAACATGAGAAATCACTCGTAAGAAACGAACGTTCAAGTTTGATGAATTGTCAGATGGAAATTATTTCTAATCGAGTCAATATTATATAACGCACATTAATTTTCCTACTGAATTGTGTAATCTAATGATTTTTTTCGATTTCGAAACTGGAGTATGATGGAAATGCAATTTCTGATCGGTCTGTGGACTTTGATGCAGGAACATTCAATTAATAGAGTCTCTGCAATGAACTATACCCCCTTGTTCCCAATGTAGTCATCTCAATTTCAATAACCGAGCCGATTTCCAATGAATTGCTCGGACGTGCTATACCGCGCGTCTTCCGGCACAAAAGCGAATCGCCTGTGTCCAAGCCCCACTAAACGGTCCTGAGTTCGTCTCCCGCATCGTCGCCACGGAAATAGAAACATTTTCCGCGCGAAAAATACAGATACCTATGCCCGTAAATCAAATAACGTCGCCTTTTAGCACCGACTATCGCTAATATTTCATCCAGCTAATGGTTCGCTGCTCGGTTGTTTCCTACACGCGCGCAGATTAAAGTACACATGGAGAAATATACTCGCGTTGTCTCGGTTAAGTTAAAACGAGTGAGAAGATGGGGACGGAAAAAAATATAGGTCAAACATATTGCGTTTCTCTAAACTAGACGTCGTGGATGTGACACAGCTTTAAGTGCGACAAATTTGGTGTCGTTGATGTTTTCCGACAGGTTGGTTCCATCGTTTATTATTAGAAAATATAAATGTAGGTAACAAACGTACGCAGTTATTATAGCGAGCGACAACATTTTTATATATTCTAGGATGGAATTTTCTGAGCCTACTGACTGAACGTACAGAAATAGAATCGCAAGTACAGTGTATAATAATTGCATGAAACACTTATATAAAATTTAAAATAAGTAAAACGACATGAATTAAATTAAAAGTTATATGCAGAATGAAATAATGAAAAGAGAAGATGTATACGTTGTATACATGTACTGAAAAAAGAAACCTGGTAATACACAAAGAATGATTTTGCAACATCTAAAAATTCACTTAAATACAAATTTGAAAATAATTTTGTTAAGCTATCAAAATAATTATATAAGACGCTCAAGCTAATTGCTAGAATATCAAAACTTTTGCAGCATTGTCATCAATTGCTTAAGCGTCCTACATAATTATTTTGATAATCTAATAAAATCATTTTCCATGTCTATCTAAATTTTTAAATATTTTAGCAAAGTTTCTCTTTTCATATCATGTATAATTATCACGTATGTGTTTAGTGTATTGGTGAAATATTTAGTAAGTATTATTAAATCTAATGATGTATATCGAATCTAATAATAACGAATTGTATTAATCAAGAATTACTAAATAAAATTAACATTTAGTTGGTCCAACTCAATCAAATATTTGACTGAAGCTATTTCACCAAAGCATTACTAACTATCATCTAGGCTTGATTATTATTATTAAATTCTTTTTTCATTAATTCATGGAAGGAAATCCATGATTTTGCTGAGAGAAAATTTTGCTGAATACAGATCTGAAAATAATTTTATTTTGAACCATTAAAATAATTTTGTTAAAACTTTAAAAATAATGAGCAATGCTGCAACAAATTTTTGATATTCTAACAATTAGATTGAGCATTCTACATAATTATTTTGAAAATTATTTTTTTGATCTATATTTAACTAAAATTTTAGATTTTCTTTTAGTAAAATCGTTTTTTCCGTTGTATAAAGTTTTTTTCCAAGCGTTGAATCGAAAATAAAATAAGGTGAAAAGTAGAACGTAATTAAAATATACGTGAAGCCTCAAATACACCAAGCGTAAACCAAAAGTGCTGTCACTCGCATTGTCTGACGCGTTGTCTGTCTGTGTCGTCGATCTGGCCAGGATCCAGAATTCTGCGAGTGATGTACCATAACTTTCGGTAATCTCAGAATCGCGGAGCGTAAAGGTACTTCACGAATGCTTACATACGTCAATAACGCGCCTTTCTCATGTCACTCACGATCAGTTAAATGTCAAGGGAGATAAATCTGGTCGCAGATTTCTCGAGGTCTCCTCGATATTTATAAATATTCAGACTTCCTCGGGTCGTCACACTGAAAATATACCGTGTTCCTGAGACCTGTTTTGACCTCGAAAACGTTTCGAATCGCTTCTCGTCGTCGATAGGCGATCTTGTAGAAGCGAAATCTTAGGATAGCAAAATAAAATTTTCGAAAGGAAGCTTTACATGTGTGGATGTGATTTTTATTCGAGGTCTCTCATCATACCAACAATATAACTGATTCTTACGTCATTGCTCGAGAATGTTTCCATCGACGAATTCAGTCTCTACAAGGCCGAACATATTTATTATAAGTTTTCAAATTACGAATCTAAACTACGATCTAAAAATCTAAATTTTCCATACACTACAACAGTTATTTAACTATCCTGACTTTTTTACATATGAACCGCTTTGAGACTACACTGAAAAAAGAAACCTGGTAATAACTACTAAACGTATTTTGTTTAGCGTATTAGTGCAATAAGTATTACCAAACGTAATAATAGCAACCAACCGTTTAATAACAATTATTAAATAAAGTAAAATTAGCATTTAGTTTGTCCAATTCAACTCAATTTTTTAGTTATATTAATCAAACATTTGATTGAAACTATTTCACCAAGCATTAATAACTATATTATTTAGGCTTAATTATTATTAAACTTTTTCTCAGAGTATCTGAATTTGCGAGGAAAAGAGAGTTATCACTACAATTGCTTATGGACGATCTGAAATTAACAAGTTACATCAATCAATTATCGTATTACGTATCTTTATATCCTTTTCTCTGTTTATTTTTTGACAATAATGACTATTAACCTGTTTCTTTTAATTCACATGACATTGCATTGATCTCTTTTGACTCTATAAAAAGTTAATATTTTAATTTTATTTAAATAAATTGAATATAATTCAAGCTCGTGTTTGCTAAGCAAAAAAGATAAATGAAATAGGTCAAAAGAACGAGTAATGTAAGGTGATAATATAAATTAGTAATTTAATTTAAGCACATAATTGATATAATATATAAAACGTTTCAATTATACTTAGTCATCTTCAGCCGAATAAATTAGAATCGAATAACTGAATAAATAGAAGTTAGAACCGTCAAGACATTCAGTTATCACTGAGTTATCACATTTTAGAATTTAAGCTCTTTCGATTGGAAGAATATAAAGATTCTTGACTACGAACCCAACTACAACAAAAGAAATGCTGCATATTAAGGAATAAAGACATGGCAATGTCTTTATTTAATTTATTTAATTAATTAATTCACAAAAAGATACTGAGTGTCTTGATGATTCTTACTTTTTTTTACTTAGTGCGATCTCTAACAGTAAATTACCATCTCTGACTACTTTTTTGTTTATTACACTCGACACTGTTTATAACGCTCATTAGTTATTCTGCGCTCGATATAAATGCTTATGTCAATAAAATCATTAAATTAAATTTTAGATTTTATTATCTTAAACATTCCGTGTATTGCTTGTTTTTGGTCTTATTACTAATAATGTACTAATACATTTATTTATTGCTAAAAATCTAAACATACGACAAGGAAGCTTTTTAGAATAGATGGACACGATTTTCGTTTACCAGTCTATTTTTAAGTAAGTTCACAATTTGCGTTTTCACCATCTTTACCGTTTTATCCTTTTGATAAATTTACAGTTTTTTAAAAAAGAAGAAAAAATCCATTTTTATATCGGACTTTAATTTTTTAAACTTTGATTCTTATCTTGACTCCACTGCTTCTTGCCCTCCAACGATGAATTGGTTCCGACACATACACATTTGAACTTCCCTTTGACTCCAGACATCTATATAATTCTTCACATTGTTCATATAGTTATAATTTTTATTTTCGTTTTGCCTTATTTTAATTTGGTTTCCAATCTTAATGTGTCTTTTATTTGCCAACGTTTCTTTTAATTTTAATTTTAATTTCTTTCTATTCTTTTTCTCTTCTTTTTCATTTATATCGTCATCATTTTGATATTTATTGTATAATTTATTTGGCTGAAGATGACTAAGTTGAAAATATAATAGTTGAAACGTTCCGTATATGTTATATCAATTATGTGCTTATTAAATTATTAATTTATATTGTCACCTTACATTGCTCGTTCTTTTGACCTATTTCATTTATCTTTTTTACTTAATTTTATTTATATAATATATATTTCACGTTTTTGTTTATCAAATTGCGTCTGAAGAAGACCAGGTAAGATCGAAACTTGTTTCGTTATATTAATAAATGAAATCATTAAATTAAATTTTAGATTTTATTAAACATTCCGTGTATTGCTTGTTTTTGGTCTTTTATTACTAATAATGTACTAATACATTTATTTATTGCTAAAAATCCAAATATGATTTGATATGATCTAAGGAGAGCCTCAATAGTCTTTAAATATGATAATCTTTCTCTCCTTTTCAATTTTTATGAAGAAGACAAATCATATAACTAATGGCATAACAAAGAATAAGTAAAAAGTGAAAAGTTTCATAAAAGTTTTCCTTTTACTGCTTGTTCTGCCCTGCTTGCGTTGAAGCACCGTCGCCAAGTTAAATTCGCGTCAAGTTTTGAAGAAAGCCGCTCAGTATCGCGCAATTCTATTTAAGTAGCGTCAGCGTCAATTTTCTTTACCGTTAAACGATGTTGTGTACATGCAGCGATGTGTAAAGTGCAAGTTTGCAAAAAATAAGCAAGGGATGATGTATCGTTTCAATAATTCAAGAGTCGGTACGCGCGTGATTACGTCAGGCGGATCTCGGTTGCGTTTTTTCAACCTGCTCGTCTGGTCGGTATTCCATTGAGCCGTCGCAAATTCTCGTTAACCTCCTTACACGTCACCTGACACCGCAACGATCACGTGTAAGTATGCCGTTCTTCCGAGAGAACGCGAATTCCTTACCATTTATTACCCGTAGAGAGAAATAGACAGAACGAACGAGACCCGCTAATTGATAGACCGCGAAAAAGTGCACGACCTGATTACTTCGAAGCCGGGTCAATCTGTTTTCTAATTTGATGAAAAAGGTTTTATTTATCTCGGTTTGGATTGCGATATGCCCCGACGAAATTGCCACCGGGTCAATCGTCGGTCAATTTTGCGAACAATGTCATGCAACGTTGGAAATGACAATCGTAGCGAGAGACGCAAGACAAAATTTCCGACCAATCGATTTTCCGTCCATCTATTCTCGTCGCTGCTGTGTCTCGTCGATGCACGCGTCTCGATACAACAGCTGATCCGCGCAAATTTGTTGACTCATCTTAGATGACAGACTTATTCGAGGACGTGATGAGCTGTCATTGCCGTGTCATTGACGTCCGTAGGCGGCACTTATCATCGTTTTATTTATCGAAATAGCTCGATTTTCTACGAATTGCTCGCATTAAAAATGTAGAGTTTCTAGAGCGTACGTGTGACATGCGACGTATGTACATAAATCCTGGGAACTCGTGCAGCAATTACCGTTCATATCGGGTTTAGTTTTTGCAGGGCTGGAAAAAAATCATGATTAAAAAATAAAAAATAAAAATTAAATTTTTTAAATTTAAATTGGATTTTTTAAATTTAAATCAGATTTTTTTTATTTAAATTAAATTTATTGTTCGAGTTAATTATTTTTAGTGGTAAGAAAATAATTAAATTTTATTATAAAATAATAAACGTGTTGTTTTTTTTACTAAGCTTACTAAACTTTAATTTATTGTAAATAATCAGTGATTTCAAACATAGGATTCAAAATAATCAAGTGAAAATCGTTAATTTTAAATTAATTTTTATCAATAACTCTTATGAATAAAATAAAACTTATTTTTTAATGAGTATATATTTGAACTTAAATTTGCATGCATAATTTTTTATTCACGAAGATGAACGCATACATTTAAATATAAAAACTAACTTAGCTGTCTTTTCCTTTCTTAACGCATTTTTAAGTTTCAAAAAATAAGAACTGAAAAAAGAAACAAAGAAGTCGCAATACGCGTAGCAATCTCGGAGACACCAATATATAATTATATACAAAATATGTCCGTACATGTTCATATATCCTTCTTTCTTTTGTAAAATTACTGCACAGCACAGGCAGTATTGCGCATAATTAAATCATAATGAAAATTAACAATTAAAACTTTAATCAAATTCGCGATTTAAATCACTGATTTTAATCAATTGATTTAAATCATTCCAGTCCTGAGTCTTTGTATAATCATCTTTATTCTTCGTTTGATCTTTTCCCGGAAGAAATGTGATGAACAATTGTGCAAACCGTTTCGCAATTTATGAAATTGCTCATGAAGCTGTTAACCGGTTAGGTCAATTAGTTTAATTAATTAGAGTCAATTAAGTGTGAATAGAATGAATGGAATAGAAATAAGGAGCTTAACGTATCGGTAGTGCGAGGTAGTGTCGGATAATTATTATAGACTTCCTGTAAATCGATTTGTAAACGAAATCGGCATGAGCATTTCTATAATTTGAGTGTAGGTGCGATTAGTGGAATGTTCTAAATAATTAATTGCTAGCGATGTACACGCTCAACGAAATTTCCAGTTAACAGTAGGATATTGCCGACTTTGTACTGGAATATGGCTTTCTATCCCGCTTTAGCGTAGGAATAATTCCATTTTAATTTTAAAATTGAAGCAAAATTCGTGCGATGCACAGTTGCGCACAGTTTGCAGACGAATTGCCAATCCATCGCAGTGTACAATGATCCTGAATTCGTTTTTAATAACATCACGAATTCGGAAAATTGCCCGCGTATTTCGACACTATCGCTGCGCACTTCTACTGCGAAAATTTTATCCATTTTTTTTTCTAGATTAAATCGTATCTGCAAATATTGATGAAAAATTTCTAGAGTTCAAGCGCGAAGATTAATTACTCTTCTCTTGACGAGATAACAAATACAAGTACGAAGATATTAACTGCCGAACAGGCAAAAATAAATACGATGTTTTAATCAAAATTGATTTAGCTGATTTACTATCATTTTCTTTTTTTGTTGTTTTTGTTTGAAGTTACGGAAACTTTTGAAGTTACAGAAACGGAGTTCCGTTAACCTACTAGATGATTCGGCGAAAATGCTTCGTACGACCGCACGGACTGCAGAGTCCAGGTTCTTACTATAACACACCTTCAAGTCTCTGAAACATCCGACCGAATTGCATATTTAAATTCGTTGCATATTTAAAAGTTAGATTGGAAAAAGAAATTTATGAAAGAATTTAAAATGTCTTTTCTTTGCAATTTTTAACATTTTCTTCGGTAATTATTTATCAGACTGTCATTCAATTATTCTCATGTGCTTATTCATTATATATTTATAGATGAGAGATCTCACTTCGGACACATTACGTTTCATTCCGGAATAGCAATAACGATTTTTATTTTTATTTTTATTTCACGAAAACAGCTATAAAATCCATTTAAGAATTATCGCGTATGCTGAAAGATTATATGCTTATCTTGGAACGGAAACGATCGATCTTGGAATTAAAATATTGAATATTTTCTATATATATATATTGTTACATTATATTATATTATAACTGTAATATTTAAAGATAGAAAAAGACTCTATAAATGTTAATAATTAATTTTTGATATTTCTGTAATAATCAAAACAATATTTATTTTTGAACATACTTCCTGGGCGACACTTTATCATGATTGTCGAATGTATTGATCTCTATTTCGTCAGTGATAA
Organism: Cephalotes varians; assembly: GCA_037157785.1. NCBI lineage: Eukaryota > Metazoa > Arthropoda > Insecta > Hymenoptera > Formicidae > Cephalotes > Cephalotes varians. The sequence goes on from JANQDE010000033.1 coordinate 747,210, forward strand.
ATTCCTTAAACATTCTATTGCGATGAAAATCGATTTTCTAACAATACAGCATGTCACTTTCTCGGGTTTTTGTTAAAGTTTCACGGCAGAATAGACATGTAATATTCAATACTTTGTTAGTCTTCGTGTTCACAATTTATTTAAGTCCCTTCGCACTGTTGTATATCCTCCGTATTTTACTTTTCAAACTCTATTCAAGCAGTATCTCATCCGTGGGTCTCTTTCATAAACATATGGAATACTCGAAATAAATATGCTGTTATTGGATTATCGCACATCGAATAAATGTCATTTATTTTGAAAAGCTGCATTAGAAACTGAATTGCAGGACTTTTATTTTCGTTATATTTTATTTTGTTGTATTTTATTTTGTTGTATTTTATTTTGTTGTATTTTATTTCGTTGCATTTTATTTCGTTGTATTTTATCCGTCAGCAAGTGGTTCCGTAAGAGAACCGAATCTCGTAATATTTTATAACACTGCAGTCCTGCAAGTGCGAAAGTACACGTTTCTTGGCAACCTTTATCCAGACAATTTGCCAGATACGTCTGGGTGCTTTTCAATATTTCAAACATGATTTTGCTTCTATTTATGTTAGAGGAAAAAAAGATTTCTGCTGAATTATGCTGAAATCCTTGTATTATAGTATAGCTAAACTCAACCATAACTCAAATTTTGCTGTATAAAAAATACATACGTAATTTTAAATACATACTCTAAATTTCTAAATTTTATATCATTTGCTATAATTTCAAACTGATGACAATGATCAATCTTTGAAGTTGACCTTTCTTAAATAAAAATTGTTGCAAAAATCGCAAAGCTGAAAATGGTAGATTTAATATTATAATAGTGAATCAAATTTAAGCAAAGTACAAACTAATTAATTTAGAAAAAATGTATATGAAAAAAATTAAAAATAATTTAATATATCATGAAGAATACATGACTATACATTTAAGAGTTACATTTCCTGTTTTAAATAATATAATATTAAAACTCGAAATGGGCTAAAATAGAACATATTTCATTTGTCATCCGTCATGCTACACGCGTAACTTACTAATCCAGCTTTAATTATCTTCATCTTGTTTACCTCCTTGTGCTCCAACTTGTGCTCCAACATTAGCGAACAATGTCTCGTTTAATTGGCATAGCTCGTTAGCAAATATCGCTTGTGTCGCTTTCAAGAGTCTTAGAAGATATATTGAAATTAACTTGTCATCGAAAGCCAAAAATATAATTACATTTAATCTGATTAGTTGCGATTAATGTATAGTACATTAAGTTAAACAAATGATACTTAACATGAATTTTCAAACTTCTACTTTAGATAAATACATTGGGAAAAAAATCTGATTGCATTAATTGAAAATCTGGTAAATTTAACATAGTATGTTTGTTCGAAACAGGACGAATCAGAATTCTTGTATGACTTACTAGATGAGTTTGATTAATTCTTTCCTGTAAATACATCAGAATTTCTTGATGATCTTGAATCGTTACAACGATTAGCTAAGACACAAGATAATTAATTAAGATATAATATAATTTCACTGTGAGAGATAAGATTTTTGGTGTTTCTGATAATATTTAGGTGCCATTATTACATTTTATCACCTGAATATAATGTCCAAGAATTATTGAATTAATTTTTGTATAAAACTAAATATTGTACTATCACAAAAATACATCTCTTATTCACTTTTATCTGTGAACACAATCTTGGGGACTCGCATTCAACGCACTATCTTACTTGAATATGAAAACTTTCGGTGAAAGTTCTCATAATGTTACGCTTTTTATTCTATCCTGGTTTTACGAGAATAGTGTCTATCTAGCGGCGGTGCTGCGTACTACTGTGAGGAACGTCTAGTGAATATAAAAGTTTTATAGATTTATTTGGAAAATACTAATCAAATTCTTATAATTAAGTCTATCAAACGTTCAATTATAAAATATCGAGTCCTATCAGAAATTCTGCTTGGTTTCACCAAAATGCATTCTATCACAGACTTTTACATTTCTACATTTTGTTGGTAATCAAATCATTTTTCTTAGTGCATTCTAATCAAGATATTATTTATTTGACGTTTTATTTTTCGCTATTTTTTATCTAATTGTTTTAACATTGTTTGAACATTGTTACTTTCTACCAGGTTGTAAAACAGAGATAAAAGCGGATTTAACTAAGTACAGCCAGACGGGACCAGAAAAGTTTTCCTCTATTTTGTCAATAAATATTGAAAGTTATATCGCGTTACATCGCGTTAAAAGAGAGAGAGAGAGAGAGAGAGAGAGAGAGAGAGAGATGCAATTTAATACTTGCATTTCGCGAAAATGAATTTCTGAAAAGGTTTCCAATACTCAAACACGAAATAGCCGATTAAAATAGTTCGCTCAATTTAATTAAATTCTGATCTTGTTTATTGCTTTCTTATTTGCTTAACTGTAGTTAGATAGACTTGCTTGATTCAATCAGACCGTAATTAAAAATTACTCGAACAATGTTCGAAGCTACGTTGTACTATGCGATTATTAATTTTTTACATTATTCTCGCATTTTGTAAACTTAATCACTTGATAACTGCAAAGGAGAGGAGGAACTAATATCATAAATGTCATCGTAAATTTTACTATCGATGCGACTTTGTCGATTTCCGGTGGTAGAGTTTATACCACTGCGGTATTCAAATTTGGTACAGTCCTAGTTTAGTACAATCTCTACTGTCTGCCACTTCTATGATAGCAAAATAGCCATGATTTATCAGATTTATCTAAACTATCGATTGTTGAGATAAATTGCCATGTGCAGCCATTGTGAGAACATTGTTGCTACAGCTATGAGTCTAACAATGCTGCTCATTTGGTCCGTTCTTTGTAACTAGTTGTACTCAAAAGGAAATAGGTATGTATTTGAAGCTTTGACGAAAGCGAGATAGAAAGTTTTAGTGCAGTCCAGTGCGGCGACAAAGAACAAGTCTATTGACTATGCGAATCGCTAATAGCCGCTGGGTATTAATGGGAAATGAGTAGGCGCGCGCTTTACTAAGTGAAAAGTGCCAGACCCGGCTATTGTGCACAAGTTTCTGGTTCCACCGTTTACAGATTAGTGTGATTATGGAGTTATCCAAGGGATTGCGGAGGCTGCGGCAGGCGGGCGCCATGAACATCGATCTGCTCCGTCGCACTCTCCCTGCGTCCTCCAGCTGATTCTCTGCGGCAGGAACAATTCTTGTACTCTTGCGAAACACACGGCGTTTTTTCCGCGCACTGTAAGAAACAACGAGCAATACCGAAATGCTAATAACCGTTTGCATAGCTCGATTAACACGCAATTGAGCAAACGTTTCGCTGGCAACTTTCATTTGCCTCCGACGCTCGGTCGATATCACGGATGAGACCCGTTTGCGATAGAGAATTTGCGTGAGATATCTCGCTGCAAATTCTGAGACGCTAGAAATATGGGTAAAGCAGCCGCAGTAATTTCCGAGATTGATGCTGCGAGATTCATTCTCCGTTGCGTAATTGAAATTTTAAGTCTGCTGTAGTCGGAGGTCGTGCACCGTGTAGTGCAAGATCTCGGATTTGTCTGCGACGTCGGCTTTATATCCGGCGGAATGTGCAACGTGCCATGCAATAATTAAATGAATATTCGAGGAACAGCCGTAGAGAAACAATTGTTTGATAAATGAAATTTCTCGTTTAACCATAATAATTAGAAACAATTACAATAATCTTACCAAAGTTAGTTCGATCGTTACAGAATAACTTTTGCTTCAAAGCAACTGTGCAAGCGAAACTGTTTACATAGTTGTCTATTTTCTGTCAAAGTTTATCTTATGTGACGATCGGTGCGTCAGAAATTCTTTATTTCACGTACCTATAATAAGTTAATGTAACAAAAATTAAGGAAATTAAATGTGTATGAAAGCTTTGCAATGGAAATTGCCCCTTCACAGAGATATTTCTCAAATAATATGGTTATCGAATAAAGGAAATTATTTTGGAATCATTATTGTTACGTAATCATTTCATAACACGCAACGCGGTCGTTCTTTCAGAATAAACAGAGCAAATTTCGCGTGTGTTAATTCATTCACTATTAACCTACGTCGTATAATTACGTTGTATAATTACGAAATATTTAGACTGTTTCAAGTTATTATAATGCAGTTAAATGTAATTTTGCTCAAGTATAGAAAGCATCTTTTCCTCGATGTTAAATAACTTATTTACGAAAATTAAGATGTCTTTCGTACCTCAAAGAACTCCATCATCTTCGTACACATACCTATATTCGATCGTAAAATAAATATCAATAGTAGCAAGATAGTTTAATAACCATTAAATGTAAATCGAGCAATATTGAGTCTTTCCAACTTCGTTTAACGGCGATCGTGAATTCGTTAAACAGTAAGGCGAGGAATCGAGGAATTTTACTCTGTTTTAAAAATAACTCTACACATATATAATATAATATAAATCTCATATAAATTATAAATCTAAATTATTTAGATATTTTCTTTAGAAATTCTAGTAATTAGCAGTAAATATTAAAATGCGATTACATTTTTCTATCAGGAAGTTTATAAATCGGAGAGAGAATTCATTGTAATACCACTTGAAATCTAATAACATCCAGAAAACGTGATCAAAAAAGTACTATTAAAATTTTTGCAAATATCTGTATTCGACTATAGCATTCCGATCAGTTCATTGATTGAATTTATGATCTTGTTTCAACGAGAATTGCCATTTTCACAGTACAAATAGAACTTTATTAACATAATAAAAATTTGCCCAAATCGATATTCTCTCGAAAAAATCGAATTGTTAAAAAGTATTGCATTTACACGTTTTAATAAGAAATATACTCCCTATGATAAAAAAATTGAAATACATGCACAAGTGAAGATATTTTCTTCGAATGAGCATCTTACTCGATAACACATTTTGCATTATTTGATGAATATCTCGCTTAATAACATTTTGTATTGAGAAGATAAATAGCTCGATCTACTTGTGACTAATAACAAACAGAAGACAAACGATAATTTACTGAAATGAAGATGATAATTCTGTAATATTGAAAGCTATTATTCGTCCCAAGAGACTCAATAATACCGATGGGGTTCTGGGCTGACCTAATTTGTAGCTGACCGCGAATGACAATTACTGACAAATACTAGAAATTCGCGTTTCTATCGATTCTCATTGACATGTCTTATTGGCATATCGGCGTTATCAGTTTTTGATGAGAAATTCCATTTCTTCGACAGGCACTCGCAAAGTGTCTGTTCGAACAATATTATGGTCAAAGAAAACTACGAACGAGGGTAATAATCGAATTATGCAGCACGGAGCAGCGCCTTGCTCTAAATTTCCCGAGAACTTGTACATGAATTTAGACAAATAAATTGCTGCACCAGCGAGTAATTTATTTTCCGATAGAGTGACTCAATACATTTTGAATTTATGAAAGAAAAATCGCAGCACTTCTATCGTTATGAAATTAGCAATTGTACAAGCAAGTAAGATACCGCGTCATTCTGATGTTAACATCGATTTACATCACTAATAAAATATCTGAATTGAATAATCATTGATCGCGAGTCATGTTTTTTATTTGCATATAAATCTATAGCTTATTGTTAGTGATGTAAATTTGTTTTTTACATACACAGTTTCGCACGTATATGTATAACTTTTTCCATATTTTTTTCCCTTTGTGACCGATTTTATAAAAGATCTTTAACTTAACAATGCACTTATCAATGTCAAACAACACGTTATTTAAGAATGTTCGTAAAAGAGAAGAAACAGAGATACAAGAAACAAGTAAATGGATACGGAGATAACTTGATCGCACTATCTGAGCGAACCATTGCTCGTTATTCAACATGTGTGTTCGCTGAAACCGCAGGAGGATCATACATTCAAGCCTCGTGTATCGCGGATTAGGAGCTTTCACGATGAAAACAAATCTTCTTCAAATTACTAACGCTTCATTACTCTTCGCATTAGTACCCACATTTGTTTCTTACACACTCAAATTATTTTTGCGATTAATATCGTAATATAATCGCAATATATCTCACAATGGCTCAACAATGGCTTATATCTCGACAGTGTCGAATTACAGTCTTTGAAGCAACTTAAAACGTTAATAAAGGAGAAACGTCTTTTTGATCAAACCAGGATCTTAGTATCTAATAATATTTTTATACGTGAATTTATATACATTTTCACATAAAAATATTATTAGGCACAAAATCCATCTCATTTATTTATGTTATATGTCGATCTATTCGCTTATTGTTGTTTATTTACATCGTCTTAAAATGTCTTTTTATATACGAATAAGCTGAGTTGTGGAAAAAGGAGCAATCTAATTTTGACAATTATCTGCAGGATGTTTCATGAGCATTAAAGAAGATTTAGGTTTTAAAATTTGTTTTATGCTTTTATACTTTAGATGCAAAAATCAAATCCGTTCTCTCTTGCATTTTGTATGGCGCGATTACTCTTCACTCTGGACCAAGTCACATCTCTCATAATTTCCAAGTTTGTCTGTAGAAAATTGCGAAATTTTGCATGTAATTTGCGCATCTCATCGTCGCGATTCGATGCACTGCATCAAATTCTTTCGAAGATCGTAACTGCAGCAGAGAAACGAGAGAACACCTTTTTATAAAAAAAAAAAAAAAAATGTTATTTGCTCATCCTGAATTTCCACGAGTATTTTCATCTATCGATTTTAAATTTATTTTTTAACACACATTTTACAACACATTTTACAACACATTTTTTGAACAACGTATCGATTATTGCCAATCGGAAAAAAAATTATGCACTTTTATTTATCTTTTGAGATATTTGATAAAGTAGCTTTTGACGTACACTTTTAATTAATTATAAAATCTAAATTTTATTTTTGTTCAAATTTGGATTCGTAACTGTCATATGTGACGAAGTCATTATGAAAAAAAACATGGTCGAAATATGGATTGATGCTACAGTGTTTATCTACTTATTGCGTCGTATACAGTTATTTAAACACCATAAAAAGATATTAAACAATCAGAGACAAGATAGGGGAACTCAATTTCTGCGATATGCGTTTATGACGATAACGTTGTAACGCGATATAACTGTGTGTACAGTGATTCTTATTTTATCATAGTTATTTAAACACCATAAAAAAGATATTAAATTTGACGATCAGAGACACGATATGAGAACCCAAGTTCTACGAGATTCGTTTACGATGATAACGTTGTAACGTGATATAATTGTACGTGCAATGATTCTATCTAATACCATTTAATGTCATCCTAATAGCCATTTAATGCTATTCGATAAAACTTTTTAACATGCAGGATGATTGAACGACGTCAATTTCAGCAACGGTTTTATCGATATCCCTTTAAGACTTAAATGCCACCTTGTCGTCAGGTTTAGTCAAAAGGTTCCCCCTCGCTTTCTCTCGGTTTATCATCGGAAAATTTCTCCAAATTTATACAAGCGGAAAGCTGAAAAGCTTCGTCTAGTTATCCGGCGTAAATTGCGTTGCAACGTCAATACGCGTGAAAAACGAACGCGTAATACGTTGTATCACTTGTGCACTTGACACCGCGACGATCTTTTGTTTCGCGAAATCCGAAATACGCAGCGCGAGCGTAACAGAATCACCGTGTATTTTGCCGCACGGCGCGAACGCGCCGCTTTGTGAGAGCAAATTGAGAGGGAGAATTTGTTTGGTGCGATATCGCGTGCGCGCGATGCTATGATGTGTGCTTTCGCAGACATCGACAAACCGCAAGTTGGACGGATTAATGCGGAGGGGCTCCGGTTTGAAGCCGTGCACTTGGTCATTACCACATCACGCCATCGATCCCGCCCAGTGTCCGGCTCGGCTTGACATACGGCGCGGAAAATGTTTTTAGCCTGTGTAATGGTGGTCGGAGGGGTGATGTTGATCGAAAGGGCGCATATCGGCTTTGCGCATAGGGCAACGAAATCATATCACGCTTATCCTCGCTCGCACAAGCGAGGAAGATATTTACACATTAATTACAAAATATTGTTAAGTTAATGACTTTTTTATTTAATTACATTGTAATATTGTTTATTGTAAATTATTATTATCTAGTCTAATACTATGAAGAGTTTATAATCTTCTTTATCGTTGTAAAATAGCTTATTATATCTTGAAAAAGACGAGAGCAATGGCGGTTTTTTTGTAATTGTTTTTTCTATAGTTATATACTGCTTTGTTGCAGGAAAGTATTTTCCTAAGATTTTCTCTCTTTGCTTATATACTACTCCTTATTTCTTCTTCTATAACACGCAATTTGCGTTACATATGGATGAAAGAAAAGTGCATTATCTTTGTAAATATATCATATCTCTTTTTTGCGATAGTACGCTGCCACTTCTTTCGCCAAGGGCAGTTGAAAAATACGTTTTATGCCCTTTAACGTCGCGTGTTTCAAAACGGTGACCCGGACAAGTTATAATGACATGAAACACGAGAGTCGATAGAAGATTAAGCGGAGGATGAAATCGTAATCTCAATACGTTAATTAAAAACTACGAAACGCTTGTACAAATGCGCGTTTCGTTTCAGTTTTGCAATCGTAGTGTATAACTTTGTTAACAAATATTCGATACGGCAGTACATAATATGGCTCCTGATGAAATTCGAAAGTTTGTACAAATTCAGATTAATATCCTTCTGTAAACAGAGCCTTAATCTCTATTAATAATGCACGAGAAAAGTTGCAGCGGTGAATAAATATGAGTGATAGTGATATTAAATTCCGACATGATTTCCGGATACATATCTCTCTTAGAATTGAACGTTTGGGTAGGAAAACCGCACGGTAACAGCACATGAAATTCAGCGTTTGCAGTATTCGCAGGTAGCCAATTAAGAAGTTATTGCCAAGTTGTCCGAGCATTGAACTGAAATTCCTTGAACGTGATAAATGCATATCTTATTCTGCCTGGTGTGAAATGTTTTTAGATCCAGAAAAGTACAAAATAATACGATATATAAATACATATATAATAATAATGATATATATATGTAATAATAATAATTTGTTAAAAATTGTATTTTTAAAATTATTTTATAATTTTATATAAATATAAATTATTTTATAATTAGTAATATTTTTATTTTATATCTGTTTTTAACATACTTAGTTTTGAGCAAATTTTAAAAAATTAAATTATTTAATTTATTACTTAAAAAATATGGTTTTTCTCTTATATATTAAAAAGTACATATTATACAATATAATGCAATGTTATAGTATTTTTAAAAAAGATTATTGCGTTTTTTTATTAAACTGTTGATAAAATAAGCTATAGATAAAATAGCTTATTTCATAGAAATTAGGATCTTTAAGACTTCTATTTTAGCTGGCGAATTGCAGGGATAATTTAGTTATAGACATACGACACGCGCATGTCGAGTGCTCGTAAACCACAGACACTATAATTAGAAGTACCACTTAAATTAAGAACACATACTTGACCTGTATCAAGTTATCACATTTCATGAAGATTATAGACACACCCAGATAAATTTTGAGAAATTAGATACATCATTATACCGTCTTCTAAAATTCATTGAAAGGTGAACACACATTATTCTTTGGAAAATTTAGATTTGATTTCTGTTTCGAGTAAATGTCTCTGTAAATCAAGAAACGTGATATCCTAAGAAATTGCTGATTCCACAGTAAATAAGTTTTTTATTCATTTTCAACGATAAACCTTGTTTTTCTTATAATAATTGTTCTATAACAATTGTTCTATAAGATCTATTGTCATGAATTCTCTCTTTTTCTCTCTCTCTCTCTCTCTCTTTCCGTTTCTGTGGGAAAACCTTGTTTTTCTTATAACAATTGTTCTATAGCAATTGTTCCATAACAATTGTTCTATAAGATCTATTGTCATGAATTCTCTCTCTTTCTCTCTCTCTCTTTCTCTCTCTCTCTTTCCGTTTCTGTGGGTTTTTATCGAAAAAATATTTTAACACTTATTAGATAATCAATAGCGCATTTATTTCGGTATGATTTATGTTAACTTTAATAGTGATACACTAGAGCTTATCGATCGAATTTTTAATTTGCACTATAGACGTTGTATATGTGTGTATTCTACCTAAAGACGTTCCGTTTATAAATTTATATCACTTGATTGTATTGTACATAAGTAACACAATTGAGATGTACAAGGTGGACGCTGTAGAATGATAAATATCGTCGATATAGAACGACGAGTCGGGCGCATTTGCATGTCACAGACAATTGCGCACAGTTTGCTAGAAATTTCAAAGTCAATCTTCTTACTGCGAGGTGCAAATATAATTCCCGCGGATGCCGCAGTGGAATCGATGGTGACGCTTTGCTGGGGCAAATGCCGAGGTAAACGCATCGGAAGTAAGAGGAGATACGAAGAAGAAACTAGGGCACCGGAGCAGGGACAACGAGAAGTGGATTGAGAAGGGTTGAACACTTTCGAGAAGAAAAAGAGATATCGATGGGATGATTTTCAGAACTCTTGCGTCCACTTTTCAAACAAGTTTCCTTGGTCAATTTTAAGAAGGACACCGCATCACACCTTTAATTCGACACACGTAGAATTGTACATCTGCAGTTTGCTCACGATCCGTGTGAAACAGAAGCGATGTTATTCGGTGAAGCGATCCATAGAAAATTGCTTATATATCCAGTTGTTTTATTTATATGTGCATTGACATTGTAATACCAGAATTCGTCATTAAAGAAATTGTTAGTAATTATAGACAAATAACGTGGAAAAGAATGCTACATGGAAAGAACGATTTTGTTGATTTAAAATTTTGCTGAATACAGATCTGAAAATAATTTGGGCCATCAAAATAATTTTGTTGGAATCTTAAAAATAATAAGCAACTACAAAAAATTTATATATTTTAGCAACTAGTTTGAGTGGTTAGCATAATTATTTTAATAGTTCAACAAATTTACTTATTCTGATCTGTATCCAGCTAAAATTTTAGATCTCTCAGCAAAACCGTTCTTTTCATGTAACTTTCGAAATAAGGTATTTTCCTTTAATTTACGGAAACCAATGTAATTTCTAAAAGCTTAATCTTTTTACGGAGAATAATTAAAAAATCAGTAATTGAAAAATGATTAGTTGTTATATAATTAATGTAATTAATAATTGGAATTATAAAATATGGATGTAAAGTAACTGTGTCGTAATTGAGTGTAATTTAGTTTTTATTTATATTGATTTATTATAATATATCAAGTTTTCAAGTTTTAATTATTGGAAACCTTATTAGGAACTTTATGAAATACATTATCTCTTAGATCTTTTCTCGCTGTGAAACTTTAATGATAAATTTTAATGATAAACTCCAAAGCCAATTTTCTGCTTTAAAGTTTAAAAGAAAAACGCGCTTTGATTTGCGTCTTGAAATGTATTTTTTGTATTATTTCTCCCTATCCTTTCTCTCTATCCGTCTTTGTCTCTTTCAATTGGCTCTTTTTACATCCGCCTTTTTACATCCGCCTCTAAAAATAACGATTCTCCTTAGAGAATCGAGATACAGTGCCATTGAAATAGGGATACGTTCCCCTGAGAATTTAGCTCTACTCCGTTTCATCCGATTCTGTTTAATCCGATAGACGGAACTATCATATTCGTGAAACATGTGCTGCTTATTATCATATGATCAAATTAAAATTTTAATTTATACAGTAGAAGGATAATATTTATGTTACGCAAATTATTATTACTGTTGCGAATTATTGCTGTTATGATGTGAAACCGTAATCTCTCTGCGGTATCGTGATTACATTTTTACGTTAAATTCCGGTTGCATCAAGCATGCTGTATTTCGCACAGAATTTCCATCAACCGATATTGCATTTTCATGCTCTACAGTGAATATCATGCGTGCTTTTCAAACGGAGATTTCTTAGCTAACATGTTTCGAATATCTACACGGAAAAAATGATTTTGCTGAAAAGGTCTAAAATTTTAGCTGGATACAGACCAGAAAAATATTTTTATTCGCTATCTAAATATAATGACATAAAATTATTATGTAGGACGCTCAAACTGGCTGCTGGAATATCAAAATTTTTTGCAGTACTGTTTATTATTTTTAAGGTTCCAACAAAATTATTTTGATGACTCAACAAAATTATTTTCTGATCAAGTAGTCAGCAAAATCATTTTTTTCGTGTACGTCATGCAATAACGTAGCTTTTGTTAATAGTAATATCGTTGTAGTATTAAAAGTAAAATAATCTAATATATGAAGTTAATTGTTTGGACAATCATCTGTCAAATTGCAATTAAATACCAAAGCACCCCAATTAGCATAATATAATGAATTAAATTATTATTCTTCCATGATATATATATTTTCTGCGAAAAAAATCACACATGTAAAAGTATTTTAAAAAGACATTTTTCAGAATTAAGGAAACTAGAGAAACGAGGCAGAAGTAATATTTTTGTGACTATATTTGCGATTCATGCATTCATTCTACTGAAGATAATTAACATTTTAAGCGGATTAAAGCACGAAGCTTGTTAATGAAGCGCTTTGTATTTATCTGTAAATTATTATTATTATATTTATCGGATAATCGATAAATTATAGATGAGCCATGAAGAGACATGAGCCATGAGCCGATGGTGAACTTCGATGATTGCACGCTTAATTGAAAATCTGCGTTCAATCCGCTAACGATTTTATTGAACTCGGACAATACGTCAATCAAATTTCCGGGCTCGTTTATTTGTTTATGTTCGTGGAAATCGTATAAGCAACACGGAAATTACTGTTGCATTTTAGGAAACGTGGTGCAGGCGATGGTGGCATAGTTCTCAGAGGAGCGTCTCCTTGTCGGCCAGTTCCTATTCGCCAAAGTTAAATCCTCTTCTGATGAAACAACTGAAAGAGCCTAAAGCCACGGAAAAAGTAGCGAAGAAAACTGCAAGGATTACGTCAGCGGAAAAGGCGGAGACCGAAAGCTTCGGTGAGTTACTTATCCCTATTAAAACCAAGCAAACGTATCATATTGCACGACAGGGCATAATAGCGATTGCAAAGATTGTATCTCTTGGCTTTATTTCATAACAGGTTTAACGTAACTCGTAATCAGAAGCATTAAAATTCGTAGAGAGTCTCTACATGGAAAGAACGATTTTGCTGAAAGATCTAAAATTTTAGCTGAATACAGATCAGAAAAATAATTTTCAAAATGATTATATAGAACGCTCAAACCAGTTGCTAGAATATCGAAATTTTTTGAAGCATTGCTCATTATTTTTAATGATCCAATAAAATTATTTTTAAATCTTCAGCAAAATTTTAGATTCCTCAGCAAAATGTTTTTTCCATGTATCCTAATATATAAATGCGCTAAATCTGAGGGATCTTCTGTTTTCTTTAATTTTTTAAAAGAAATCTGTTTTATTTGTTCTAGTTTTTCGATATTTTTGCTATAATTTTTTTATTTTGAATATTAAAATATTGAATAATGAATTATTAAAATATGAATAATGAATTTTGATTATTTAAATATTAGATAGAGTTTTGTAATTAGTTACGCGACATGCAATCTTAATGTGTTTGCAAGAGTATGCAAGCGAAAATATTCATGTTCTTGGTATCATTAGCACATTTTTAGACGCGCTGGTGCATTAATTGTATAGGTATGTGATACGAGATATGCATATAATTTTTATCGTATATTACATACGTAACTAAAACGTTAAATCACGTCTTCCATACTTGAACAAAAGGTTAAAAGGAATGCGACATGTAAAGCGATTAAAAATACTAGCATGAAGTATTCGTGGGGTTTTCAATTCCACGAATAAAGGACACTAGAAAGCGAGCTCTTTCGCACGAATGCGCGCGCGGTAAAGTTCTGTAAAGTTCCTTACTCAAAGTCCAACGAGAGCATCTATGCAAAGATCGCATTACACAGTGTCCGTCATATCGTATAAAGGTCGCAACGTACAGCACACAACTTTTACAGTACTGTTTGGTCTGCAATCAGTATAACGCCTTGACACACCGGATTCACACCCGAAAGCTTTTACGAACCTTACATTTGCTGTATCACCCACACACACTCCAAAATAAATCAATAATTGCACCGATCCTAGCGAGCAAACTGGGATATTATTTAAACTGCGCTTAAATAATTATGTAAAGACATTTGAGACATGCAAAAATTATGCTTGTTTACATATTAGAATTTTTGCGCTTTGCCTATATTTTTGGGAACTTTTTGTTATCAGTGTTTTTTTGTTGATAGTAATAACAAAACTACAATACTATTCTAATAGTTTTGTAATTGCGATAATATTATTACGTCTGTAATTGCGATAATATTATTTAATATGAATCACCGTGAGTATGCATTAAGATATTCCAGACTACGTGATGAATCTTGCCAAGATGTCTTTTGAAACCCACAGTTCAATCTTTAGAAGAATCGATAAAGTCAACATCTCTGTTCCAAGAATATATAATATCGAAAATAACATCGCGTCGACTGTATCTTCAATGTATCACTTAACTCGAGATTTACGTTTTAAAATATGTGACATTCGAACTAATTTTTGTGTCTCGATATTTATCCTGTTCTTGGCTCAGCATGATGTTTTTTTTTAATATAAATAAAATGTTTGGAATAACTTTTGCGAACCTATGTTATAAGAGTAAAATATCGGAAGATCTCTCAATTTATTTTCAGTGATAGAAAAACAGCATTTAATAATATTTTGAAGAGAGAGAGAGAGGAAGGAAAGAGATGATAAACACTAATAAATACAATTATTACATATGATTATTTATTACATTTAGTATATTCAAATTACATCGATCATTCGTGTGTGCTTTGTGCATTATATGCAATAGTACATTGAATGATATTTAATATTTGATGATTATATTTTAGTACGTTTCAATATTTATCATCTGCTCTAATATGACTCATGTGGATTTATCCACCTGGAATAAACTAATTGATAGCACGTACCCAATAAATTACTTTGACTATCAACGTACTCTCACGAGATTTTCGTTTCTTGGAAACTTCAGAAATATTCGCTAGAAATACATCTTTAAAAAAATTTTTTGTTTTATTTCTAGCAATGTTTATTTCATTGCGATTGAAATTTATCTTTCCGCAAACTGAATATCATTTTCTCTTTCACAAAAGAAAGATCGTTTTTAGTAACGCCAAGAAATAGAATTTTTCGCGACTTCATTAAAAATAATAATCACGTCATCTTATTTTCGTACCAGTCGCATCAAAGAAATAAATATCATACAAAAGACTCCCCGTTCAGGATGCTTGCGTGTTTTGTTCATCGATCCCATTGAGACTATCTTCGAGTACTTCGAACTCCTCGAACTCCATTTTACCGAAATCATTGCCGACCCTCCAGCTCGAGTTCACCTCCCATCTCGTCAACGCGCTCGGCATGAATCTACTCGGATAATTGGATCTCGAGTCGTCCAGATCGCCCAGCTTAAAATCAGCTTTAAAGGTCTTCCTCGATTCCTTGGAATCTTCTTTTTTTGGCTCCAGACCAATCACCACCGGCGGCTCCCTTTTCACCTGCTCGACACTCTCGTCCCTCTGTGCCTCGTCCTTTTGCCTACTGTCGATCATCGTGATCTCGATACTGGGTGTTTCCGCGATAGTGCACTGTCTGAGATCGGCACATCTGTCGCGATCGCGACGTAACGACTGTCCCTCTATGAGTCTGCCAGTCAACTCCAGCCTACTATCGCAGGAGTTGCTCTTCACCAATTTGAAC
This sequence comes from Cephalotes varians, assembly GCA_037157785.1. NCBI lineage: Eukaryota > Metazoa > Arthropoda > Insecta > Hymenoptera > Formicidae > Cephalotes > Cephalotes varians. The sequence continues at coordinate 763,075 of JANQDE010000033.1, forward strand.
CTTACGTAATCATTCGGTTCGTCGATTCGCTTGAAATTATTGCCGATCAACGGCGAGACTAACGGCCCGTTGTGCATATTAACTACTTTCCCGCCGTAGTAAGTTACGGAGGTGCCGCACTCGCGGATCTTTCGCAGCACATCTTGGGATACATAATGCCCCGGACCTTCTGCATCGTCATCGTTGCAATTCACATCCTCATCATCGGACGATGTGCAATGGGCACCACTGCCGGGGTCGGTGTCGGGATAATCGCTGGATACGCCGGAACTCACGCTGCCGGAATCCCAGTTTTGATGATGATGATGATGATGATGATGATGATGATGATAACGGCCGACCTTGTTCTTAGAACAATTAGAGCCACTTGGTGACGTGTTTCCGCTTCTAGCTTCGAAATTTTGCGCGAGAATTCTCGTTTTCGACTCGCATCGCGAGCTTCCGAATTCCTCCTTGGCTACGGAAACGGTCGCTGACGCGGACTTGGTCTCGAAGAGTCGCGTGAGATTTTTTGCTCTGCTGGAACATCTGGATCTGAACATAATACATTGGTTATGGCAGCTATTCACGAACGATCGAAGAATGAACGAAGATTTTTTTTTTAAATTTTGGCTATATTAGTTGGTACATTAAGTTTAGTATAAACGATTTATATTAATTTTAATATAAACGACTTACTTTTTCAGTTTAATACTTTTATCCGTAACTTTAATGAAATTTCGGTTTAGGAAACATTATTATCTTAGTTGCGAATAATCGAATTACAAACTATTTAACATGCAGACGTTTCAACGTAAACTTCGTTACCATTTGCCATCCTATTAAACTTATCTGATTTATCTACAATACCGTCACCTCGCATTTAATTCATCCGCTTTAACTAACGTACTAAAAGCAGTTGGTCTACAAGATATGCTTATTGTCGAAACACTCGCATCCGCATTGTGAATAATATCGAATGTCGTCGACTCGACAACGACGTCAGTCAATATTACGCTACCTGGATTCTTCGCGTGTCTTGTCAGACATTTCGTCGTATCGACTATCGTCGATACTAGTCAGATCCTTCATGCTGACGCTCCTCCTGGTCTTGTCATCTCTGGAGAACTCGGCGTCGGTCATGCTTTTCTTTTTCTCGAGAGTGTTCTCGAACATACGTCTCACGTTTCTGACGGTGTCCGGATCCGGTAGCTCCTCGTCAATCAGTTCACGGTTCACCCGTATAGGTTGATAGAAGAAGTGCTTTCTGATGGACGATTGCCTGGAGCTTTTAGCGATGCCATCATTCTCGGATCGTTCGCCATTTCTCTCGTGGTTCTCCATTTTCTTCTGAATCGCGCCGGCGATCTTGCACGTGGGTTCCGCTCTTGCCAACGGCGACGATTTTCGTTCCACCGGCTCGGCGCGAACCGGCTCAATAATAACAACGTTGTTATCCATCAACAATTCTTGGAACGAATACTCGCGCAGATATTGCATCAACCCCTCGTACGTAACGTCACCTCGAGTGGTGTTAAACATGTTCTTGCTGAACATATGCGACTTGACGATCTTGTAGCGCACGTGATCGAACTCCGGACCGTCGTCCTGGCACTCTATCGAGTCCATGCAGCTTCTGGACCTGATGAGATTAGTGTGCGATTTTTTGCCGTCGCCTGTTCTCAGCATGGCGGTATTGTTGGAGTTTTCTACGTTTCTCAACGGTCGGTCATCCTCGATACCATCATCCACTGATCTTCTGCGGGAATCACTTCCGGATTCGGAACCGAGACCGAGATCGGAACTCTCTGATCTCGCTTCGAAACCCAAGCTGCCCTTTACGACGCTGCACGCCTTGCCGAGGATGTTGGATGTTTCTTTTACGATCCTCTCGAATCTGCCTTCGTTTTGCTTATTTCGCGCTGCTTCCTTCTCGGTACTTTTCCGCTCGAAGAAACTTCTCGCGTCCTCTACCGTCGCCCCATTTTCCGTATTTTCCGGTGCCGTAGCTTCCTGCAAAATTAATTTATCAATTGATTTAATGCGTTTCTGCTTCATTTCCGACGTCGAGAAATCAGTTTTTATTAACGGAAAATTTGAGGGCGAAGATGAGGCCGCGAAATTAAAATACAACAAATTGGCGACATTATAAAGTACTTAATGCAAACGAGTATTTGATCGAATAAAAAAACTATTACAAAAATGTTGAAGTCACAACGTAGTCGCAAAAACCGTTCGATATTCCACATGCAGCGTGCGTGCAGGGAATTCCGAATCTCTACTTTGCACTTCTCTAAAGAAGATTTCGCTTTTGATATGCTTCAAATGCAATTGCTTTCTTGGTAGTTCTTTGGATCTTTTATTCTTACACTCTTATGATCTCAAGAATCGAGATCTTGGAAAAATTTTAATGTCACGAACAATAACAGAGAATAACTTATTGAGAATAAATTAAAGAATAAAAATGTCTTATCAGTACAAATATTTCATCGTATCTCATACTGACTTTTGCTTTCCTTCCATGGCCTTTATCTTCCTCGTTTTTAATCGATTTAATTATAGAAGTGTCGATACGCTCGTTCATCTCCTTCGTAATCTCCTGCGACCTGTCTTTTGGCACGTCCTCGACAATGGCGTCGATCTCCACGACGGAGCGCCGATGGCGTCTCCTGGTAACGTCATTGTCGACGACTTTGAGAATCTGCGGTCTTCGTGACATTTCGTTCCGGTCCTCGTCCGAGATCCAGATCGATTTGTAGTCCTCCACCTCCTCGATCTTGTGATCCTCCTCCTCGCAGGAGTTCACAAAATTTTCGACATCGGCTCCCCTATAATCGGTCCTGGACGAGCAGGAGGGGACGTGCTGATCCGCGAACTTGTTCGCTGGACTAATCTCCGAATCTGTTCTAAACCTCTCGTCGGTTTCTCTATGCTTTCGCCTTGGATTTGTCCCCTTGGATGAATCGAGATCCTCGTGGACCTCTTTCTCGGATTCGTCGTCGGCTCGGGCGGGATTATCCTCGTTCGCCGTGTGCTCCTTACATTTCTCCTCGTCCGTAGCGTTGCTGCTCCTCGTCGGCGAAACTTCGCTCGCGCCGCTCGGCTCGTTGTACTCGAGCACTCTTAAATCTCGCAAACCATGCACCTTCTTACGCGCGAAATTACCGTCCCTCGTCGAGTCGGTCTTGTTGTATTTCAGCCGTATGTTGGAGAGAGGCAGCAAATTCAGTACATCGAAGTATTCCAATTCCGCGTCGTCTTCGAAGAGGATGCTGTCTAAACTCCTGTGCTCCTTACGCTTGCGCTTCACCTGAATGGGAAAGCACATCTGAGCGCGTGCTTTTCATACATTCTTTTCAATATAGAAAGTTTTGTCAGCCAATTAATTTTCAAGACAACTAGTTTTCTTACAAAATGAGTCTTTTATTATACGTATAAAAATATTTTTATAAACGCAGTGACATTTGAAAGAGTCAACTCTTAATTCACTGTCCTTTTGATTGTAAAAGTAGTTTTTGTTTTTAACAAAGTTTAGCAAGAGTTTACAAGTAATATTTGATCTTTATTTTAGTTTTATGGAACGCATGGGAACACATTTACTTTGCTACTAAATTTGTAAAGAATCAATCTTTCTGCCCAATAAAATTTAATTAACTTGAAAATAATGCCGACATTAGGAAACTTGTGGCTGATATGTAACGATCTCTATCATTTTAATTAATGTTGGCAACAAACTTCTTAATCTTGCTACTATATTGAGAAATCCCAACGCGGTTGATATCAAAGACGATACATCACTACATCGAGTAAACTTTAATCAAATTAATAATTGGAAGTTTCATCATAGTAGCTTCTAATATATCATACATCATCACCATATTGTAAATTAAGTTACCCATATATATACTTGTTACAAGCCAGTCGAATTAAACACAGTGATCTGCATGGAAAGAACGGTTTTGAAAAAATCTAAAATTTTAGCTGAATACAGAAAAGTAATTTTGTTGAATTATCAAAATAATTAGAGTGTTCAAACTAGTTGCTAGAATATCAAAATTTTTTGCAGCGTTGCTTATTATTTTTAAGATTTCAACAAAATTATTTTGATGATCCAGCAAAATTATTTTGATGATCCAGCAAAATTATTTTCTAATCTGTATATCCAGCAAAATTTTAGATTCATTAACAAAATCCTTTTTTCCGTGTGTTATTTTCGATATGAATAATGACAACAAATTCAGTTTTGATTGATTGAGCAATTTATTAATCTTCTCGATAACGAAAGTTCGAATGAGAGATCTTTTTCTTCCGCATAAAATAAATTAGGAGTTTTATCAATGAGAGAAACATGTTTCACCTGCGTATATATGCAATCGATGCTCCGATTGCCTTCAATAGGCCAGTTGTCCTCGACGATGTCAACCAATCCGCTTACAGTATCCAAATTTTGCACGCTGCAGTATCGCCTCGGATCCGGCCAATCGAGAATGTTCAGTCGATCAGGATCGATGCGATTTCTTCGAGTATAAGGCAGCGGATCTGGAAGAGACGCGAGACCCGACGGAATCGAGTGAAGGCCACACGTCGACCGCGAATAATAAGATTTTGTCTCGTTGAACCTCTCGTAAGAGTCCGAAAGATGCTGCTGACTCTTGGAGAGTCTGGAACAAAGTGCAAAATCTCTTGACCAATTGCCCTCGTGGAATAAAATTTGCATTCGTAAAACTTGAAAGTACTTGTAAAATATAATTAACAAATCATGGATGATTGAAGCATCTGTGTGAATTTAGTGACTTCAATAACTTATCCGAGCTTATCGGATCTGTAGTGGTAACCTTGAGTGGTAACGTTAGTGTAGGAAAGTAAAAAGGGCCAATTGGAACATTTATAGACGACTGGAATAATTATGAGAGTAGTAGAGCGTGGGATAGCAATCTAAGTATTAGGAGTGAGAAGGATCGAACTCTCTAAGTTCGAATCGCAATCAACTCCGTTAATTTTTCCATCGGCTTCTACATTAGCTGATAAAATTATTAAGTGGAAGAATATTGAATACAGATTTTTAAATTGTATTAAATTGAAAAAGGTAATTCTGGTAAATCGGATTGCTCGTTACCAATTGATGAATTAGTACTTAGTTAAAAAAACTCTTCGTTAATGTACAGAATCGCAAAATTGTTTCCAATATTTTTATCTCAATTGTTGCCCTATAAAATCTGAATCACTTCGATATTATACCGCAAAAACTATGTCTAGAATATAGCAATTTCGCGAATGCATCGAATTAGATTCCAACGGATCGCAGATACATAGATAGATGACGAAAATAAAAAAGCTATACGGAAAGAACGATTTTGAGGGATCTAAAATTTTGCTGGATACAGATCTGAAAATAATTTTTGGATAATAATTGTTGGAACATTAAAAATAATGAGCAATGCTGAAAAAAATTTTGATATTCTAGCAACTAGTTTGAGCGTTCTACATAATTATTTTGATAATTCAACAAAATTATTTTTTTTATCTGTATTCAGCAAAAATTTTAGATCTTTCAGCAAAATTTCTGTGCAGTTCATTTCCCGTTCTGAACAACTATTCAATTTGATTCCGTAACGAAGAGATATCATGGAATCGTATTTCAACGAAGTTTCTTTGTGAAGTCCTTGTGTCACTTTGAGAGGACCTCTAAGTTGTTCTAGTGTCTTGTTAAAATGCGTCGATCGTCACTGACCGATCAAGTTCCGACTGTGTTCGATGTTTGCGATAATTTGCCGATCGTCGAAAGCGAATAATGCAAGTTTACAGTGAAAACATCAAATACGTCGCGCGTGAAGAGACTCAAATGCCATAATTGATCTTGTTGGTGGTTAACCGTTTGTTGTTATCTCTTGAGATTATTATTAGAAAATGTGTCGGAATTTTTATTAAAATAGTCTCAGATAATTCAAAAGGAATTATCATTTCAAATTAGTTGATTAATGCATTATCTAATATTAATTGTGTAATATTAATTATCTAATATTAATGTTGAAAATAGCTATTAGATAAAGTAGCCTTTCGAACTTTTGTTATCTTCATATTTCCCACGTGATGGTTTTTTTTAATCTATTGATTAAAAAACAATCAGGCCAAGAGCGCGGTCGGTGATCGAGTCTTTCTCTTGAAAGGGCTCACCTGTCCTTGAGAGAATTCCGATCGATTAGTTTGGCTCTCGGTATCAATTGATGTCTCTTGGGTAAATCGAAGGTCGACTGGCCTAGCCGAAAGTGCGCCGCTTCTCGATCCTGTCGAGAATCGTCCTCCGATATCACTGCGAGACTCCTCGTACGCTTCAGCAGCTTCCTGCGATCTTGCGTCGACTGTGCCGAGTGGGAGTCGTAGCGGCTGCCCTCTCTGCAATTAAAATCGCGCAATTGCGTGGTAACAGGTTTAAATCATAGGAAACGCAATCATAATAAAATCATACGCTCTGTGGCAAGTTTTCACCGGGTACGACACATAATTGACGTATTTTGCATTGTACATGCTGTATCAGAGACGCACTTTCTCCCAGTTAGTCGGGTATCTTTGGGGGAAATTTGCAGTTACTTTTACCACGGTAAAAACATCAAGTTTAGAAGTAATTAAAAAGTTGTATAACTTAATTCGAAAGTTTTAAAAATCAAGGGGACGCACAAATTAATCTTGAACTTTCACTGCAAATGTATAACGATCCTCTACACTCTTTAGTTAATTTTGTTTAAAATTAAATGTTTCGTGTTTTTAATGGAATTTTTATTCGAATTACCGAGATAGATTTGATATTAAATATTAATTAAAATACTGTGACTGTAATTTTTGCTCCAAATTAAGTCCTTATTCAGAAGTTTATTACGACCTACCGAATGTATCCTATTAATTAGTTTATACTGCTTTTGATACAATTCATATATTGTTGAATATATATAATATTATGCAGACCTTTACGACATTCTTCGAATGATGAATAAATGAACAATCCTTACAAAGCAATAATGCAATCGCTGTAATAATTAATAAATCTTTGAGCATCCTATGTTGGGCACAACGGGGGGACATAAAGTGCTTTAATACCCGTAATTGCCACAAGTGGCTCAGGTGAGCCATAATACTCATTAATTTATAGACATATCGTGTATGCGTATTTATCTCTTCTCTTATAAATCGCAGGGTGAATCGCCACATCAACATCGTATCGTATGAAAAATTATCTGTATGCAAATCAGCGAGTTTGACGAACCCGGAAAAATTTCTGTGCGTTAAAACATCGAGAAAAGGCATAATAGCACAATGGCGAGTCTTTTACGTTTACGAGAACGTTTTTTCGAGTTTCTCTATGAACAATGAATTTCCTTGTTTCGTAAAAAAAGTGTCACATTTATAACCTATTATTTAAATAATTTTTCAAGACAAGATTTACCGCTTGGTATTTTTATCTTATATTGAAAAGATTATTGTTTTTTTTATCGCGCAGCATGACAAATCGTATCTCTCGTTATCGTTTTCTTCGCGTGACGTTTGCCATGATTTATCGATTCGACTGTGCACGTGGATGCATTCAGAATGAATACTAATTAAACCTCTAATTATACTGCGATATGATAACTGTGTTAGGCGTATCTCCTATTACATGTTTTCATTTAACAGTGAATTATTTATATCGGATGTTCAAGAATAATATTATATACGAACTTTCACAATAAGTACTATAATGAGATTGACAAATTAGTTACCTAATTAGATATCTAATCTACATCTGTATCTAATTAACGCAAGTTCGAATTACAATTATAAAATCAATTTTTTGTATTGCTAGATAATGCTTTCCTCTAATATTTATTTTATGAGTTTTAAGTTAACTTTAAAGATGTTAAGAAAAAAAGATCTACACACACACACACACACACACACACACACATTTAATTTTCAGAATAAAACGTTAATGGTCGTTTCCACCAACGTAGATTAACTTTTTCTAGTACTAAGAATTAGAAAAAGAAAAATTAAACCGAGATTAAAGTTAATCTACGTTGGTAGAAACATGGATTAAATTGAATGTAGATATATTTTTCTGTTAAAGATTTTTATTGCAGTATAAAACAAAATCTAAAAATTTATATTCTTTTAGAAAATGCTTTTAGCTAATGCTTTTGTTACTCGAATTGCAAAATTAACTTGCTCGCCTTGCTCCCATTTCCTGTAATAAATTCGCGAATTTTTTGTTAAACTTCATTTACACGCAAAGGTAAAATAGAAACTATGCTACATTCACTATATTTACATTATATTTTTATTTTCTAACTATTATAACTACAGCAATTTAATCTTAGAAGATAAATTCTTATCGTTCTTTTCTGAAAATAACAACGTAAAGATTAAATTTTGCGTAGAAAAGTTGCGTACAAGTTAGTGAACTAAAATATTTTAATTAAATTATTTCAATACTTACACGTAAAAATGGTTTTGCTGAAGTATCTCAAAATTTAGCTAGTTACATCTGAAAATAATTTTGTTGAATCAAAATAATTATACAAGAAACTCAAACATGAACAATGCTGCAAAAAATTTTGATATTCTAGAAACCAGTTTGAACGTTCTACATGATTATTTTAATAATTCAACAAAATTATTTTCAAATTTGTATTTATGTAGCTAAATTTTTAGATACTTCAGCAAAACCGTTCTTTCCGTGTACCATCAAAATAATTATGTATGATGTTTTGCAGTATTGTCATCAACGCTTAAGCGTTCTACATAATTGTTTTGATAATCCCAAAATTATTTTTAGATTTGTATCTAGGTGAATATTTCAATCGTACTTTTCATGTAAACACTGATATTATACGATTGAGGATTCAAAGTTTAAAAAAGAATGTCAAAATGTCAATATTATTATTATTATTTTTATATTTCCCTTGGTTAGAAAAAGAGAGAACGTTATAAAACTTATTTAATGCGAAAATGAGGATACTTACGACTAATTTGCTTACCTAACGCTAATTGCTTGAATATGCTCTAAAAAGAATATTGCTTACGTAATCAATCTTTTTAATCAGTAGCGAGTTAAAATTCACGCGCCATTTCATTACTCATCTGTGGTAACAACAAAAAACAAACAGAATGTGTAATTATCTCTTTACTTCCCTTGTACATATGCTGACAAGATATTTAATTGATGTGTTAAAAGAAACATGTAGAAGTAGAAAAACGCGTGTGAAAATCTTTTCCGGAGTAATCTTATGACAGAATTAAAGTAGAATAAAAATGTGATACGAATCTGCCTTTACATCTATTTAGATTCCGAAAATCTTTTATGAGCATCGCGATATGTCGCGGCATGTCTATGTACATCATATGCGTACATACATTGTATTTTTTTCTACTTGACATCCATACTGAAAACGAACGTGTCCTTTCGGCCGACTGCTCGTCTTAACGAACATAAATCCTTGAAATCCGAATGCAAACAGCGAATCATGTTCGTCTCATTATGTTCGTCTGAGCACGGCGGTTAGTTACGCAAGATTGTCACGAGTTATCTCGGGTAAATTTGTACGCCGTTTTCAATACATACAAAAAGATCGGCCTTGACTACTTTTTTCTTCTAGTTTCTTTTGCTTTATACAAATTATACGTCATCGTGTTAAAGTTCGACTTCTTTTTTTATTAATAGTTTCGTGGAATTGATAGAACAGAGTCAATCTGTTGATAACAGCACGAGTTTTTTTTATTATCACGTTAATTATGATGTTAATGATATTGTTATATATTAATATTCTTAATAATATATGTTAATATAATTTGAAATTTCTCGCAAGTTTTATAACGTTTTTTATTTATTTATTTTTTAATTATGGCTGAAATTTTCCTGCGCTATGATGTAATTTTTTTTCATTCTCTCTTCGAGTGAAGGATGATAGGTTATCGATAACGTGATAGAACACGCTCAAATTGTGATCAATCAGCTTATCTTGTTACTTTAATTACTCGTAAATTTGACAATTTGCTTGTGAATCGGAAACTACGCTGCATGCGCTCGCGAAGATCGGAAAGGATTTTAATCGCCCCGATTTGAAACGGCAAACAATTAATACTCGACCGTGTCGACCTGATCTTTTTGCACGACCAGGAAACGAGAGCATTCGAACTGCGCAATCGAGTTAATCATTAATGTTATTTGAATATGCATGAATTATTATAAAATGTGAAAAATATTATGTCGCCGAATCCAGAAATACGATAATCACAGCTATATCGCCTCTATCAAAAGACGATTTGTAAAGATGGAAATATAAAATGCTCCCGACAGAAAAAAAATTTTTTTAACTACAGAATAAATCCTATGATATAAAATTCGAGCGAGAAGACAAAGACCTCGAGCGTTTCGCTTTGTTAAAGTGAAATAAATTCTGCTTTGATGTAGGATATCAAAAATATCCGCAGTGCAATAGGACTGCGGGCTATGCTCGCTTTATCAAGGTTTATTCAGAACACGATATATACATATATTGTGAGCTATGAGAAAGATAAAAATGCTTTATTGTACACACAACGCACATATCTGCACATCGAGCGTTTATCCGTGTGCAAGCGATATAATTAAAATCAATCGTGATTTCCGGTCGATAATCCGCGTGTAAAACTCTATACATCGTTGCACCTGCATTCAGGTAGCATCGCGGTAGAGAAAAGACAAGAGTCTTTTGCACGTAGTGAAACGCGACGAGAATATCCTGTGGGCCGGAAGAAGTTCCGCAGCGTGAACAGTCGATGGTTAACATCCGACGACGAAGTCAGTTGTCTCCGTAAGACTTCACGGGTCGAGGCGCACCGCTTTATGTCGCGGCATTTATAAAATGAAATTGCGCAATGAAGATGCACAATCTCACGTTTTAAGAGACTTGCATTAGCCTATGTGTACACAGGTTAAGAAAGAACGATTTTGTTGAAATTTTTTTAAATTTTAGCTAGATACAGATATGAAAATAATTTTGTTTTTGGATCACCAAAATAATTATGTAGAACGCTCAAACTGGTAGTTAAAATATTAAAACTTTTTGCAACATTAATGCTTAAGCATTTTATATAATTATTTTCATAATTTAGAATTATATAATTATTTACATAATTTAGAAAAATTAAGTATATGAATAATGAATAATAATTTATTACAAAATAATGTTATAAATTTTTTATGTATAGTATGATGTATAGTAATTGCTTCTGTCTCCAATTTTTGTTGAAATTAAAATAAAGTGTACAGAAAGAACGATTTTGTTGAAATAAAGATTTAGTTGGATACAGATCTGAAAATATAATTTTGTTTCGATCATGTAAACATTAACGAAAGAAAAATTGCTCATTCTCAATACATTTTCACTTTTGTCTTTTTTTCTGTTGTCGCGTGTCAACTGGAAAAGCTCGCGTTAAAGTTAATATTCTCTCGTTAAAGTAATATTCCCAGTTATTCAGCGTCGTCAAGTCGAAATTGTGAATTGAACGAAGAAATATTATATCGGATATAGAAGAAATAAATCCGTATTGCCGGCGGGACAGCTTGAGTGAGTCATCGTACAGATCTTTTTATCCTAATTATAACAACCTTGATCCTGGGACTTCCGCCTCTGGATGTCGAAAACAATGATTATGCAATTTCACGTAACCTAGATATACCTAGCTGAACAAGGTCCACCATGACTAATTACACCGAGCCTAACTCATTAAAATTGAGGTCAAGATTAAGTAAAGTGATTAACGACATAAAGTGTAAAGTTTTCTCTTTCAGGTAACACGTGGACTTTGTCTGAACTATAATTTTAAAACAAAATTGCCGTAATCTTTTGTTAAAAATTAACCATAAAAAATTCAAATGAAGTATCAGATAACTGAGTTATCGATTTATGTATACTTTTTTGCCGAGTATCCTGTGGTCATACAAGAGTTTCTACTTGACACACATGCCATAAAAGACATCTGATATCATTGGCGCATGCAATATAATATTAGATAAATTAATCGAGATAACTCACGGATTTTCGAATGACCCTTAAACAGCTGACACAACGAGAACAGCGATGAAACACGAGCTGACGTTGTCGATAACGATTTTTGTTGTTCCTTGCACGTAGATCGATAAAAGATCCGGTTCTTGAGATAATTGATGATCCCGAACAAGTTCGATTAAGGCCAAGAGCTTCCGTTTATCGATAAAGAAAAAGCTCGAAACGCGAGGGAAGACACGGTACACTCACGATTGCGCGGAATCGCATGCCGGATGCTAACATAAGTGTCGGCACTTGCTGGACCGGATCGAGAGCGGGCGATTGTTAATCTCGCGCGAGATGCTCTGTCAGTCTGGATGCCGATGCCGGGTCTTCACTTTCTCGTTTGCGCACCGACTGGCGAAGAAATATTGTTATACCTGCGAACCGATCGCCACTGTGCCACCTGTTCCCGCCGGTATACGTAGTGGGAGTAGGGTGTACTTCAACCAGACAATGACGTCTTTGGGAATACGATCGTGTATAACAGTAGTGCGAATGAGTTGCAGGCTCGAATAAATCACGAATAAAGTTTACATAACAGATTTGGTTTTGTTATACGAGAAATCATAATAAAAGGAATCGTTATAATAAAATAAATAAATAAATAAATTTCTTGCTTTATAAAAAATATATTTTATAAATTTATTATTGTCTTTTAATATAACTTAACGAATTATTAAATCATTAATTTTGATTATTACTCCCGGCATTAATTAAAAAATGATTATTATTGTAATGAAATTATATTATAGTAATATATTATAAAATTAATAATTAATATGCTGATTACAGTGTTACATGTCAAGAAATTATTAATTATAATAAAATAATGTGTGATTGTAGGTATGATAAATGACATATCGGTATATATTATTGAAGATAACGAGGGACTCGTTGAATACGCATTTAAAAAGATTAGATGTCAATGACCATGTGCTAGATTTGGCAAAGACTTCATTAAATATACAAGCGATACAAGCACTGAATTATTTATTAAGAGATTGTAAATTAAATGGGCACGAAAATTTCATTTAATTTAATATATTTCGTAAAAATGTTAACTTTAAATTCCGCAGAATTTTACAGATTTTGTTGATTTTTTTAAATAATATTAAATCATAACGCTTTTGTAACATTTAATCTTTCATATTTGCACTCATGCAGATTTTGATATATTAACCCTTTCAGTGGGATGCTCAGCGTCCCACCTAAAAAAAATTTCCATGTTCTAGCATTATCATAGTTTGTTTACAATTTCAGGCCATAATATTGAATAGAAAAATATGTGACTCAAAGGGTTAAGAGCATTCAAGCACCTATTTTTTTCACTATATTTAAATTTCGATACAATATCTAATATACGGAAGATACAAAATTATGTATAACACAGAAAAATAAAAATCTTTCCACGACAACTTCATCTCTACTATTTTAAATTGCTGGAACATTCTTCAATGATTCACTTTAATGCGTCGAGGAAGCTTTTCGATTCGCAAAGTGCTAAATAATTCTCGAAAGTGACAGAGTTCGAAATTCCAAGCGAGAGATCGCGAATACTTTATCCGAAATACTTCGTGTCAGAAGTTCACGCACAGATGCTTCCAAAGTATCCTTTGAAGATATCTTCTTCGTTATCCTTCGTTATCCATGAAGTTATCATTTCTCTTCCGCGGAAGCACTACCGCTCGAAAGTTTGAAGCATCTTTAAATTTGAAAAAGAAAGTTTAATCAACTTTATTTACTGACGTTGTAAATGAAAGTTTATATTGTTTCAGTCATAAATGTTATTCCCAATGTTCAAAAATTAAAATTGATATTTTTAATGAAATAATTATATCTGTAAAGAATCATGTTTTTATCTAAAGATTATAGAGTGCTCCAGACTTTTAAGTATATGTTTCTCGCACACGGAGTTCGATTCGCCATTTCCTTGGAGGCTTTTAAACCTGCGACATTGTGTCAAGGCCTTATATACCAAGCAGAACAGCGCTTTACGTGTGACGCAAAATCGGAAGAATTTTTTCAACAGAGACGTGCGTCAATTGGCGAATTAAAACTCAAACGATCGTATCTGGATTTAATTCGAATGTGATACAGTCGAGAAGATAATTTAAATGGAGATACAGAAATGAAAATATATTTGAATATGATCCCTATATAGCGCTATTTCACTCTGCTTTTGTTAAAATTTATTTATTTAAAAAGTTCTTTTTTTAGTATACTGCTTCTATTAAAATACATACCGTAAATGAATATATGAATATTTATGAAAGAATATTTTTAAGTGTTTAAGGATTTCCAATTTTAAATTTTTTAAGTCTTTTCTTCCTTCTCATGACTTTTTATTTATTTATATTAGTTATATTGTCCGCTAGTATTACACAAGAATTATGATATTAATTAGATTATGCACATTTTGTATTTGTATATTATGTTTCGTAATGCACAATATATTACATATTATTCTCGCAATATTATTTTAAGTGAAACACATTTGTATGCTTCAATAATTTTAAGAGCAATTGAATTTTCCAGACTACGGTTTGTAAAATAATGAAGAATTTCATATTTTACGCTACATTTTATAATACGTTGTATTATAGTAATTTTAATCAATTATTGGAAATAACTTATTTAATGCAACAATTAAAGTACCATGTTGAGAAATGGGAATGCAACGGATGTACGGAAGTTATAATATAATAGTCTTCCGACTACTGTTTCTCAACATGGTTAACGCGGGCCTTTCGTGATCCACTGAAGTTATCTTCAGTTAGTACTAGGTAGGAACATCATCGCAGACAGACGCAAGAAACTTAGATAATTAACAAGGAACACGACAATGAATTATGCGCAATTTACCTTCTACGCGAATATACTTCATTTTCAAAACGTTAAGTTGTAATGGCAAATTTTTGTAAAAAAATAGAGTCTATCTTCTTTAAATCTCACTCGTTGAGATTTACAATTTTGTTGAGCGTCTAAATAAAACGGCAGTTAAAATTTTGTTGCTCCACGCGTAAAATCAATGTACAAACGAAAATAAATGACACGCGGTCAGATCTCGTAAAGTGACAGAAGTCGATACCGCGAAATAACAAGGTTGTGGACCACTTGTCAGCGGGATTCACTTTCTATCGCAATTTTCTTTGAAAGAAACAAGATCGTCATGCACACATGACAAGATTCTATTTTGTATTTCGAGTCGACCAGCGCGTCGCGTGAAACCGCGAAGAAGAAAGTGATCATAGCACTTGGTCTAGTGACCACTTGCACACGCAATTGTGGGATATTGGATAGCTGGATGGCTATCTCGGATAGTTGAACTTCTTTCCTGATTCACTTGCACTGCCATTTCACCGCGCGTTTCTCCAGGGATCTTTTTTGATCGTTTAATCCCTCGAGTGAGATATATAACGACATATCACGCGCTAAAATGATTGCGACGAATATGACCCAGAACATCAAACGTCCTAGCATTTATATAATTATTATAATATCTAAATTGGATGCGTTCCACTTGGCGCTCGCCACGCTCTTTGAATCATTTCTTGCTGTTTGTAAAATGTTAAATAAGGACAAATGATGCTCGCGAGCGTGAAGAGCGCCAAGTGGAACGCACCTATTATACATAATTAATATCTACTATTTAATATAAATATGTCATTTTCGTTTTATATTGCGATTAGAATTATTTTTGTCTTTAATCTTAATCCTTTCGTTTTGAGTATCTTCTGAAGTACACATAGATATCATAAATATTCAAAATTTATACTCAAAGTTGGTAATAACTATTAAATGTATTTTGTTTGACGTATTAGTGCAATATTTAGTAAGTATTACTAAACAATAATAGTAACCAACTATTTGATAATAATTATTAAATAAAATAAAATTAGCGTTTAGTTTGTCCAATTCGACTCTAATTTTTTAATTATATTAATCAAACATTTGATTGAAACTAAGCATTAATAATTAAGCTTGATTATTATTATCAAATTCTTTTTTCAGTGTACTAAATAATTTTTTAAATGTGTCTTGAGAGAAAAATAGAGAAAAGAATTTATGTTCTAGACGCGCACACAATATTTTACTCTAATCATTTTAATTTGGTTCACTTGGGTTTGCTATAGCTTATCTATATAAATTCTCTAAGGGCTTCTAGATGATAGATTAAGAAACCTCACGCTTGTACCGGACGGAAAAAGGCACATTTTGTGTCATTCGAATCGCGCGAACTTTCAATCGAGATCTCATCAAATCGAAGAAAAAATTGCGGGGCGTTTCCTCGGAGTTTCATTAACTTTGAGAACGGATTACGGAAAATCAATTATTTCTTTCCGCGAACGGGACAAGTATTGAATATCAAACGTTCAGAAAATCCAGCTCTTACCACAATCTAAGATCTGAACAAAAGTTTCAATATGAAAGCCGTTCGGGAAATTCTGGACGATCTTTAAAGTTGAGAACATGAAAGAGGATGAAAGAGGATGAAATTTCTTCGTTCCTTTATACCTTACTCAATCAAGACGTTAGGTAACAGGAATCTCTCAATTCTATCATTCACCATTATCGAAGGATATTATCCATGAGGCGTGGTGCATTTATGAATATTCGAAATTACTTAAAACCATTTCCTTCCATTTGTCGATCATAATAGCTGCTAAGCCGTTTAGACAAACACAAAGGAAGGTTGAATATAAGTAGCTGATCGTGTAATTATGTTTAATATAGATAAAAGTAAGAGCCAAGTATTGTTTATATTCATGAACGAACGATACGGATCTGCGTTTGCAGCATATTCGTGAAGATCCCGATCATACTTTTGAGCACGAAATGGCTATGATGGAACTCGTGGCATGTAATTTTAACAATGCAGCATTCGACGAAGCGTTTTAGCGTATCGCGCGCTTTCTCTGACGGCTTAACGCAACGCTAACTTTTTTTCTCTTAATGAACGATTTATATGGAACTTGAAAGAACAATAATTGTGTAAAGATATGATATACAATGTACGTCTTCAAAGCATTGCGAGTCAAACTGATCAATAAGTTTCCGGAGACAATTAACGTTAATGAAATACGATACAAAGTAAAGAATGGATCAAAACGGAGTAAAACAAGAGCTGAATAGAAAATAAATATATAATTCAGCAAAATTTTAACCTCACTGGAAAACGGAACTAAAAGTTCCTCGAGGAAATTTAAAGTATATGCATGGGATGCTCACAGAATTTGGAATTTTAGATGTGAAGAAGTTTTTCACTAACTAAACTTTCAAAGCCTGCCGCTCTCACGTTCAAAATTAAAGGTTAATTTTGAAATTACGACATTACATAAGTAAAATCTCGCGGAAGAGCTTTTTCACAAGAGGAATCTTCAAATATTCTCCGCGCGTTGATGATTATGAAACAGTATGAATAGGAACGGCGAGATACAATCGGCTATGCAAATTGTGGAAGATTGTTTTCTTGTTTTTGCTTTTGCCACAAATACCTGAAGCAGTTCCGCACAACAATTTTCCGTGAGCGTCCTTTCCGGCTTAAGAATGTATTCAATAAAGGATGTCTCACTTCGCACAGGATACGCGCGCACAATGGAAATTGTGATCGAACGACACTTCGGTTTGTCGTTGAATGCAGCCGATATACAACTGGGGGGTATCAAGTCAGAAAAAGGTGCAAACAACCATTCGCACGGCCATTCCATCCCCTCTGCGCAGGTTTTCGACCGATGAATCATAAGGTTGTCGAGGGAACCACTTCATCAACCCTATGTGAAACGAAATGTGTATACTGGATACAATTGAATGCAGTACACACGAGTGACCCTCCCGAGTTCACCTGCCTTCGTTCTTTGATTCACCTGGTCGTGCGATTCATACGCAGAGTTCCATAAAGCGCTATAGTTTTCTCCTTTTGATATCAATTTTAATATTTTATAAATATATATATAATTTTAATTAATATTTTATAGTTATAAAATTTTTTCCAATCCTATTGCGAAAAATATTCGAGTTTCTTTGACGTATAATTTTATTTAGATCACGTACAAATTGTTTAGAATACGCGCTTCTTGTAATTTATATAATTATAATAACATGTATGATATCAAATGTTGAAATCAGAAAATGAAATAATTTTTCCAACGCTATTATCATCAAACCGTTAGATGTGCGAAGACGTTATCTTTATTGATAATTAATTTATAATACATTTTAAGCAATGTAATTATCGATAATTATTTTATTTGTTCGCATAATTATTTTGTTCGTTCCCGTCTCGAATGCACGCGATAATTGTCAGAGTAAAAGCAGTTACGAAGGTAATGATCGCGTTTGACGATAAAACTTTCGCATATGAAATGATTTTCACCGATCTTCGCTGTTTTTCATTATTCTTCCGGTTCTCGCCGTTTTCAATCACGATTCGCGGAATTTCCACGAAACACTCGAAAATCAATTATGTACTAACTGATAGTACGCACAATGGAAATCAATTAAACTTGATTATCTGAAACGTCGTTAGGGATTCCGCACGGCCGACGATCGGCACTTCATCGCGAGAGAACTACTTGGAGAAATTGATGCTTTACACCAGAAACGCGGTGTGAAAGCGAGTGGTAATGCGAAATGACACGCATGTAATTTAATCTTCGGTCATTGGCTCTTACAAAATTTCGAGTCACTGATTCACTTTCCACTAACTATGTCCGAGGATTACTAATATAGAATTCTCAAAAAATATTAAATTTTATTATCTTTGCCAGATATAATTGCTTCGCCAATATAATTTGCTTCTATTTTTCTTTATTTATGGATTCTCTAGGAGACTAAAGTCGAGAAGATAAGAATCGATTCTTTTTTTATAGTAAAATTAAATTTAATTAAATTATCAATAATTATTTAATTAATTAAGAAAATCCATCATCTTCCAGATTCTTTAGGACAATTAGAAAGTTTTTGCTATATATGAAAAGAATGATTTTGTTGAGGAATCTAAAATTTTGCTGGCTACAGATCTAAAAATTTTGTTGGAGAGAATAATTTTGTTGGAACATTAAAAATAATGAGCAATGCTGCAAAAAATTTTGATATTATAGCAACTAGTTTGAATTCTATATAATTATTTTGATAGTTCAATAAAATTACTTTTCTAATCTTATCTTAAGTTAAAATTTTAGATCTTTCAGCAAAACCATTTTTTTCATGTAATATTGTAAAAAATATATATAAATCTTTACAGAGAAATGTAATATAATTCCATTACTAAACAATTATAGATTCGCTTAGCTTTTGGCACCTGTATACTTTCCATTGCAATTTATACACTGAAAGAACAATTTTAAAGTATTTGAAGACCTAGCGAAATACAGATCTGAAAATAATTTTGTTGGATTATCAAATAATTATGTAAAACGCTTAATCGTTGATGATAAAATTGCAAAAAGTTTTAACATTCTAGCAACTAGTTCGAATGTCCTACATAATTATTTCATAGTTCAAACAAAATTATTTTTAGATTTATATCTAGCTAAATTTTTAGATACTTTAGTAAAACTGTCCTTCCGTGTATGTGTAAGCGAAACAGATTTTCAAAACCAGATCTTGGATGGACCAAGAGCGATCCAAGAATCACTTTTACCTAATCCAGTCATCGATTCTTTTTAATACTACCATGCTTCAAGGATGGTTGCCTCCTTTACATAACGTTGCGCTCAGCTTGAAAAAAAAACATCATCCGTGTAATAAAGTTATTATTACATAAGCGAGAGAATCTTCGCGAGGCCAATCGCATCCTGTATCTAAGTTGAAGTCATAACAGAATCAGAACTCCATCAATCACGTGGAATCTCCTTGACGAACGTTCGCGTCATCTCGTTAAAACGAATTGACGCAGGTTAAACTTTGAGCGTATGTTTAAATGTCATGTATATTTGCGAACCAACAACGAATCGTACATGTCAGCGCTTGTAAATAAGATAAAAAAGTAGAATCAATTATTCCATGGTTTGCACGATTTTTCCCGCTGCGGAAAGGTCAGGAAACGAGGCCATGTACCAACAGGAAGTTACACAATAGAGAGCACGTTCCTATTCTCACAAGGGAAATTCTATATATAGATATATAGATATATATATATGCTAATAATATGTTTTTTAATGAGGACTCGAGTCTCTCTTATTCTCTCGATTCTCTGCTGATTATACCAATCGACGAGTATTTCCTCTCATCTCACGGACTGTTTGTAAAAATCCCGTATTTTCCATACGACAGTGAATTATGAAAGTAGATCTCATTGCAAAAAGTATCGAAGCGACTTGCTTAAATAAACCTTCGTCTGCTTTCTTATAATGGGATTACAAAAGTCTATTCCTCTGATCGCGAAATTATGCGTATATTGGCAAGTTGCCACGCTAATGCGATCACATCGCTTTAAACATGGACATCTTGCCGCTCCATTCGCAGAGCGGAATTTGACGACGGTCTGCAATAAAAACTAAGAGAAACGAGACAGCACCCAGAATAATCCAGCGATATTTCGAGCAACGACGAACGTCATTACGGACTCTCGTTCTGCTGATGGACTAAGTTTATATCGCAGAGTAGTTGCGTTATAAATGTCAACAATCAACTATTGCGATATACCGAATAAAAACTGATTTTTGGATTAGCATAAATTTTCATTTAATTTTCCACGGCATTTCATTTAATTTTCTCTGTTATTTACAACAAATCCGAGAGTCCAGAAGACGTAATTTGTTTGTATCTTTAAGTTCAAAACTGTAAAGAAGGTATTAGCGTACTTTTTGGATATTGGATATCTTTAACAATATATATACAATTGATTAGATGTTGTATAAAAAATTATATTGGTTAAATTTAAAAAATTATGTAAATTTTATATATCTTTGACAAAATTTTTTCAAATATTGTACTAAATAAATTCCTGAGATAAATCCTAATGTATTTAATGTGAAGAGTTAGTCGCGGATAATGCATGAAATTTCGTGCAATTATAAATTATAATATCCACAACCATGAAGCTGGTTTCACATGCACTTTTTGCAATACTTACTAATCTCAAAAATTTCCCACTACCTTAATAAAACAAATTATTAATAAAAATGTAGTATTTTGAACATTTTAAAACCGCAGAGTTATTTACTAAGTTGTATAAAGGCTGTATAAAAAATACGTATTTTCGAAAATTTCTCATATTTCTGACCTATATTTTTATATTTTAGTGATTCTTTTATAAAATTTTCATTTTCATATTTCTCTATATTTTTATGACATTTTGCCAAGGTGTGTGTTGAAAAGCTATAAGATTAAAATAAACAAAAAAATAGATCAAAAAAATCTTAAAAATTTCAATAAAAATAAGAACAAAATATGCAACCGCCACTTGTACAACCTTTCCAGAATAAACATCTCTGTTATCTACCTCGATGTCCTGACATCACGGTCGACGAATTCCATCGTCACTTGGCAGTAGACAATCTTGACGACGTACATCGCGGTCCGAGCCACTTGGCACTGATGGCACTCCGCGTTGCCGGCTCTCTCTCCGCGTTGTAAGTGATTTCCGATGTACAGGAGACACACGCGGCTTGTCAAGCCCTTTGTGTCATGTGGTATGCACGTATGTGTGTATCACCAGGAGAGAGAAATGGAGAGAAAGGGTTGAAAAAGGAGAAAAACAGAAAGAGAGAAAGAGAGAGATATTCGAACGCGAAGACGGATATCCGGTGTTCCGCTACTACGATCACGCTACGACGCACGCTGCCGTGCGGGGTTTCGCGCTAATTAGCGATACCTCAGTATTCGTATCGTGCGGTTTGTTTGACGCGAATCGATCCCGTCGAATGATTGCCCAATATCGCTTCGATGAATACCATCCGTAATCAACATTATTATACGTGTATAAAGTAGCGTTATTTCAAAATTAATTATCGCAAATATTGCATATCCGATGTTTTTCTCTCACATATAATATGTCGATATTATCATGTACGGAAAGATAGGATTGACAAAATTCCACACTTTTTAAATAAACGTCAAAGTGATAAAAGCCAGTATTTTCCGGAAAAAGCGGCAAAAACTGGTCTTTTCTAAAAATATATAAAATAAATGGAAAATTTTTTTATCGATATTCTAATTCAGCATTTTAGTCTCATTATTCTAGTCAATTAAAAAAGTATTTTCCAATTTAAACTTTAAAATAAAATTCGTACACTGAAAGAACGATTTTGAGGATTCTAAAATTTTGCTGATACAGATTTGAAAATAATTTTGTTGGATCATCAAAATAATTTTGTTGGAACCTTAAAAATAATGAGCATTGCTGCAAAAAATTTTATTCTAACAACTAGTTTGAGCGTTCTACATAATTATTTTGATAGTTCAACAAAATTATTTTCTAATCTGTATCTGGCTAAATTTTTAGGTATTTCAGCAAAATCGTTCTTTCTGCACGAATTTTATTTTGGATAATTATTTGGAGAGTTTAAATTGGAAATGTGTAGATACAGTTCTGAAAATAATTTTATTGATCAAAATAATTATGTAGAACACTTAAGCGTTGATGATAATGCTGCAAAAAGTTTTAACATTTTAGCAACCAGTTCGAGCGGCCTACACAATTATTTTGACGATCCAAGCATTATTTTCAGATCTGTATCTTGCTAAATTATTAGATACTTCAGCAAAACCGTTCTTCCGTATGTGCTTATCTGAAAATACGTCCGTGCTGGAATGTAACGCTGCAATATTGCAGCTATGTGTGAACTGTTATCCACGTTCGAGTTACCTTGTAGCCTAATCCTTAATTAATGGAAATCTAATTCGGTGAAGAGCACAAATACGGTAATCGGACAGAGCATAACTAATGTTTGAATCTATCTGGGAAATAACACGCAGGTTTAGCTCCGAATTAGATTTTGACACCTGTAAAAAGCCTGTTTAAAATGTATTTCATTCACCAAATTTGCACCAATTTGAAGTATTCGCTAACAATAAGTTACCGAAACATATTTGCAAAATTGTTATTTACGACGACAGTTTTGGTGACGAAGATTTATTTTATAAGCTTTTGTTGTACACTTACACTTAAGTTATACACAATTTTTTTGGATTGGTGGAACGCTTGTTTTGCATTTTTTATAGGATTTAATTGGAACGGTTTACGTGTAACATAGTTATTAAGTATCATTAATTACTGGATGATATTGCAAAATTTCAACACACGTACGTAAAGCTTTATTTAGCTCTTGAAATAAAACGGGAATTCGCGATTAGTGATTAGCGGTCCTTTGTTGTATAAAAATGAACACTCAGACATTTAGATGAAGTCGGGTAATTAGACCACAACCGTATTAATAAGGCGTTGCGTGACCGTGGCAATACGGCAGTAATTAGCTATTAATCATTACTAATTGTGACGCATCGTCTCGAGAAACCTTCGCGAGAACAAACGGGATTCCGGATCCTCAAAACGGAGAAGCTCGGAGTGGCACGCGCAAAATTCTCCGGCGATCTTTTCAATTATTCGTGACAACCTTGTCCCAGTTAACTGTTTTAACTCGGTTTTTGCGATCGCAGAGAATAGTTTCCGAAGGAAAGCTGCATTTAGTGCCACTGAATGCAGCGCACACAGGTACAACCATAATTAACCGCGACTGTGAAAGAAATTTCGTTGAATAAGTATGAATCGAAACGAGACTCGATTTCGTACTTTCGCGAGAAAGATCACCTGGTAATTACTGAAACTTTTCCGACGCTTGAATAATTGAAAGGCGAATTTGCAGTCCAGATAGAGAAATATTCTCTCGATGTATTTAGACTCATTAGAGCATTAGAGCATCTTCATCAGTCTTTGATATCAAAGACTTGGTACAAAAAGGACATAGTGAGCAATTAATTGAGAGATATAATATCAAGTTTTAGCATCAAAAAAGAAAATAATATTATAATAATAATAATAACAAATAGAATATAGACCGGTATATGAAAACAAATAATTAAAGATGCGCTAAACTGGTCAAGCTAGATCCTCTTGCTAATGTTTCTTATGTGAATTTATATACATTTCTCAAGTTCACCAAACTGCGCACCGAATAAATTTTCGGTCTTGAAACACAGTCTTAAGATGAACAAGAATAGTAATATCACGATACTAAATTGATAATCAATTTAATAATAAAAATGATGCTAACAAGCATCCCTTTTCTCCCCCGAATGTTATAAAGAATTTGTTGCGAAAAATAACATCTCAGCCAGAGATCGAACCTGGGACCGCATCTTTAGTGCATCTTTAATAATAATAATGAGAGCTAAAATTCCTCTCTCAAAGCTTGTTCCAAATTTTGTCTCGAGTATCTACATCGCTCGCATGTCTAACGCTTTCTGTGTTGCATTATTAAGGAATCCGTTACTCACCGATGGCACTTCTGCCGCTGTCGCTCCTGCACCCATAACGCCTCGCCAAGATTATGAGTCCCGCTCTGCACACCGCCCATGATCGACCGCGAAGAGACCTGAATAGAAATTCACGTTTAATGGCGAAATGATGTGCAAATAGTACGCTGGTATTTCATTTACACTTATAAACGTTCAGAACGTAGCGGGGGGGGGGGTGCTTGTCGCACATATTTCTTCATTTGGGCGGTCCAGTTGGAAAACGATAAATCCTGCTGAAAACAGGATGAGGATATACCGGAAAATTCGCGATAAAGTCCAGAATTATTAACGGCAGCACCGATTATTATTTGTCCACAATCGATTATTGATTTTTGGTCGACATATATTTCGCGCTCGCGAATTGGCAGGCAAAAAGATGCTGGATATGTATCAATATCGGATATCCATAATGAAATGTCCAATAAGCTCGATGCGGATTGTTGCGAACTTCAGTAATAGCTCCGTAGCGCAAAAAATGTGAGCAAAAAGTGCGATATCATTTATAATGCACTTGGAATTGCGCTAAAAACACTGGCAGCAAGAGCTTTGAAAGTTATCTTTGCTGCTAATGTTTTTAGTGTTCTTTCTTCAAAATTCTTGCTAAGTGTTAAAGATTTAAAGGTGCAATTACTGTAAAATAAATGTACGGGAGGTTCTCAGGATGTGATTAATGACACCTCGACTTACTTTTATCACAATTTAGGACCCCGTTAGAAGTTTGTTACACGTCTAAGTTCAGCTTCCTTGACGCGGATAACGAAGGGTACTCCGTAATTTATATTCAACGTATAATTATGTAATGCGTAATCAGTCGGTATAACAACATAATCAGTATAACAGCATAATCAGTTTCGTACACCTTTAAACAAAACGGATGCTAGCAAAACGATGACGTAAGCCAATTTTTTTTCTGCGCTGTTTGTCTACGTAATAGCAACCGGTCGTATAGACAATGAACGTGAAAGGCGTCGTTTAGAGGCACATTGTCATCCTTGTTTTCAGGCTTGTTTAAAGCTCGCTCGACGTTTTACTGGCACGAGTAGCGGATTATTCAATTTTTGCCGGAAAACTGCGAGCGCAGCGATGTGGAATTCGTGCGGAGGGAAACGTGCTCTCGCTGTGCATTTACGTGTATCTCAGAAAAAAAGCGTGGAATATTTTAGAAAGATTTAAAGAAGTCAAACGAAAAAGCCTGTCTGCTGCACGTATTGCGGCACGAATAAAAAAAAACATCTGCTTCTACCCTCATCTATAATACATATTTCACTCTTGTTATATAGCTCTGCATAAATTTTCAGTCAGCGTGTTTTTCGTACGCATGACTTTCGTCACTAGATGGCATAAGCATGCAGCTTTCTCGTGAACAAAATCGATCTCAGAAGGATATAAATTCGAGGCAGCGGGAATCGTCCGACGCATTGCGAACCGAGAGATGTTCCAACGTTAACTTTTTCGAGAAAGGGTCTTAATCGAGGTTAAGACCCCAATAAATTTAATAAGCAGATTGTCATAAATGCATCCCATCTTGTAGATATTGTAAAAATTGATTTAATCAGAAATTCTTGAATCAGAGAATAATTGCAGTATATATCTCATATTTTTGTGAAGATAATTATTTTATCTATTTATTTACTTTATTAAAAACTAATAATTTAAACAATTTTTGCAAGTAACTAAAATAATTTTAACTTGTAATTTTTAAATACGTAATTTTAAATAATTGCTGCATCGTTTCTCAAATTCAGACATGTTATAAGATCTTAGTTATGGTATTTAATTTATCTATTTGGAGTAACAAGTTTTTACATCGATTATTTTTTATTTTACTCAAATAATCATATATTATGAATCAAATATGAAAATAAATATAAGATAGATGACTCTATCTTGAAGACAAAATAAGTTCGAAACATTTTAATCCGTAACTTATATGGACATGCGATATATGTGGCGGAACAGCACTAGTTCAATACCTGACCGAGCGATCACGTATATCTATCTCATGACTTTAGATATCCTGAGGGAACATATATTATCCATGCATATCAGATGCCCTAACCCATGAGCATTCGAGTTACGAGTTACTGTTCATATAGCGTCACATTCATTTTGCACCGTGCACATTGCTCTCAATTAAAATAGAAAATTCGTAATATATATCTCTAAATTCGCAGATGAATATTTTACGGAACTGGCAACTCAAATGCCAGCTAAAATTAAAAATCGTGTAACAAAAGAGGAAGCTACTAAGATTTTATTTTCTTAGATCACAAAAGTAATCAAGAATTGATCGATGAAATCACAATATCGTAAATGGAAAGGCCAAGTATCGAAGCGGATCTTGATGTTTAATAATATTTGTGTGAATTTCCAAGCTCGTGCAAACTGCGCGCCGACAATTCATCGGTCTTAAAACACAATTCCAAACTGAAGTGCGTAATATCACAAATTAAATATCAAAAATTAAGCAGTTTAATAATTTTGATGCTAATGAGCATCTTAAAAATATTGTAAAGAATTTATTGCGAAAAATATTACCATTGACAAATATCACAAATTCGAACCATTAAAATGAGGAAGATCCAGGATTCGAATCCCGGCTGAGATGATATTTTTAAATTCTTTACAATATTTTTAAGATGCTCATTGGCATCAAAATTATTAAATTGCTTAGCAAATTAATTTGTGATATTACGCACTCCTTAGCTTGGAACTGTATTATAAGACTGACTGTGTTTTAAGACCGAATTGTCAGCGTGCAGTTTGCATGAGCTTGATAATTGTAAAAAATTTATACAAAGATTATTCAGCACTAAGATTCAACCGATAGTTAGCCTTTCCACTTATGAATTTCTTTTTTTAGAAAGCATATACTATTATAAGCGTATTTACAAAATTTAGAATTATATTTTTATATAACTTTTCATATATGTGCAAATACGAAATTTGAATACGCCCTTTTTATGTGACTCACTATATTGATTGAAGGAACGAAACATTTCTGTGATAGTATATACGCTAGCCCAGATGTCGCTGATTGTGGTTACTTATGAGATGACATCTGATAAGGCATAATGTGCAGCATTATTGCCGAAAGAGGAAATGAAACGGTAGTATGCCAATCATGCTTACGTCAACTGTCAGTTAAAGAGGATCGATTTGTGCCCTAAGATTTTCTTATCAGCTATCGCGAAATGCGTAATGCATGAATTAGATTCTGAGAGAATGATGAAAGAATAAATGATTTCGCGTTCGATAATTTCTCAGATATAAATTTAACTTGTGCAGCGCTTTGCACGAGAACATCATTTCTGACTTCATCTGATTTGATAAAATATTTCCACGTGTCAAGACTTCAGAAACTTTCTAAGCGATCATCGGCGCGTAAATTTCTTCACAATTTGATGATCTCTGTTGAAAGTTGAACGGTAATTTCAAAAAAAAAAAAAAAATAGAGAAGAGCGCGTGTGTACGAAAGACTTTATTATAATTTTCCATATAGACTTTTTCTTATCGATCTTTAAAATTAATCGAGATAAATAAAATCTTGAAAATTTAATTTATGCATGTTATTACTGAAAAATATTATTTTATTGAAAAACTTATACATTTAGACATGTGACAGTCCGATGAATACAAAAAATTCGTAGCCTATGTAATTGAATTATATAAATTTTATTCAATCAAAATTTTTATATTAATAAAACATTTATCTATAAAAATATTTATTTGAAACTGTAGATTTCAAAAAATATTGTTTATGAATATTTTATGATTATTTTGCGAATATTTAGTTTCACTCAAACAAAATGTAAATTAAAAAGAAAGCTCCAATGAGCAACTGTTATTCCTTAATTACACACACAACACACACGCGCGTGCGCGCGCGCGCACGCGCGCACACACACACACACACACACACACACAAAATAATCATATTATTTAAATTTCCCAATAAAAGCATCGGCAACTTTCATTTTCTCGGTATAATTATGTTTCTCTTTAACTAACAATAAACTCAAAGGCAGATTATTTTATGGACTGTATCAATAGTTAGGCGATTATGCTTGTTTACAAATACATCAGAACAATAAAAAAATTAACTTTCTATAGTATAAACGCTTATACCAGAAGCTGATAGATGATCTCTGGCGATCTTGCTAAGGGCCAATTTCATCAACATCGGTTAAGCTAACCGACGGTTAAATGTCAACCGTGATTGGTTCAGTCTGATCAAAGACAAATGCGATTGGATAATTCCATTGGAAGTAACTGTTGGTTAGTCTACCTGACGTTGGTGAAATTGGCTCTAAGAGTAGGAGACAGTCAATGTAGAGTGAGAGTGAATACGGAAAATATCCATAATATATTCACAAATATGTTCATTTTAATATTCATTTTACATATTCATTTTAATTGAATAAAAAGTATTTATTTCAAGTATTTTAAGTATAAACAAAAAGTATTTATTTCAAGTATTTTTCATTCTTTATGAATAGAAAAAAAATTGTATTTACACTCGTATTTATACTTATTATTTATTATTTATTCGAATATTAGATATATTCATCGGACACACGTGATTGAAATTACAATTATATTAAACTCTGAATCTTATTTTTATTCTTAGTTTTATATTTATGAAGCTATTCAATTCCACCGTATTAATAACCGTAGTAATTGCATTTACAGAAAATTATAAACTTGTATATATAATGTTTTCTTTTTATTTTGACCGAGTGCATATTTGGACCGCTCTGGGCAAAATATTCGGAGCGTGTAATACTTCAAAAATCAGATTTCACAAAAGTAGTTGTGGTTAAATTTAATAACGCGCAAAACTACATGAAATAACTATACTTAACTCAAGGGATTTAATTCGAAGAATAGAATTTGTAGGAGATCCAATACGAGATTATACCGAAAGTGAACATCACGGTGATCTATGGTTCTATCCCGTTTTTTTATTGCCTTGAACTTTTCGATTTATTATTTTAGAGATCCATGCGAGTCCCACTGCGCGATTGCTCGAATACTAACAACAGCGGATGCCTGGAAATGTCGTAAATCGAATCAGTCAATCTAGTTGAATTTTCATTTACCCTCGGGAATTTCCCTCGGCGCTCGTCAGTCGTACATCCCCGAAGAATAATGGTAGATTCGAACCTAAAAGAAGCTCGAAGAAGCTGTCACCAAAAAAAAAAAAAAAAAAAAAAATACTACGGCCGCAATGTCGACTTGGTTCCGCGATCACGCCACTTATTAATTGAGCAGGATCTTATGGTAGACTGTGATGGCACAGAAAACTTCACCACCGCGTCGCACTGTGGTTGTCGGAAGAAGGGAGGCGGTCGGCTAGGTGGTGGCAAATTTCTTGCCTCTTCCATGTGCGTGCCAACCTACTGTCGGGCGATGCACACCGCGATGCACACGGACGTCGTCGTGGAGGGAGGCGTACTAATTGTCGGACGTTGCCTGTATTCGCTTAAGGAACATTCAATTAACACGGCACCGAATTCCCATCTGAGAAGTTGCGGCTACCATCGATCGCCACCAATCGCTTCTTCGACGATTGCACCTTCGGGAGATCTTATCTGCCGCCGTTTCCCTTTCGAGACGAGAACTCTCGATGACAAACGATCGCCGATTACATACCGCGGAATATCCATGACGGTACATTGACCATTTATCCGCATGTATAAGTAATATTGTAAATAAATGTATTTTATACACGATAGACGCAACACATAGATTTGCTATACGCATTTTTATAAAACAAATATTATTGTATACATCGCAAAACAAGATTAAAATACGACATATTATTTCAACATAAAATATTCTTTTCTCTTTTTTTTTAAGTAAAATTTTTATTAAAAATAATATTTTTATCGCTGATAAATAAATGATTGATTTAAGAAATATTGGCTAAAAATGTATTATTTACAAATTATTAGTTTATGCACAGTATGAAATAAACAATATGAAAAAGATGAAAATTACAAACTTCGCATCTCTTACAATGGATTTGTATGATCGAAAGTGATATAAATCCTTTCGCATGTATCTTTCCATCCATCATAAATGTCGATTTCGTGCTTCATCTCATTTTGTAACAGTCAAATATGAGAAATTTGCGTATCCATCGTAACGTCTGTGTATCGAAATATGCAATGTCCGTTGTTTCTCCTTCAAAAATATTTTTCTTCTATCACATCTTTTTTATTATTTTGTAAGATATATTGGATTAGAGATTATTTCAAATTTTATTTGTTTATTTTACAAAACAAAAATATTTTTCTCATCATCTTGTTTCATTCATCTTTCGCAATATTTCGGGGATACACTTTAAATTAATCCTCTTTTATATTACTTTATTGAATTAACTTTAACGAACTAGCGGAAGGCAGTTCTTGCGCCGAAAAATGCATTTTCAGAGATCGTTAGCGCAGGCGGATTAACGCTCGGTTCCGTTCTGCTTACAACAGGAAAGATCCCCGGTCGTCCCATTCGGTTCCGTTCTCCACACTCTAATACCTTCCTCATATCAACGGCTCGTAACCAGGTTAATACAGTCCAGCTCTCGATTGCACGATTATCACGCAAGCGAGGTCGCGGAAACGATGCACTATGCCGGCCTCGCAAATCCTTCCTTTTTCCTAATTTGAAAGAAACGTTGTGTAATGTTTCTAAGGACGTTTAATGAATCACTAGAACGAAATTTATCGAATAGTAGTCAATCTTTCGATTGACTTTAGCGTAAAATTTATTACAATATTTTATATCGACAATATTTTGGAAGACTCATTCTTATCGAATTTGGAAGTTTATCTCTTCATAATTTGTAATATTACTCTACTTGTGTATTACAAAAAAATATTTATTAAAGTTTTATAGTCACTTTTTGCGAGATTTGCTAATTAAATTATGAAAAATTCATTATATAGTGAAACGTAATTACGTTTGTTTACGCAAAGCAAATGCGTGATGCATGAACTCGTATTAACGCAGGTACGGATGTCACCGTGGAATATCATCGGGGACTTCCCAGAATCATGGTGCCTCTTCCATCCAGGAGGGAACACTGCTCGTTCAGATATGAGTCAAATCAATTGAGAAAAATAGAATTTTTTCAAAAGATTCCGATGGTTTGTTTCGTTATAATCGGAAATATTTTCCGAATTTGTTTTGTACATTTTCGTATATTGCAGTATATGCTGCAATATACGAAGTATATACACAGTATGTGTAATATATAAAGCGTATATGTAGCGTGTAACTAATGTTTAACACGTGTTTTTTATAATTGCGTACATTTTTGTACATTTCTCTTGCCTCACCAGAACATTATGTTCCGTTTTAACTACGTTATAATTTTAATTGTTGCATAAAACTGATAATTAATACATTATTTAATCAAATCGACGTTATCTTTAATCTCACCAGAAATAAATTGATTCAAATATCGATTATATAGAAAGATAATATAGAAACTTTAAAACAGTTTAAAAAATTGACATACTAAAGCGGTGTTTACAATAAGATTTTAAAACGTAAGACTTAAACTTTAATGAGATTTTAAGGCATAAGCCCCGGTCTACAATAGCTGTAGTAAGTCTTAAGCCATAAGAAATTGATCAATCACACTTGAATTTGAAGAGAATAATCGACTATGATTGGACAATTTCTTACGGCTTAAAATTTATTGTACCTATTGTAGATCGGAGCTAAGATTTAAGTTTTAAGCTGTAAGAAATTGATCAATCACAGTTTAATGTGAAAAGAATAATCGAACTATCATTGATCAATTTCTTACAGCTTAAGACTTAAAAAAGCTTACGCCTTAAAATCTCATTGTAGACACCGCTTAAATTAAAATAATTCTGTGCAACAATGATGCGTATGTGTGTGTGCGTGCGTATGCGTATGCGCGCGCGCGCGCTTACATGACAGTTTTATCGAAAAGGTAGACTTGAATGTCCGCTGAATTATATATAGTACCCGAACTTTTCTTATTCGAACATTTCTTATCCGAACTTTTGACAACGAAACAATTGTATACACGCATGCATATTTCTCTCACGTGCAAATCATATCATATTTTCGCCGAGTCAAGGCATCCGCGTGATACACGCAATCGAATACAAATTTAGAAAACAGAAAATAGGAATAATTAACATTGAAGAATTGAAAAGTTGTTATTAACACAGAAACAATAAAAAAAAGTGAATAAGGGAAAGCATAAGTGTATTACAAAAAAATATTTACCAAAGTTTTATAGTCACTTTTTGCGAGATTTGCTAATTAAATTATGAAAAATTCATTATATAGTGAAACGTAATTACGTTTGTTTACGCAAAGCAAATGCGTGATGCATGAACTCGTATTAACGCAGGTACGGACGTCACCGTGGAATATCATCGGGGACTTCCCAGAATCACGGTGCCTCTTCCATCCAGGAGGGAACACTGCTCGTTCACCGTAAAGCCGATAACGCATACGGTCGGCAATTTATTAGATATGCTGAAGACGGAGGATCGTGGCATCGATCGAGCGTGCATAACGACGCTAGGTGAGACGCCGTACGATATAACTTTCTCAGCGGCTAATTAGTTTAATCGATGCAATCGGAGAACCAAATTAAAGTCCTTGTCTAATATTGCATTATAAAGATCTTGGTCGTTTTTTTCAGATGGCGTCAGGATAGCTTCCAGTAACACAATAGAGTCGCTTTTAGAGGAGGATTTTAAATTATTAATAAACGATAACGAATACATTGTCTCGCCGCCGTTACAAGAAAGGTGCACGACAGTGAGTTATCACATAAAGACGAGTCTTCTTTCGGCTTTATGTTTCTATAATATGATACCGAAGCGCGTACATAGTAAAAAATATTTGTACTTGTGTTAAAATCGATCTTTGTTAAAATTTTTGTTTTGAATTTTTAACATATTCGAGTGTTAATCATAATGTGATTGACACTCGACTATAAACAACATACTTGAATATTGATATAATGCGATTATATTATTTTAATATTTTGTGTTAAATTGTTATTTAACATTCCTTAGTGTTAAAATAACACAATTTATGAGTACATGAATAACATAAAAATAATGTAGTTTTAAAACATAAATTTTTAAATAAAAGAATAAAAGGCGAATGTACGTGTTATTTAATATATTGTAAATGTTAAATTTTACTGAAGAAATATGCTTTCGCAATTTATTTCCAAATTCTATCAAAAAGTGTTACATTTTTTGTGTTAATTTTTAAATAACATTTGTGTTACTTTTTAACATCTTGTATTAAATTAATAAAAATTTGAATGGGCCATTTGGGACAAATAGAATATGTTAAATTTAATACAAATTCCCCTGTGTGGTTGCGATGCGTATATTTAATCGACTTGAAAGATATCTCTTCAAGATATATTATCGGTAATATATCTCAAGCAGGATTTCCCTTGTCGAACCATTGTTCCACAAGTATCGACGTGTATGTCTCCCGATTTTACAGGAGGATTTGCAGAAACTTGGGGACGTGCAAGCGCTTGTCGCGCAATTATACGAGGCGTTCCACGTGCGAGAGTATCACATCGACATGGAAAGATCTGTCATTGCCGAATTGGAGGATATCAGGTTACAGCTGGTACCCATGGAACAGGTGAAAAATACGACAAAAATAATCGCGCTATGGATTGCGAGTGGATGTACAAATTAAACAGCGCACGCGTGCGTATATTAAGGAGAACGGTATTTGTTTGTAAAATTGATTTAATTGTAACTCCAAACGAGGCTCACCAACGAATTGGCTTTCTATCGCGCGTAAATCAGATTTAAATGCAGGCACACTCCCATTGTCCGTTTTCTCTCACTGCGTCCCGCAGAAACTATGGTTTTACGGCTTTTTTTAATTGCCATATTTCTGAGCGTTCTAATTAGCGCACTCGCGTCGCGCTTCGTACACGCGACCAAATGAGCAGCGATACTTTTCTAATCCCACCTTTGTGCGCCCGTTGTTATGCAACTCTAAAAAGAAAACGTCTGCGAAATGTTTCCCGCGTCTTTTTTTCCCCCCCTTTTATGAAATAACGAGGTAAAAAGTGCCGTTTCCACTCCGGCTATATTCATCCGCCTTTGGTCTCATTTTCTCAATTATTGAAAGAATACGATGACAGCTAAATTATCTTCGTTAAAAGAAACTTCAAGGTACAATGTGAATAATGAGGGGTTTTCTCTTAATTGTTCTAGAAATTGCAAGAGATACAAAATGCCGCTTACAAGAAGGCGAATTTTTTTATCTGGACGTTCCTAGTCATGATGTCTATTCAATTTGGGGCGTTGGCCAGATTAACCTGGTGGGAATACTCGTGGGACATAATGGAGCCCGTCACTTACTTTGTCACTTACGGCACTACTATGATGTGGTTTGTTTATTACCTCGTGACTCGACAGGTTGGTTTTAGAAAATAAAGATTATAGCCCATAATAAAATATTGCGAATTGTTAGAAATGAATTGCACGACAAAAATTGCACTGCACAATGTAATGTCGATACGATTTTTCTTCATATATCTTCACTTAGGAATACATGCTGCCGGATGTGTTGAACAGGCGTCACCTAATAGTGCTTTATAGAAGAGCGCGAAAGGTCGGTCTCGACATCAACTTGTACAATTCATTGAAGGATCGCGCATACGAATTGGAGACCACGCTGAAAATTATTCGCGGTCCTTTATACGATTACAAGACTCAACGGGAACAAAAGCAACGCGCCAGATCAAGCTCCAGCAGCTCAAGATCGCCGAGTTCCTCGCCTAGTCCTAGTCCTAGCCCCGAAAAAGACGTTCCTAAAGTTATACCCGAGCCGAACGTTCCGAGAAAATGTGCTGAAGAGTATAAAATTTAATCACAAGGTGTTCAACGATAGTGCGCGCGACGAAGCCGAAATGTAACGGAATCAACGATTACCGATTGCTTAAAAATCGATGTTATCTTCTTCCAACGAAGTACACTAAAAACAAAGACTTCCCTCTCTCGAGTATAAAAGCGATGCACTCAGGGTTAATTTTGAAGTCTGCAAAATCGGATGCCGAATGATCGGAATTGCAAGACTGCAAATGGAGATGTAATTTATTTTTGTGTGCGTGAAGAAACCCGCAGTGATATCTCAGATCTCGAGTCAGTCTTCCAAGTAGTTTCGGCGGCAACCAATCCTTCGTCACGCGCAGTGCATTTCATAGGTATTAAAGTGTCGCGGATTATTGAATGCTCAATGCTGTCGATGTGTTTGGAAGACATTGGAGAAAAAAAAAAATATATATATATATAGGAGAGAAAGAGAATACACTATAGCGTCATAAATTCCTTAATAGTAGATGAACGTCCTTCAATCTTCAGTGAGAAGTGATGCATTTCACAAAGATTTTATAAAGGTTTTATAATAAAAAATACATTTTATTTGAGATATGACGAACGATCAAAATCACGTTTAGTATGACGTTTAGATTGTCGCTTTTCCTAATGTTCTTGGAAAACACATCCAGTAAATGTTAAAGCATTTATGACGTTAACGTGTACGTTTGATATTTTGATTAACTCTATGTTGCATTTAATGTAATCGGAAAGTTACATCTTCAGAGATATCAACGGATTATTGTTGTAGATTACCTTGTCACTTTATCAGCTGATCTTAGCTAACTAATTCAATCATTGTCTCTCATGCTCGGCCGAATTATATATTATAATAAATCTCAGTGCTCTGTAACTTGAAGCACGACGAATCATAGCTTTTGCGCACTGGTGCAGAATAAATGTTATTGAACTTATGTAAATGTAAATGTAAAAATATAAGCGTCCTGACCAACGAAAATTTTGCAGAGGATATATATATATATATATATATATATATATATATATATATATATATATATATATATATATATATATATATATATATATATATATTTTAAATATATGTACATATATAATAGATATTTAAAATATATTTAAAATATATTTTACATTAAACATCTCACTGAAATGTTCGCTTATGTATTCGATTATGCTTTTTATGCCAATTTGTGCACAAAAGTTTTTATTATGCACCAGTGCGCATTGGCTTTTCAATTTAATTCAGCTACAAGTAACAAATAGTAGTTTAAAAATTAATTAACAAGTAATTGTTCTGTCATTACGATGTAATGTAACATACCTCGCGAAAACTGTGAGAAGATTCTACGAAACAGTAATGTGTTAAGCCGCATTAAAGGTAAATTACGTTTACGATTATGTATATATAAAATTACTCAAACAATACAAAATCAGGACACAAGACGTCTTTTAAAGATGTCTAAAAAATATTTGCAAAAAACTTTAAGCCATGTGTCGCGATTTTGAACTTTGTTTTGACGGGATATGTATATAAAAATGTATTATAAGAGTTATATATTAAAAAATATAACAAATCACAAAAAACGTATAATAAGTTGTTACGTAAAGTAAAAATATGTGTTTTATTTATATCTTTTGTATGCGACTGTATGATTTTTATTTTAAAATTTCTCGTATATTTTATAAATAAGCGAACATAAGAGAAATTTTTAAAAAGCAAATATTAAAAAGATTTATTCTGTTAAAATTAAAAAATAAAAAATTAATTAAAACTTTATCTTAATTATGAATATAATTCGATGCGTACAATTATTAATAATTTACTAAAGTCATTTTGTATAATCTTTTAGAACAATGCTATCGTTCGCAAAGTGATATTATAATATACATCGACGTTATTGTATATAAACAGTTTTTCATAAAATCAACGAAATTTCACTATGACACTATTATAAATATTATATAATACCAATTACAGATAGCATATCCCAGATAGCATAACGAATCCAAAAAATAATTCGTTTTCCCGAATTATGAAATATTCTTCTTTTAGATCAGAAATGTTCCATTTCTGAATGTTCTATTTACTCCTAGAAATCAAAAGTATACTTCTATGGAATTCATTTGAAC
This sequence comes from Cephalotes varians, assembly GCA_037157785.1. Taxonomy (NCBI): domain Eukaryota; kingdom Metazoa; phylum Arthropoda; class Insecta; order Hymenoptera; family Formicidae; genus Cephalotes; species Cephalotes varians. The sequence goes on from JANQDE010000033.1 coordinate 800,600, forward strand.
GATCGAAAAAGAATTTTTTTCGAATTTATAATGATCATCTATGCTATCTAGAATAATATTTATTATTATTCTTCCTCCCATGGTTCTACATTTGAATTCTATACTGACAAAGAAAATTCCATCCATCAAAATGGAACATGTTAGTGATTCAGAGATATAGTAGAAAGTTATATAATGTATTCGTTTATTCACTCGTTATCTCACGATATTAACGCATCTTACAAAAATATTTAACTATAATTCCTTCAAAACTTTACCTTCAAAAATTTCTAATTCTTGAATAATCAAATTCTGTGTAGAGAATCATCGATATATGAACAGAGAAAATAAAGAGCACCTACACTACTATTTATAGCTAACTACTATTATTAGTTATTCTTAATAGAGACAGCACAAATAATGCTATTGTTATGCTTTTTCAGACGAAAGTATCACAATATAAGAATTTATATGTAATTCGCACATATGTATCACTTCTAAACTATAGGAACTTCTTCTCGCTTACATAAAATCTGTCCGTCCGCTGAAGTTTGTTGAAACTATAGCAAGCTCTTTTTCTTGTACCGATCTTAACAAATTAAAAAGAAAATAATAGGTTCAATAAGTTCAGACTCTCGTATTTTATATATGATTTGTGTTTCGAATTAATGCGTCAAGATCTCTATAATAATCTATTTTATCTAATAATAATCTCAGAAATTTCAGTTAAAATTGTAACTACAATCTTTCATCAAACAAATTATATACAAAGTATAATATACTTATTAAGATTAAATTGTTCTGAAAACAGCATCCTTTATAATTTTTTTGCTTCAAGAAGTTATTTTTACGTAATATTATCTAAGAATTATGTATTAACATCTTAAATAGAAAAAATATATTAATATTGTATTTCTCTCGAACGTAGATAACATAACAATCTGAAATTAAGAAGAGATCAATTACAGATAAGATAAAATTATATATACTACCGTTAGAGGCCAACGCTTTTTACAAAGTAAAAACGAACCACATTAAAATACACATTTATGCGTAGAACCTTCTCATCTTCTCCTTAATAAGTTTATCTCATTTCTCGTCTAAGAATGTATGTTTCGTACCGAGCGTTAAAAATTTATAGATTGTAGCGAATAAGAGGCATAATCTAGAATAACACGAATGAAAGTATCACTTTCCTATTTCTGATTGTCATCGCGCAGTTATCTTCCTCAAATATTTTGTACTATTCCTAGGAAATATTATATTATATTATATATATATATATAGAATTTTTGTACATATATTATAAATATATTCATATGTGTGTGTGTATACACACATACACGCGCGCGTACGTACACGTATGTTACGCAACGATTTACGCACGCGTAATTTTGCGAGCGATATTGCCTTAGCGCAATCTTCCCGCTTGCTTATCGCCTAATTTTCAATTGAATCGCATCACATAGATAATCAAAGTTCTAGTTACGTATAAGACTACTGTACATCTGCATACACGTACAAAAATCAGTTCTGAATCCTGGATGTAAATGTTAAGGAGAAAGAATCTGTTTATGAAACGTGCACGATAATCGCGAACTTCGATGCCGTCAGAGATCTCGTCAGAGATCATCGCGCAAAAAAAAAATCGAGCACATTATTTCGAATCTCTCATTTCGCAGAAATCACTTCTTGCGACGATCGAGTCTCATTCATTTCTCATAAAACATTTCGAGATCTATATTTTGTATCGGTGTTGTGTCACTTCTACATTCCAAATCATGCGAGATTTGGCGAATTTAATTTAAGACCAGATTCTATGCACAGAGATGAGATCGACAAGTGTATCTGTAAAGCGCTGTGTGACCGCAGGCACAAATTTTATTTTTAAGTATACGAGAAAAGTCACATAGTGTCATGTCGACAGTAATTCACGATTAACAAGCGCACCTACGAACATTTATTTGTACTTTTACGTGTACACGCTATTTACAGTTGATGCATGTGAGTGTTTATTTAAGCGAAGATGTGCTGTGATTTACGTCCAATGTACTTACTTCCGTGTGAAGAGAAGAGAATCGGAAATAAAATAGAAATACAAATATGCGTGACATCAAATTGAAGTACAATCTATATAATTTAATATCCCTACATACATTTATCCTTGCATATGTAGTCATGTATATATATTTTCGCAAATTTCTTGAATAATGTAAATTAATCCTCTGTTAATAGTTTTTTTGTCTTTATATAATTATAATTAATTCGCAATTACGTAAATTTTACAAATCTGATAAAATTATTCGAGTTATGTTCTCTTTTACTGATTTTGAGATTTATAATTTAATTTTGCATGTAATATATATTCGATATATTATTACAAATTTAATAAAATTATTCAAAATTTATCGATGTATGCAACATATTTATTATATATTAAGTGTTATTATATATTAAGCAATTAATTTGATGCCTTTTGCATAACAAAATTTTGCGTGAATATTGGATTTCGATGTTGATAGTTAACCAGGACGATATTAATAATCAATCCACAATTTTCTTCTTTTAAAGTTGTACAAAATCCACTTTTCATCGGCAGTAAATTTACGGAAATTGATCAAAGGTAAGCATCAAATTAATTTGTTTGCACACCTAATATTATTATATTATTTATATCATTTAATTATTCTTTAAAATGATATACTTCATTTATAAAAATATTATTTGTAATAATTGTAATAATTATTTGTACTAATTGGCAATCACAATTGTACAATTATAGTGTTTTTCAGATTTTTAGTAGATTTTTTACGAATCCAAAAATATATATTAAAATAATGCAATTAGGAGAGAATATATTCAATCGCAGAAAGATTTGTAATGCTTCTTCTTTCGTTGAATTTTGAAATACGCAAAAATAACAAAAATATAAACGTAATAGATCAAAATATACTTAATTTATTTTAAAAATAACAAAGATAAAATCTCACGATTCCGCGTTCCAGAACTCGTGGAATCTTAATACAATTTCTCACTAGTTTCTGGGGAATATTTAGCGTCCACTTCGTAAAGATAAATACTTACGAACGTATTTTTGGCGCCATTCAGCGCCTAACCTGGCAAAGATGATCGTGCCGATCAAAAGGTAAATTCATCATTTTCTTTCATGCTGGTTATAAATTTCATTTATCACAAAAAACAAATTTTTTTCCGCATGTCAAATTTTCGCGATTCTTTTTTAGAGAGGGAAATGTAGATACTTGGGCTATTATAGATCTTCAAGGCGATCTAAAGTTCGAAAGGATCGACAATCCAGACGATCAATTAATCGGTGATCTTCACTTCACGAAAGCCGGAGTACCTATATTAATTATCGGAATTCACGTGTTGCATGGGAAAGAAGTAACGCTTGACAAGCCACTGGTTGTCCTGGAAAGACATCGTGATACGAGAGACGAGGCAATGGGGGAGGAAGCTGCGGCAAAAACAGAGTACCTCGTGAAAGCTATCGTGAGGAAGAAACTTCTCTTCAGATCGAGACCGAAGCCTATAGTGACCAACGTACCGAAATCATGTTAACACAGGCTCGTAGTGTCACTTGCGCTTGTACAGGTGCATGCAGCTTCGTGAGAAATAAAATGACCTTATTTTATTGACTGACTAAGTTACTGCTTAATACAAGGTTATAATATACATTAAAGTTTTAAATTTTCGTCACTTCAGTCCTTCATTTCACCCTCCTCGTCCGATTCTTCCACTCCTCTTATGTACATAACATTGTTACACCTGATTAGCACCTCGCCCAGGTTCCCAGTGCAATTGCCGTCTATGTGCTCCTCGGTGTTTGCAAGCTGCAGATTCATGTATCCGTCGACCGAGACGAGGTAACCTTTGTACTCGTGACCCCATTTTAACTTCACCATGACCGGTTTCCCGGTCAAGCCATTTAGGAATGGTTTGGGATTTATTGGCATTGTCGCAGCCATGATGTCAAATTTATAATCTATATTAAAAAAATGTTAGAAATTTTCATCAACAGATATATTCATCATCATTAGATATATACGTTGTTTGCAAAAATTAAGTAGTTGTAGCACAATAATCCTTCGAAAATATATTAAAATATCAACTTTGATACGTTTATATGAATGGCATCTTTCGGCACGCCGGTTATGTCAAAATAAACACATATAGTAATGAAGCAACAGCGCTTCTCGTGATATATTTCAATGAAAGCGCATATTACGTCACAAATAAGAAACGCACGCATCTACTTACTCTCGAAAAGAAGCGTAAATAAATAAAATTCTTCGTGCACACTGCGCCGAACCTCAATTACATGTGTCTTTCGCACGGTCTCTCACGGGCTACCAACTGCTGCCAACAGCGTGAAATAAAATTCCACGGTTTTATTTACATGTCCAGAAATTGTATCCAATCAGAAAATCGCGCGGAGTTCGCCGCAGACCTTAATTTAACGTGTTTGCGAAAATTGTTTATATTCGCTTAAACGATGTCTACAATGAGATTTTAAGCCTTAAGGGTGAATTTCCACTGAGCGCGTCACGCTTCGCGTTATCCAAATTAACCAATGAAAATATCCTATTTTATTGTACTATTTGCCGTAGCAGACCGTAGCATTTGTTACATTGGTTAATTCCGTGACGCAACAGATAACGCGACGCGTGACGTGCTCAGTGGAAACTCACCCTTAAGCCGTAAGAAATTGACCAATCACAATCGAATATGAAGAGAATAATCGACTATGATTGGTCAATTTCTTGCGACTTAAGGCTTAAATTCTCATTGTAGACATCGCTTAAGGGCCACTTTTACCAACGTCGGTTAAGTTGTCAACCATGATTGGTTCATTCTGATCAAAGACAAATGTGATTGGATAATTCCATTGGAACTGGTTACTCTAACCGACGTTGGTAAAAGTGGCCCTAAGGGCCAATTTCACCAACGTCGGTTAAGCTAACCGACGGTTAAAGTGTCAATCGTGATTGGTTTATTCTGATCAAAGACAAATGCGATTGGACAATTCCATTGGAATTAACCGTCGGTTAGTCTAACCGACGTTGGTGAAATTGGCCCTAAATCCACCTAGATCCTAGATCGGAGCAACTCAAAGTATCCAGACTTCAAAACAATCAGCCTGATAATCTGATTTTGCTGTATCGAGAGGTTATTTCTATTGACAATGAATATTTTGCCGAAAAAAAGGTAAGGCAAATGCAATCCTCAATTATACATTTTGAAACTGATTATTTGTTCTGTATTCATTCAGATGGCACGTACGAACGAAGGAGAACATTGCTCGTGTACGAAGAGACGAGGCTAAAGCTGCGGAAGAAGAGAGGATCAAGAAAGAGCGAGCCCAAAAAGCAGTGCGTGATAATATTTTCCAAAGTTATTTTTCAAAGTTTCAATTATGTAGAGTTTGTATTTCATATGAAAAATTATGTCTTCCCAGCAAACGAAAATGGATTGAAATGAACAGAAATAGATTCGTTTTGTTTCAAATTCAGATTCTGATCTTTTGAATCCATTTCTATCCAAAGTTTCCGAATTTTTTAAAATCCATTTTAATCCATAGGGATAAAAACAAAGCGATTCTTATTCTTTTCAATTAAAAAAAAAAAATGCAGACCATTAATTCATTTAAATCTATCACGGGGGATTAAAACAAATTGATTTCTAATTTTTAAATCCAAAAAAAAGTTAGTCGGATCGTACAATTCACTTTAATCCATGACATAGGATTGAAATGATGTAAATGCTATTTTTTCAATCCATATTTTGTTCAAATGGCCTAGTTTACATCGAGTACTTAATACGCATACTAACTAGTAACTTTCTATTAAATTATCTTAATTTCGGCGATGCGTGTAAATGTGTACATGATATGTGTATTTAATTAATCATCTTGATGCATATTGTATCAGCTTAGTACACTATTCTTTGAATACAATGCCAAAATTGAGATAATTTAATAGAAAGTTACTAGTTAGTACGCGTATTAAGTACTCGGTGTAAACTAGGCCAATGAATTAAAATGGATTAAAATTTTCAATTCATTTGAATCTATTTTCGTTTGCTAGGTTCATATTATACACACTCTTTCTCACCCCCCCCCCCCCCCCCCCCCC
>JANQDE010000033.1:806760-869035 GCA_037157785.1 Cephalotes varians
CCCCCCCTCCCACACACACACACACACGTTTAATTTTACATCATTGCTTTTGCTTTTATTTTTTATTAGGAAACAGAAGCAAGAGTAGATTTGTTGAGACATCGAGCGAGATCCAAGTACGATGGTCGGGTAGAAACCGAGGGTTCTACCAGCAAGAAGTTAGAACACGTCAACTTCTTTGCGGAGCTTGAAGATGGAAAAATTGATTATAATAGACCTAATGCAGAACATGAGAAAGAAAAGAAGGAAGAGAAAGAGAAATACGAGAAGCAAATTGGATATTTGACGTATCTGGGACAAGATACTAATGAGGCAACTGGAAAGAAAAATTGGTACGAGGAATTACCAAAGAGATTAACGGATACGGAAAAAGATGTAGAAGTAGAAATAAAGAAGAAAACCTTGAATGATCCAATGATTGATATAAAAAAATATCTCAAGATTATGCATTCTAAATCTACCGAAGATCATTTAAAAGTAAAGACAGAGAGTGCTAAAAGAAAGCATGATTCTGATGATTCTCATTCCGATCGTGAAAGTTGCAATACACACAAAAAGTGTAAAGATAAAAAACATAAAAAGAAAAAACGTAAACATTTAGAGAAAGAAGTTAGGTGTCAGAGTAGTACAGATATAGAAAAATTAAGAACAGAGAGATTACTCAGAGAGCAAAGTGAAAGGCTAAGGACTGAAGCACTTTTGGCTAAAGTGAGAGGTGAACCAATGCCTGTTGTAACACCAGAAATTCCTAAACCTGCCATAAAACAAAAATACAATTCGCAATTCTTTCCCGAAATTGCTAGGCAAAATGCAGAGAGAACGCCTAAACATTCTAGACAAAATACAACAAGCCCTTAAAATATATATCACTTTGTAGGATTACCGTCTCCATATTTTTGCCGTTGACAAATCTGCTATACGATTCGCATAAACAGTAAAAATACAAAGTGGCCGTAGTTATGAATAGAAATACTTTGACCAAAAATCGAGCAATAATGTTGATTAAGAATTTATCAATGACTGTGGGGAACAAGAATGACAAATATTAAATCAAAAAGTGATCAAATCTGAACTTCAAACAAATGGTGATAGTAAAAAATACTTCTGTATATAACAGTGGTTAGTGCGATAGCTTATGACAGCCACTCTGGAGGATCAATTCCGCTCAACGTGCCACAATATTTTTCTCTCTCATTCATTATAAAGATTTCAATCTCTGCGACCAAAACACTCCCCTGATCGGAGGACCGTTCACCAGAAGTTCTAACAGTGAACCAACCCCGAAGACAAAAAAAATGGTGACAATTCAGATGACACACCGATCCCTACAACTTCTATATTTTATTATAATTCCGGAAAATTGTATTGTAATTATAATTTTTTTAGCTATGTAATTATATACATACGTGTGTAAGCGTGCGCGTGTGTAATATACTTAGAAAATTGTTATTATATAAACTGTTCAGAAAAAAGCAATGGGAATTTGATTATTCTCCAGAATTTGTTATTTATAAAAAAAAATATTAAAAAGATCTAATCCTAAGTAATTTTATTATTATTATATTATTATTATTATATTTTTTATATCGCATGGTTATAGAATATCACAACTCTGAAATGATTATCATCAGAAGAGTGATTGTCAACATTTGTTACTGGCTGAAAAAGAAAATAAGCTATGCACATACAAACATCATAATGTAATTAGTCAAATAGTCTTAAGTCTTTCGTAGAGGCTGATTAAAAAGATTATGAAATTTTTATTGAATTATTGAATTATTATTATATAAATTGTCTTAATTTTATTATTACTTATATCTAATTATTTTATTTTTCACATTTAATAAATATATATATTTCCCAAGGCAACAGGAAACCAGTCTAATAGTTCTCATTGTTCCTAAGATGTCAAGATTTGTACAGAAAAATCAGAAACAAAAAGTTCTCAGTTCCAACCTTTTGATGGGCAAGTCATATAGATACAATTCATTAAAGTAATCGCCAACAGAGAAACATGCCAATATAGCACATTGAAAAAGAAATTATGTGCATTTATATTTTTAGTTTTAATATTTTTTGTAAGACGAATCTGATCCAAAGAGTGTTTTCAAAATTTCCAAGAATATTGCCAATCCTCAAATAAACACTGATTGCAATTTCGATACCAAGACATAAACGTTGATTGCATCAAAAGCATTCTGTGCTGTGAGATCATTCACATGATCACTGTCATTTTTGACTGTATATTATTTTTTATTACTTCGTCATTTTCGTCAGGATCATCATTTGTTTGAAGTTCAGGTTTGATTACTTTTTTATTTGTCATTCTTGTTCCGCACAGTTATTGATCGATTCTTGATCCAAGTATTTCTGTTCATTTTCTTCTTGTATCCTGTACGAAATGATAAATTAATATTGTTTCTTTCCTTAAGTTTCTGTAAAAATCCTGCAGAAGCCTTGAAACTTTCAGAACCATTTAGATTTTTATTGATCTCCAATGCTTTCTTCTGCATCATCAGTCTTATCACACGGTTTCCATTATTTTTTTCTTGGAGGAACCATTCCGGAATTGATCGAGGCGAATGTATTCGACGCCGGTGCATCTTTTTTTGACGGAGGTCTTGACACGTAATAAGCGAATTTTTGTGTTTTAATAAATTTTCTTTATATGTTACTATATTTTTTGCTTGTATTTTATTCTATTGTATTATATATATTTTTTATTTTATTGTATTTGTATTTATCATATTTTATAAATAATATAGTGTAATTACAAGTTTAAAATAAAATAAAAATTTTTTTAAATATTTATTTTCTCTCTTCATCTCTAATATACATTCACGTTTAAAACATTAATATTTTTAATTTTATAATTCTATTTTGAAATTTGACGTATTTCAAAATCAAGAATTTGACGATAAATCATGTGATCGCAAATATATCGGGGGGTCAATAAAGTAATAGCAACAGTATTGATTGTATGCATTTAAATATAATAAAAAAAAAAGATTAATAGCGTGAAACGCGCGTTTGTTGTGTCTAATAATTTTAAAATGCAATCTTGTGTGTGATACAATATATTCGCACTTTAGGGCTAAGACACAATCGCGTCTCTTGATAACTGATACTAAAGGAATAAAAGTATGTTTTTTTTTTCCATACTTTCATTCTTTTTCTACATGCAACTCAGAAATTTTTTAGTTATATATCGCAAATGAGCGATATGTATTCATAAAAACATGTAATATATATATGGCATGTATTTACAAAACCTTATTTTTATTTTTTAATATAAACTATGCGTGGTGGTCGTGATATAGAGCTGCGTATTCTCTATGACAAAGATCTACCCAGAACATATAAAATTTTATTCGACTGCTATCTTTTAGAAGGCGATGGCAAACCATCGAGAGTACATTTGCCAAGAAAATCTTCGTGTCATGTCACATATTTTATGGCGGGAGACAGATTCCGTTGAAGGAATGTAGTGGCTAGAGCCATCCGACATGAAAGTCGTGATTACGATGATAAATATGTATTATCGTTACATATTGTATATTGTATATACAATATTTATTTTAGAAATTATCAATAAATCAACTTATAAATTATGACAACTGATCTAATTTTTAATTTATAATACACAAGTCTATACAAGCAAAACTGCATTAATACATCCATCGTTTTCAGGATTATTCGTAACCTGAGCGTACTTTCCCCACACAACTTTGCCCGATTGTGTTACAAGACCTAATTCTGAAATATTCACTTCGATAATAGTTCCCTTAGTGATAACACCTAAATTTGTATACATAGGAGAGCTTGGATTTTTCTTGACGCCAATGATCGGCAGGTAAAAGGTCGCTTTGAGTTCAGGATGAGTAACGTGCGCGTTTTTAAATCTCAAGGCCATTGGTCTGATAAATCTTTCAAATTTCGGTGGTTTTCTTGTAAAATTCTCTCCAACAAAAGTCACTTTGGTTACCATCCGCTTCCACGATTTCCGTTTCGTCTTCCCGCTTCTCACTACTTTAAAAACTTCGGACTCCGATTGAGCTCTAACTTTAGGTATCGGAACATCCCATTTGCCAACTTTCTCCTTGCGTTTCTGTTTTATCATATTCGACAGCACTTTCGCGCGTTTAGTAACATCACGATCCAGCAGGTACACAGGCAACGCTCCGTCCGGTAGCTTGTCGGATTTCTCCTTAACTTTCTTCTCTTCATGAGCCCTAATCTTCTTTTTCATCTGGATCTTCTCATTGCGTCGCTCTTTATTAAACATCTTAGCCTTTAAACCACGTAAACTACGGGCTTGCTCGGCTCGTTTGTGAGGCGCACGAGCTTCCCTCTTCCTCTTTCTCTCCTCATAGTCTAGACGGCGACCATAGAGCTTACGGTGCCTCTCAATATATTCGTTCTGTGGCATTTTTCTCTATGTGGATTTCTATACTCACATGAAATTAATTCTTCCTGAAAAAGAAATTAGTATTTTAATAATTTTATATATCTTATCACCAGTGACTCAATATCAGTGGCTCATTATAAACTTATATAGTTCATTAATTTTTTTACATATAATAAATAACATTTTAAACATTTTAAATACATGCTATACCTATGATAAATACATAATTTCTTATAACAACAATTGCTTATGTTTGTTGCATTTAATGCACATATTTTAATAGTGAAAATAATATCTAATGCATATTGATAAGAAATAACTTCACTTTTAATAATAATTTCCTCTGTTTCATAATATAAGTTTTCTATGTTTTTCATATATGGTTCTAATCCTAAATATAAAGACAATTTTGTTAAATGTTCAATAAAGTCTTGTAATTGACCAAACTATTATAAAAAATATATATTTTGCAAACTCAGCTTGTATAAATAACTTGATAAAGAAAGTTACGTAAAATAATTGTAGAGTAACAAGAATTTTAATGTTTGAAAATTTGCATAATTGGATGAAATATAAGTAATTGTTAAGTTTTAGCTAAATCACACTATAAATATTATCAGTATAAATATGATGAAATTATGTTTATTCGACGCGTTTTTACACGAAACAAAAGAATCTGGAAGAAAAAGTGTTGCTCTGACGCGAAGCGAGATATTAAAATTGACGACAGGTTATGAAACATGAGCAAAAATGAAGTAATATTAATCTTGACGAATGCTCATCTAAGTATCTATTGTCTTTGTTAAAACATTTATCTCGATTGCAATTAAATACAACCACTAATTAATTGCATATGCCACGATAAGCAATAATCACATCGAAAGCACGTGTACTGTCACGTGCAGTCATATATATATATATATATATATATACATTGGAGAAATCCGATGTTTCATGTGGCAAAATAAAACAAATGCAAGGGCATCGAATTCTATCATTTTCTTTTTCCCAAATCACAGAAAATTGCGTAAAAATTTACCTCTGATCACGTAAGAATACAAAAATATATGGAAATAGAAGAAACAACTAAGGCTGCGTTCAGAAACACCACTCGAATATTGCCGGTATTCATAGGCTAAAGGCTGAAGCACAGACTCTTGCATAACGCATAAGACATAAGAAAATTAACCAATCAAAATTCTTTATTTCCTTCTTTTCCGTGAAATAGAGAATTCTGATTGGTTGATTTTTTTATGCCTTATGTCTTATGCGTTATGCAAGAGTCTGTGCTTCGGCCTTATGTTTCGGCCTTAATACGTGTCCAATCCTGATTAGATGATGTTTCTGAACGCTCTGCCTGGGGGATTCACCACTTTATAATTTGCATGTATGAAAAAAAATTATCTATTATCACGCCTATCTATACTTACGTAGTGAACGTAACATTTGACAGTTAAACATTATTAAATATTATTGCGTATGTAGCGTAATCATCTTATATTAATTTTTGAAGGGGCCTATCTTTGTGCATCATTTTTACTTTTATATTTGTTGAACTAACACTATTGAATTATTATTATCATCGACATTCTTTATTTATATCATCGACAGGCCTTCTTGACTTCAGTTATCTTAGTTGGGTGATTAAGAACCACATTTAAACAAAGAAGAAGAAGAAGATTATGTAGTGCGTATGTAGTTTCAAATATCTTGTTAATTTGATGTTTCATAATATAAAATGCAATTGTGCATCAGCAGTTTATTAGTAATGAGATAGTTGTGAGATTGCATGTGGTGTTATAAAATAATCTTTACTTTTTCTTCTTTTCATTAACAGTGTTAATTTATATAAAAATATCCGTTTACAGTCTTCTCTCTCTTTCTCTCTTTTGATATTAAAATATTTAATATCAAAATACATAAATTTTTTATGTATATAAATATTGGAGTGATTGTAGAAAAAAATGGGTAACTATATATTACATACATAAGACACAACATTTAATACTGTTTTTCTCTGTAATAAAACTGTTATAAATAATTTAGGTAATTCTTCTAGTCAAGAATCAGAACATGTAAATAATGAACAAGCAACATTATCCAATGAAAGCAAATCTATAGTTGTGACAGTACCACCTAAATTTATTACAAAGGATGAATTTGTTGCAACCTGGTTTTTATGGAAAAATGACTTCCTTGCTTATTTGAGGAATATTGATAAAACTGAAGACAAAAGACAAATGTGGGGGATCATGCTTTTAAATCGTATGGGTCCTATTGGTCAGGAAATCCATAGAACATTTCCTTTCTACGATAAAAATGAAGAAGATATAAATGTATTAATTAAGAAGTTTGATATCTATTGCTTGTATGGAGATAAAGAAAGAGACAATGAAGATATCGACAAATATATAAATGATTTAAAAGTATGTTAATAGAAGTATAGTATTTATAATAAGTATTATATAAATATGTTAATAGAAATATTCACATTAGTAACTATATATTTTTGAATGTAATTCTTATAATTATTTGTACATTCGTTTTTTTTGCAGTTCATTGCTATTGCACAGAATTATGTTGATCCTATAAAGATTATGAAAGAGAAAGTTATACAAGATATAAGTACTCGGCGATTTACAGGAAAAGCTGCGCTTCTCATAGAAAGTAAAGGAGAAAAATTTATACCATATTTGCAATCATTAGATTTCCATCACATCATTTTGTTCTGGAAACAATGTGAAGATTTAATGGCACAGAAAATCGAGGAAACATCAAAGCAGGATTCTTTCTATGCCAAGTCCGCTATAGAATGTGCTCGATGTGGTACAGAACACAATCGAAATCAGTGTCCCGCTTGGGGAGCCCAATGTAATAAGTGTAAACAATTCAATCACTTCACAGATAATTGTAAAGTTAAGTACATAAATGATTGTACTAGATGTGGAATGGATCACATTCAATCACGTTGTCCAGCATATGGCGAACTGTGTACGAATTGCGGCAAGAGAAATCATTTTTCATTGAAATGTCGAATTCCTTTTGTAAAAAATTGCTTGAGATGTGGTATGAATCATGTAGCATCCATGTGTCCAGCGCAGGGTAAAATATGTCAACATTGTAATAAACCGAATCACTTAGAAGAACAATGTGTGACCAAACTGGGTAATAATCAATAGTAATAATTAACATCCCTGTTTTCTTTATAAAAAATACATGTAGCAAAACAAATATACTATATCATGTAAAATATTTAATCTTAATATAAAACTATTATTGTTACTATTTTCGATAATTGTACAATACTATTTTGAATAATTGTATAGTTAAGAATAATTTTATATCGTGCATTATACATGTGTGTATGTACATACATAAAAGATATATACCGAAGACGGAAATAAAAAAATAAATTTTTTAGAACTTTTTTGTATTTATTAGATTAAAAATGTACATTATGCTTGATCACCAGTCGGCATGGATTTTATAATGTCAGAATTGCCAGGATCTGTGATCGAAAGCGTGCAGACACGGAAATACTTGCCGCAGGCTGTACCTAACTCAATATTATTCCCCGTGTAATGATGCACGCCGGTCTTCGCCAACATCGCGTAGTATTCGATCTCCGACTTCCTGTTAAATACAGACAAACAACATTTAGAATGTTAAAGAATTATAATTCAATACCCCATGCACTTACAAACAGGGGCAGGAGACTACTCCATAGTACTCCTATTCGATTTATGATACACAAATTGACAATTGCATCAATTTCCTAATTTTAAATGATTGATTTAAGTATACTAGTTCTATATATATGCATATAAAATTACATTTATAAATTTTTACTAAATTCATCCATTTAAGGGAAACTGTCTTTGTTAAATAAGTCAATTTGCTGTACAAAAGGAGTGCTACTTCTCAGTCTCACCTCAGTGGCGGTGTATTACTAGCAATGATGACCAGTTTAGCTTTGCCTTGGCGGAGGGACTTCAGAGTCTGCTTATAACCAAGGACATATTTACCAGATTTCATGACGAGAGCTAATCTGGTGTTAATGCTCTCCTGAGCTTTTTTCTGTGTAATCAGGTGACAAAATTTCATTAAATACGCTTAATATGCAGAAGTAACAAATTATACTACAAATTGTCAATTAGAACAATATATTTGCTTTATCTAGAAAATTTTTATTTTTTCCACATCTTTAGCTTCAGATAGAAAAAGTTTAGAAAGAACTATGAATGGCTGCATTCAGCAGAGAAACAGCATAGTAAGCGCTTTGCAATGACTGGATTTTATCTTTAGATCTAGAAGAATGGTCCTATCTCTAATTTAGATTTAAATGTATAATTCAATCATTGCAAAGCGCTTACTAAGCTGCTTTTTCTGCTAAACGCAGCCAATGCTAATACAAGTCATTTCATTCTGTTGCACGTGGGCGTTTTATCATTTTATCGACTTCAAAGCAATCACAAATACGATTTACGTAGTTATGTAGTTACGTAAATAATGATTGTAATAGTAATATTATAATAAGCTACATATTTAATAAATATATACTAAAAACTTTGCTACAAGAATATTCATGACGAGCACGTGGGTGCGAGGATAAAATTATATACCTGTTTCTTCTGAGCCACCATTTTTGCAAACAGCAGTTCTTCTAACGGCTATAACAACAATATTCATGATTATTAATTCTCACATTTAAATAATTATTGGTATAAAATTACATGCATATTGGAACTAACTCGATATCACGTACCTTTCACCAAGGACAAACGCTGAAGAAAGAGTACGAGAATAAGAGAAGCTCATTCTGGCGCGAATATGCATGGACTATGAACAATATATAGAGAGGGATCAATCAAAGTTGAACGTATTACGTTTCAGTTGTTCGATAATTTGATTGGTTCTCAAATGATTCTTGCCAGAGAAGCCTGAGGCATAACGTCAGCATAACTTGCGTCAGCCAATCAAATCGTCTCAGCTGCCAGACTCAAATCTTGCGTATGGCAACAGAGATTATTTGATTGGCTGACGCAAGTTACGCTCCATGGGGAGCCAGCCCAGGCTCACCTCCGAATCATGCATAAGGTTTGTACTTTTTAGCTGAACTGGCTGCACTAGTTCAGTGTTTATCTTTCTTTTTCAAATATAGAGGAAGAAAGATAAACTGTAATCTAGTGCAGTCAGTTCAGAACAGGCCTATAGCTACGTTCTTCTTGCTTACACTTCGTACACTTAATACCATTTTACACTAGAGGTTTGTTCGCGTCGTAATGCCCCAACATGCTCCTATTTGCTCCAACACGTTCCATTCTATAATATACGTTACGTAAATACTATAGATTGGAGCGTGTTGGAGCAAGTAGGAGCATGTTGGGGCATGCGACGCGAACAAACCTTAGGTGTAAGCAAGAAAAGCAACCCTTAAGCCCGTATCAGACTAGAGATTGGGATTGAGATTAGATTGATTTTGATCAATCAAAGCAAAGATCACTAAACTTAAGATTGGTTTTCTTTCTTCTGATTGGTTAAATTCCAATCCAATCTCAATCCCAATCTCTAGTCTGATACGGGCTTTAGAGCAAACCTATGATCATCGTGAGCACGCGAATTAGGCCCGGTATCCACGATGCAAGAAATTGGTCCAAGATCTTGAACGGAGAGAGGATTAACCAATCGCATTGATCAAGTGACCGAATTATTCAAATGCGATTGGTTAATCCTCTCTCCGTTCAAGATCTTGGACCAATTTCTTGCATCGTGTACACAAGGCCTTAGCCTGGATCCTCATGCAGACACTGGCGCTTTGATACCGAGCGCTGATTGGATAAAATGTTGTTTTAGTAAAAATTTTCTAGAAAGTTTCTAGTAAAAACAACACTTTACCCAATCAGCACTCGATGTCAAAGCGCCAGTGTCTGCATGAGGATCCAGGCTTAAAAAATTCGTGACGTCACTTCGCTCATGGAAACTCTCAAGGAATGAATCGAATCAACCGTGAGCGCGTTAATAGCGCTGTGAGCGTAAATCGGACCGCAGCCCAAGTGGGTTCATATTGTCTTCCGCGTATTTCTGTATGTAAAATGATGTAAGGCAGCTTCCACTCCAGGCAAAACGTCTCGGCCACCGAGATTGTGTGTGCGCGTCGCTTCATCGCCGATCCCTCCTCGCTATTTCACGCGCGTGAGCATAGCCGGAAATCTCGAACCGGGCGCTCGCAGTGCACGAGGTGCCTCGAAACACAATTTCGAATTCGAACGGGATTCGAATACCTTCGCGAACACACTTGTCGTATCCTGTCGTTCCTCTCGTTGCAACTTCGTCGCGCGTAGTGCTCGATCTGTCGACGCGGAGGTATATCTTGGATTTTATTACCGTCCGCGAGAGGTTGCTACAGTTTCATTACTTGCTCGCGGAGATAACCTCGTTATTCCGTGTTTATTGTACATACATTTGTATGTTTATGCGTACTTCACAATAGATATAATTATCGAATATTAAGACGAGCCTACGTAATTTATCGCGTATTTATTACTGTCTCGGTAAAGACTGCTTAAACTCTAAATTTGAACTTATAATATTCTGTTTGTAGAGTAGAGTAACATAAAAAATTGGTTTTTTTTTTAAGAATAAGGAAAAAGGATATGGCAGATTTTATGGATCTTGAAGTGATTCATATATTGAAATTTATGTTGCGAGTAACGTCCCGAATCACATATTAAAAACAGATTTTGCAAAGTGTCTGCTGCAAAATGTCAGTAGAATTATAACAGAATCCAAGAAACTGACTAAAATCTGCTATTCCGTTACAATTTAAATGATATAGTTAAATGGTATATAAAATTTCAGGTTCAGTTTCAATTAACAATCTGCTGTTACAAGTTGACAAAATATGAACTTAATACAAAGCTAATTGATGCCGCAATATTCTGCTTGAATCTGCTAACACGCTGTTAACATGCCGCTAACATTTTGCTCACTGCTAGAATGAAGTTGATTTTAAACATCCAGAGTCTCAAACAGTTTGTATTAAAACTCAATCAGATTGCCGTATGATTTTATCAGCAATGAGTGAAGAAACGAGTGCAGATGAGGTACCCTATTTGAGTTGTGATATAAATGGCACAAGATACATTTACAAACTCGCGCCGTCAATAGACCTTATGAAAGACTCAGTGTCGAGTGAGGAGCAAAACGATATTGTCAAAACAAGCGAGTTGGACAATGGAGAAGAATCAATTTCGTTAGTGTGTTTGAATGGACAGGTATATGCCATTAAAAATGGAGTGATTGAGGAGATGAATACCAATGAGTCCGAACAGACGAGTTGTCACGAAAAGGTACGCTTGATATCAAAAAAGATGGAAAACAATGAAACTGACTATATCACCAATGAGAGTATAGTAGTCGAAAGCCCATATAGACAAGAGAGATCCGAGGAGCAATACGAAGTCACTACAGAAGAAGCAGCGAAAGATCTCGTTGCAGAAGATAACAATACTAATGTCGATGATTTCTTAGAAGTTGTGACTGCTTTTAGATGCAAGATGTGTACTTATCTGTCTCAGGACAAGATGCAATTGTTAGATCATATTCAAAAACTACATTTAAATTCTACTGTAGATATTAAAGTAAGTAGCGAGTCTAGACTCGAACTGTATAATTCACAATCAAAGTATATTTTATTCAGCAGAAGCTTATAGTGTAAATAAAAATTGGCTTACTTTTATTATTATATACAGAAAGAAGACTCCAAAGTTGTGGATGAAGTAAGGATAGTTTATATGTGTGCGGAATGTTCCAACTGCTTCCATTCTTTTGAAGATTGTAGAGAACACATGATCAATGTAATCATCTTAAATTTAATTTTTTGAAAGCTACTTTTATCTGGACGATATGATAGAATATATTTCTCTTAGGATCATCAATTAACAGACATTGCGAGTGATGAAGCTGGAAAAGAAAATTTGACAGATCTAGCGAATCCTGACTTGATAACTGAACATAAAGATCAGCACATCGAAAGCAGCGAAACAGAAAAAAGTTCTGTAAAAATGTCTAAGATTTTAAATTCAGAATATATGCGTAATAAAAAAATGATAGAGTCAGCGGAAAGAAATGTGAAGTATGTAATTTTTCTAAAAATGTGTTATATAGAAGAAACCTTCTCTTATTTATTATATTTAAACAATATGCAACTTTCGCAAGGTGTTCTTATCAGGGCTGTTCATACAAATTTGCCTCTGAGGAAATTATGCAGCAACATGTTCTTTGCCATACAGAATCTGAAACTGCAAGGACATTCAAATGCAGCATATGTCGAGATATGAAGTTTACAAAGTGGCGTCAATGTAGTTTGCATTTATGGAAAAGGCATCAAATCGGTTTGTAAATAAAAGATAAATAATAAATATAAGTAGCATTAAAAGAATTTAATTTTTATGCAGTCACTTTTATATAGACATAGGTTTGTTTACCTGCAAAATTTGTGAAGTCTACAAAAGTGCTAGTATGGTAAAACTCTTGACGCACATGAGAGTGCACAGTGATACCCGTGACTACAAATGTCCCGATTGTGACAAATGTTTCAAACAAGCTAGCCAGTTACGTAATCACCGTATAATGCATTTAGATCGCAAAACATTAGAAGTAACTCGATGGTACACTTCCAAGAAATGTGACATATGTGGTAAAACCTATGCAAACTCGAAATGTTTAAAAAATCACATTCAAGCTGTACACTCCAAGCTACGTCCGTATGTTTGTAATGTTTGCGGTCATGCTAGCGCCAGGAAGGCAATGTTACAAATGCACTTGCGTCAACATACAGGAGATAAACCTTTCAGCTGCGAGATTTGCAATTACAAAACTGGAGATCACAATACCTTACGACGACATATTATGCAACACACAGGTAAGTATTATGATCCAGAATTAATCATTATATTATAAATTATAAAGGAATAATTTAACTTTTTATCACAGGATTTCGACCGTATAGATGTCCACATTGTTCATATACCGCAATACAGAGCAGCAGTTATAAAAATCATTTAAAATCGAGGCATCCTTTACTGTCTGGTTTATTTACATGTGATCGGTGTCCTTTTAAAACGGTGAAAAATGAAAGTTATATTCGGCACTTAGGAGATCACGAAAAGGGTTTAATAAAATCTAATGTGCAGAAAAAAGGTAATACTAAGATTTGTCAAATCGTTTATGCTTAATCTAGTAGATATCTTTATTTGAATTTCTTACATGCAGATAATGAGAATGTCGAAGTCTTTCCCGGCAACATTGCGGCAGCGCAATTAGTTTATAGCTGTTTAGGTGCCTTTTCGAAAGACGGGGATACATTAGAAGCTAATTTGATGTCTTCTTCAACGTCCGCTGATGGTACTTCTCAAACAATTACGATACAAATACCGTCGAAACATCTTCACGGTTCATTATCAACCAGAGAAAGTTTAAACAAAAATGATTCTACTATTGAGCAAGAGGATGACGAGACGATGCATTGCTTCTTAAAAATTCCTAGAGAAGAGGAAGAAAGCATAGACACTGGCGGTATAACAATACCTGCAGAACCTGAAGAAAGAAGTATTAGAACCATAGATATCGAAGAGACAAACATAACAACTAGTGATATTGAAGAGACAAATGTAACAAATATTGATATTGATTCATGAAATTATGCAAATTAAATAATAATATATAAAACATAATATCGAAAAATATCCTCCAATATGTTCAAGCAAACAAATAATGAAACAATATTACATATTACGAATAAATAAAGAAAAGCTAGTCATGTGTTAATAATTATTAATTATGCTTTATTTTTCAATATAAAGCAATAAAATTAATATCTTAATGAATGAAATTTGTTAATATGATGTTATTTTTCGATGTACAAATGTTATGGAAATAGTTGATTTGATGTTTTTAATAATTATTTATTAAATAAAAAATATTCAAAAATTTTTAATAAAAATAATTTAAAATAAAATCAATTTAAATAAATTGTTAAAGAATCACAAAAACTTTTTATAATTTTTTATAAAAAATTGCGATCTCCATTTTAAATTATTCTTAATAATCAAATTACAAACTTGCTCATAAATGCCAACAATACACATGTCAAAATTATTTCAGATCATTATTTTTTTGCTATTTCAAAAACTTTATTTTAAACCATTCGGTGTTTCATTTTTTATGGTAAACATTTTAAATACATTGTCCATTATAAATAAAAATTAAAAAATTTTTAACACATTGTTTCGTTAAAAAATTTTTGAAATCTTAAATAATAAAATTTTAAGTATACCATAAAGAGTACTCTCTTAGAGATTTATTAATAATTAAAATTATATATGTATATATGGAAGAACGTACATAAAAAATGTTGATAGAATTTGGAAGTTGTAAGATATAAATTACATTATCCTTCCAAATATTTCACAAGAGTTAAAATATTTTTAACTGAAAAAAGGTATCACGATTTTGATTCTCTAATAAGAGAGAAAATAGAAGTAAAAAAATGAAACTAAAAAATATGTGAACTAAGATATCTTTTGTTTCTTCGCTTAAATTATGTCCTGGCTAATTCACCAAAGTAAGCTGTACAAGCAGTAAGTTTCCCATTGAACATATTTTGTTGAATTTCCACTCTGCCGTACCTTTCAGCTAACATGATGATCTGTAATTATATATATATATATATATATATATATATATATTACAGATCATATATTTACTTTTTTTATATACATAAATTACATAAATTAGTTATAATAAAGTTAAATTATTTAATTTATTACGAACATTTAAATGTTGCAAAAATATTGTTTACCTGCAGAGGGTCCGAATTTCTAGGAAGATAATAGGCCACATGTTGTGTAATTCTTCTTGCAGCTTCAAATATACTTCTTCCACCAACGGGAGGTATAATACTTTCAAGATCAAATACTTTTCTCTTTATATAATCAGGACCACCCCATGGTGGACTCAAAAATACAACATCCGCAGCCAAATGTGGTGCTAATTGCAGGAAATCTCCAGTAATAAATTCTATCCTATCGTCTACACCGTAAATTCCTGCATTATGCCGAGCAATCTTAATTTTATTAGGATCAATGTCTATGGCAATCACTGTAAAAAGTCAATAAATGTATTTTTGTCTAATAAATGAAGTTTTGCAACAGACATACCCCTTTCACATGTAAATGCAAACTGAATAGAATTGCTGCCTGCACCGCAAAATGCATCGATAATTGTGTCGCACCTACATCTTTCTGCTATATCTTTTGCTATTTCTTCTGGTGTTACAGAAAACCAACTCTCTGCAACAAATACATTATCGCTTTATATATATGTATATATAATTATAAAATAATAAACTGTGTGTATATATATACATATATCATTGAGATTCATAGAGATACATGTACATACCTCGATCTAGCTTAATTCCATCTTCATATCTGCTGAAGAGGCCAAATCGTTTGATATAATATTTCCATAGTCTATAATCATTAGCTATTTCTCTCGGAAGAATTTTATTTAACCTTTTAAACTGCTTCCTTCTTTTTTTCCTTTGCAGCATCTTTACACTATCTTCATCATCAGAACTTGACGTAAATGCAGCTTGTGCTTTTGTATAGGAACCTTTATCATTAGATTGTACATCGGCTTCCGCCGGTATCGAGGCTGGATCACAAGATGTATACTTGTTTGTCTATAATCAAGAACCGTGTGTTAAAAATCTGACGATCGAAAAGATGCTACCAGAGTAGATAACACGCCCTACGTTTCTTTCTTTTTTCCCTTTTCGCTTCTCTACAGATCCACACGTGGAGATACTTCATGTGGAAACAGAACGTTAAACGACGTTTAAATCAGTATACCACGAGCGAGACGCGGCAAGATTAGCAAAAACGCCGTAGTCGCACTGGGTGCAAGCTTAGATTGCGGCTCACAAGAATAGAGGGAGGATACAAACATGGGGTTGCGTTCAAAAACTTTACCAGAGTACATTAAATACCATTCTATCTTTATCATTCATTAGACGTAAAACAAGGATAGAATGACAGTTTAGCATACTTGAATGAAGTTTTCGAATGCAGGAAAATCGCACGTGTACTCAGAGCATACATGACTCACGTGAGTCACGTGGTCTCCGATCAGTGGTGGACGAGTCATCTTTTTGCGCATGCGTCCGAAAAATTCAGTAAAGCCTGCGGCACACAATGCTCGTCTTCCTGCTGAATTGCTTACATTTCAGTAAATTACTAGAAATTCTGCGTTCTGTTCGATGCAATTTCAGTAATTTACTAAAACGCAAACAATTGCCGCGTACACAGGTACAGAAGAGTACTTATGCAATATGACAACACAAGATTAAAGCATTTGTGATAGATTTGTGATAGAGAAATTAACATAATTCAATATGTGTATGATCGATTCTAAAGTAGCCATAAAAAACTAAATAAAATTGAATATTTCATCATATTAATAATAAGAAATTTCTCTGTGACTTATATTGTGTCCAATATATATTTTTTTAATTCTATTATATTTCAAATATTAATTTATATTTTAAGTACATGAATTACGACTGAAGAAACTTCTGATAAAATTTTGACTTCTTGACCGAAGTCGAAACTTATTCTTATTTATTAATATTCGTCTTCCTTTTACTCGTCTCTGGTCTTTTGATAATTTCTACACAATTTTACAATTCTTATTGATTTATCAAAAAGTTTAATATAATTTTTATAGAAATTTTGTAATAGATTTCTTACAGTACTTTTATAAATTCAAAATACAATATTAATGCCACATTCGAATGCACATGCGTGAAAAAGTGACTCGTCTTATGATTCCTGCACGCAGAACACGGCAAAGCGGCAATGCGGTGGCCAATCATCGTGACTTGCCGCGCGGCAAAGTTGAATGCAATCCGCGTCTTGTATGTGGGAGTCATTAAGCTTGCGCCAGATGTGCGATTTATGATTGGGGACAATTCGAAATTTGCATTTTCTATTAGCATAAGATTTGCAAATGGACATATTTTGAATTTGTCGAATTTGTACTCGTCGTTTAATATTCGTGTCAATTCGTTAGCGGAGCGGTTTTTTCGACAAAATCAAAGGGCGCGAATCACTAAAAACACTGGACCTCCGTCGAAAAAGAATGGAAGGAATGTACACAAAGAGAAGCTACATTCGTGTGCGATCAGCGCCGCACTGAGCGGTTCCTCTTTAGTGTGAGCACAAAGTATTTCAAAATCAGGAGGGAACACCTTTGATCTCCGCGTGGAGGTCCACGTAATATGAGAATATAAGGGATGACGTCGCGAATAATGCTTGTCCTATCATAAGTAATAATGGCTGCGTTCAATAGACAAAGATCGGTGGGCGCTAAGTGATTCTTTAGTATGATTAGTTTCTACGAATTGTACAACGAATTTTTCAAGTGTGTTGATTGGCTACAGAGAGAAGTTTCGTCTCCAAAATTTCTCTATCTTGTAAGTAATCAACATACCAATGAATAAAATCGAATAGACTAAATATTTATGAAACTACAGAGCGCGTCAATTCTATTTCTCAATACATGCAGTAATATAATTGGAAATTTAATATTTAAAAATAAACAAAGAACTAAAAACTTATTTTATAAAGTATAAATCAAATATATCAAGCAGGAAATATTACCTTATTTGTATATCTGACGATCGTTTCTGTGTCATCAAGAATGCTTTTACATTTAGTTTTTAACCGTTTAAGTTCTGCCATCAATTGAAAACTTTGCCGTCTGATATTACGTTTCCGATAAACAACTTCGCCTTGCAATTTTCTTTGGCTTTCATTCTCGATTAAATTGGCATAACCCATTAATGAAAAAGCTTTTTTCACTGTTTCTAAACCATCTTCATTATCGTTACAATCATCTTTGTGACTAAATACAAAAAAGAAAGATAAATTTTAGAAAGATATAGATTTTATAAATAGATAAAGATTTTCTATCTTTTATACTATACTTCTATACTTATATTTCGTTTAATTTTGAGTACAGAACAGAAGATACTAAGATCATCTAATCTATGTCACGAGCAAGCGATGTATCGTTGTTGCTGTTACTATATCATTACAATTATATTATTTACCTTTGTTTGTAAATTTCTTGAATTCCTTCGTAAAATTCATCTCCTCCATCAGAAGACTTTTGTTGATGATTATTGTTAAAATTACTACTGGAAGCCATTATTTCCATTTTGGTTTCAGTAACTATCAAATCTTGATCATCAGTCTCTTGTGCATCAGGCTCTATGTGCATTTCTCTTTCTTCAGCAACATCAGTCTCTTCCTTCCTTATTGTTAAATTCTTCATAAGCACGCCCACTGAATTCATAATCATCCTCTGTGTTTTTAACTTGGATTTTGAATTCAATGTGTTGTTCCTCCGTGAGTTTTTATTTCCAGAATTTATTTTATTGGGTGTAATTAAGTTAATTTGTACAATATCCATGCTTTCGTTTCTTTGATCTTCATTGGTATGAATCCCTAAAAACTCTTCGCTGTTTCTATCCTCTTGACTTTGCAGCGTCACCTCGTCTTGTCGAAATATAATCGAATCACCATATGATTCATTCAACGAATCACCACATGATTCATTCAACATGTTAAAATGTAATTGATCTATATTGTATTCTTTTTTATAATTTGCTATGAACAATTCGTACTGTCTTTGATATTGTGTCTCAAAATTCTCTTTCCATAGTTGCTGCCAATATTTATCGTTGTCTTCCATTGAAAATTCATTTTCTTGATCGGAATTACTACTAGTCATGCTGCTTTCTATGGAACTTGTAACGGATGTAATGAGACTAGACGAATGAACAGAATTGGAATCACAACTAGAGCTAGTTAATGTCATTTTGGTAACATTGGTCATGGAATCGGAAGTTGCGTTCGTTTTCGTTATTGAGCCATTAACGGAATCACATCTCATTAATAACCTCTCGTCTTCTGCATTAGAATGGTGATTGTAATTTTCTTCTATACTAAGTGGGCTTAACGGATTCCAACCATCGCCATCTCCCAGTGATATCTCGAAATTGAGAATTTTCTTCCTATTTTCGCCTGCATCTTTGTCATTAACTTCTTGTCTGCTTACTTGTTCAAATGAAAAGTTATTTGAAGATGTTACTGCTGGCTTTAATTCGCTGTTGCTCGAACAACTCTTATTGAAAATTCCTGCAAAGTTAGAACGTACAAGTTCGCAATTCTTATGCGCTTGTGGTGGAAAACATGTATTTTGTTCAAAATATCTTTCTATGGCTACTTCATTAATCTCTGCATCCTGCAACTTTTCGTCTTCTGTTGTGCGTGCATTATTTTGAAAATAATTAGGATTGATATAATCTGCATATTTTTCGATCCAGGATGCCCAGATTAGTTGCTCTCCATGTTTAGCCCAAAACTTATCCCATGCTATGTCCATTGCACTTTTATTACTGCTATAATCTGCAGAATAGAGAGAAGCGTAAGAGTTATAATCATATTGTGTAATGAGATCTTTATTGTGTCCTTCTGTATTTAATATACTGGTACTGTCTGATAAATTTTGTACCATTGATTCCTTGTCACCTGCAATGCAAAAAATATAACATCTATCAATATTACTTATTTTAAATGAATTGATTAAGATAATGTTTCTGAGATCTTTAATAACGCAATTACCTGATACATGTTTATACTCAGTCATATTCACATTTTCGTAACTGTTTTCAACTTCAGTTTCTATAGTTTGGAAAGTTTTTTCATAGGATGCTACAAGATTCTGTATACTTTTTGCCTCATGCTGATCATGATATTCAGATAAGTCTGCACCAGAGTCCGACTGGTGCAGACCTAATTTCTGGGTCAAGGAATGTGCAGTGGGCCAATGAGCCGAATCGCGTACAGAATCATGTTCGTCCGTAGAATAATTGTTATCTGTGTGAGAAGCGCTGCAATAACAGCTTACTGGTTCTTCCTACATCAAAAAAAGAACAAGTAACTTAAAGCAGTAAAAATAATAGATATTGACCATCTATATACTTCATATAACAATTAATAAATGATAAACAGCGTACATCGTGCTTTTCTATGGATTGTGTCTCTACTCCAGATCCTTTGCAAAGATCTAGCATCTCTCCTACATAATCCCCATCTACATCTTCTCCTTCGCTGGCATCTTCTGAAGCTAAGACTGTATAAACCTCAGGATTCCTAGAAGAAATAATAGCATAGAAGCGCAAGACTCATGAGAACGTGAGTCCAAATGTAACGCAACATTAATTGAACTCTAAATATGAAAATTCAAAAGCAAGAACAAAAATTTTATTCTACTTTAAATAACTAAATTTTGGTTTTCATTAGCTTTCTCTTGCTTTACTTTTATTATGTGATTTCATATCAATGAATTTCTTCAATCTGTAAATATGTCTACAAAATCTCGAACAAATAATGACAAATATGACACATGGATGGATATTATGGAAGAAAAAAATTTACAAGAAAACAAATAATATTGCTATAAATTAAAACTGAAAAAGCTTGTTACTCCGATAAAGAATAGAGTCTCATCTGCAAGATTATCTCTGTACATACTTGATGCTATCATCCCTTAATTAAAAATTAATTAGAACTGTTGTTTCATTAATTTGAGAATTTTAATTGTTTTTCGAGTGGAACGATAACTGGTGAAAAATTCGAAAAATTTGCCGCGAAATCCGTTGCGACTCACTCGCGATGGACGAGTGGGTGTCAAGGTTAAATCATGCTTCACACCGACGCTGATCAATAAATGCGATTCTTTACAGTTTCGCATGCCTGATGAATGCGGCACGCGTTAGACATTTCATTCTCGAGACGTGAAGGAGAGACGGGAGGGCGATTGACGGATGCGCTTACCGGATAAATATTCGACTACAAAGACAATAAATGTAATCATCAGGATCGGAGGATTCCCGATCCGCGATGTAGATCTCGGCTAGGGGTTCCCAGAAATTGTCGCACATCCCGGAGGCGGAATCCTCTCTGTCTACTGCGTTATCGTCAATCGTCACAAATGCGACATGCCTCACACCCGAATTTTACGACCGCTCCCGCACAAAAACAATCCGCCAGTCTGCTTGACGATGCAGCATCGCGAGGAGGTTGATCGGTCCTCGGTAGGCCTATCAAAGTTGGGGTGTGTTCGTACATACGCACGTACGACAGAACAGAATTCCCGCGTCTAATTGGTTATGCGTCCCGAAATATATTAAAAATGTATAGTTCACGTTACGTACGCTATAGATTTTTGGAACTGTCAGTACGTTTCGTACGGGTCTGTTCTTTGCAGTTGCAAAGAACTACTTAAGCCCGTATCCAGACTAGAAATCGAGATCAAGATTGAATCAAATTTTGACCAATCAAAGCAAAGTTTACTAAGGGCTAATTTCACCAACGTCGGTTAGACGTAACCAACGGTTAATTCCAATGGAATTATCCAATCGCATTTGTCTTTGACCAGAATGAACCAATCACGGTTGACACTTTAACCGTCGGTTAGCTTAACCGACGTTGGTGAAATTGGCCGTAAGCCCCGGTCTACAATAGGTGTAGTAAATCTTAAGCCTTAAGAAATTGACCAATCATAATCGAATTTGAAGAGAATAATCGATTATAATTGGTCAATTTCTTACGGCTTAAGGTTTACTACATCTATTGTAGACCGGGGCTTAAGCAGCGTCTACAATATGCGGAGTAAGATTGATTTAAGAAATAAGAGTAAGAAATTAATCAATCACAGTCAAATGTAAGAAGAATAGTTGACTGTGATTGGTCAATTTCTTACTCTTGCTTCTTAAACCAACCTTACTCTGCATATTGTAGACGCTGCTTTAGGGTCACTTTTACCAACGTCGGTTAAGTTAACCGATGGTTAAAGTGTCAACCGTGATTGGTTCATTCTGGTCAAAGACAAATGTGATTGGATAATTCTATTGGAATTAACCGTCGATTAGTCTAACCGTTTACCAACGACGTTGGTAAAAGTGGCCCTAAAGCCAGCGGCACACGATGCTTGTTTTCCTGCTGGATTACTTGCGTTTTAGTAAATTACTAAAATTGCACCAAACAGAAGGCAGAAAGTTTTTAGTAATTTATTAAACGCAAGCAATCCAGCAGGTAAAACAAGCATCGTGTGCCGCTGGCTTAAGAGGATCCTAAAGTCGTCTGTTTTACCGACATTTTTTTTAAATCTCTTTTCTTCTAATTGCCTTTATAGATTTAAAAATCCTTTTCCACAATTAAAATATAGATAATAACGCAGGCAAAGCTACATTTGGATATGAAAAACGAAAAAAAATTACAAAATTTATCGACTTCTGACTCGTAACAACGTTTGCTTTAGTATAAAAGTTTTAAGGCCGAAGCACAGATTCTTGCATAACGCATAAGACATAAGAAAATTAACCAATCAAAATTCTTTATTTCCTTCTTTTCTGTGAAATAAAGAATTCTGATTAGTTGATTTTCTTATGCCTTATGTCTTATGCATTATGCAAGAGTCTGTGCTTCGGCCTTTATACTTTGTACGTGTACAAAAAGCTAGGCGTCTAGGGATTACATGAAAGAACAATATTATGCTTTTAGAAATGGGCTAGAAGCTTTAGTATAAGAGAAAAGAGATTAAAAAGATTTATGTGTGTGAGCGCGTGAAATATTGGGTGCATTCAGCGGATTCAACAGTTGAGTGAGCGCTTAGTGATTATTGCCTGTGATTGGAGTAAACTTTTAGATCCACGATGAATCTAGAAGAATATACCAATAGCAGCGAACGCTCACTCAACTGTTGAATCCGCTGAATGCACATTGATGTATTAGTATATATAGGGTGAATTCGTTTATGCAGTCACTGCTGCAGAGGGTATCATTTTATCTTCATTGTTCATTATACGTAAACAAAGATAAAATGATACCTCCTGCAGCAGTGACTGCATAAATGAATTCACCCATGATGCGTTTTTGTCGCGTAAATCGTACATGTATAAGTGCATTTAGTCGGTAAAACAGGATCCGCATCGGAGTTCGGTCTTTGGTTTAGCATCACCTTAAGAGGATGCTGAAGTCGTCTGTATTATCGACCAAACACACATTTCGTATTTCTCTATTTTCTTCGCTTTCTTTATACAGAATAAAAAAATCCTTCTCCAGAATAAGAAAAAAAAATGCAAACAAATATGGGTAAGTAAAAAACAATACGAAAAATAAAAAAAAATTTTTGAATTATAGTTTCCTGTTATCAACTAAGTTAATTCATTGCATGATATAAATAATTCCAAGTATGTAACCAAAATAAGAGCATTTGCCTATATTTTAATAATGCAGAAGAACATTATAATGTTAACAATCGACCAATATCTTCGAACTGATAAATAATTTAATTATCGGTATATTTATATCGTTTGACAATTTTCAAAATATTTAACAAATATGTTTGTATGTCTTCTATTTTGTAATTTATATATTATGTAAAAGTAACGTGTAAGTTTCAAAATATTGATTAAAACACAAAAGATACATAATCTCAATGGGATACTGATGTATTTTGTCAAAATCTTGACTGGAACCTGCTGCCATCTGAGACTATAATTTTCACTTTGCTTTAATTTAATTTTTTGTAGCCTACAAATTATTTCTCCCAAATTAAAAATAGAGAAACATCGAGTATTTTGTTCTCAATTTAATCTAATCGGCAGATTTATTAATAATATAAAATAAAACAATATAAAATAATAATATAAAATAAAAAAATGATATAAAATAAAGAATATTTTATTATTTCTGGGGTTTATGGAATAATTTATGGAGTTTCTAAAAATATAGTTTACTAATTAACAGCATACACTCGATTCGAATGTTTAGGAAACTACACACAAAATTACTTCAAGTCCAACTTGATAAGAAATGAAATTAAGTCCAACTTGACATAGAATTGCAAAAAGTTAGAATAACGACTGCCTTTTTAAATCTTTAATCTTAAATTTTCGGAGTAATAGATATACTCATAAAATGTGTGATACATAAATATAGTAAGTAATGCGTAAAATTATCATATTCTGTAATTCTTTAAGGACTAGATATATAGCGTTTAAGAATATATTATTAAGTACGGTTATCGTCATTATTATAAGTAATATTTTTATATAATAAATTTAATTAATTTTTGTTCGAGATCAAATACGTTTTCACTGTAAATTTGCGCGCATAATAATATGTATGATTATTTAATCTAACGTCTGTGAAGAAGATGCAATGCGTGAAAAGATCACCCGACAAGTGGCGCTATCCGCGGGATGCTGCGGAGTCTCGTGTGCGTGAACAGAGCAATGGCGTAGGCGGTGATCCGTGTGATAAATTAATTTTTATCACTTCGTGGGTGGCGGCTCTTACTATTGGTCGCTGATCAGGTACCTCCTACTTCGCAACGGGGCCCTCTCCGGCATTATTCTGCGCAATAGTGATAGAAAACGGCGCGCGATTTGTCTCGTCTTAAGGCAAAGCAGGATGAACGAGAAAATCGATTGCGCCGCGAAGATCGAGAATTGCGATGCGGCTGACACGAATGAAACGGATAATCATCTCTAATAGGTATCTCGTAGATAATTTCCCCATTGGTTTCTTCTGCAAATCGGTGAAGTCACGTATGAATTTGTTCGTGCGATCGTTTCGTACGAATTTCACGATCGATCGATGCGAAATTGAATATGCCTCAATTAGAATAACGAAGTATCGCAAAACTGAATAATGAGAAAAACGAGCTGTTATGAAAAGTCATAATAGTGTCTTTTCGACAATAGCGGTCATTGTGCAGTCAATAACTGTTGCGATTATTTAATCAAACATTTAGGGGGTTGATCAATCAAAGAAATATCGAATATGTTTTTACCGAATATAAACGCGACTGTCCGACAATTTTTATTATTTGAAAAAACATGTTCCTAGAAGTAGCAAAGGATGTTTCCGTGAGCGAGTAATTCACCTTATGCGCATATTGAAATCACTGACACAATCAAGCATTGAAATCTCCGGAGAAAGAACGCGTTTCGCGCTCATTCTTATTTTATCTCGTATTGAATCCAGAATTCGCGAATTCTTTAATAATATAAACATAATATAAATATTCTGATTGATAAAACAGATATCACAATATAATTATCACAATATATTTTTAGCGGACTATACAATGGACATTTTATCAGTCGAAGTGCTTACATTATGTTTTTGTATATTTGAAATAATGCAGATGAATTCACTATCAAATATCCATTTTCTTTCATTATTATGTAATCAGTATACAGATTAAATACTCTATCAGATTATTTTACAATAATTCTATTAGCAAACTAGCTTGTTAATGCGACACAAAATTTGTCAATGCGTCGGGAAAAGAATAGCAGATTTCATAATAGATTTTACATTGCTTCGAACTATAAGAACAGATATGTAATCGCACTCATCCATCTTTAGGGATTTTTATTTTCAAAATAGAAGATTGAACTCATTACAGCAATAAGTCTCGTAATTTTTGCGATCGTAGCGCGTTGCCGCTATCGTGATTTGATCCACGTTTATTCAGAAATGTACCTGTGGTAGTCGACTGATGTAAAAAATAATAAATAATTTTAGCGCAGATAATAAAATATGAATAATGATGCTTTTTTTGATTATGAGATGACTGACTACTACAGTTACACAAATCACTATTAAACATAGCATCGCGCCATGTTTTACTGCAATTCCCGAATCTAATTCATTGGCTCTTGAACTTGATCCGAGAGAATGCGCTTCGTCCGATTATCTCATCAGGAATGTACAAAACATAAAAAACATATTTTTTTCTCGATTTTGTAACATTCTTAATTTCGAGCCTGGAGAGAGATGAGATTGGAAACGATCAATATAGATTGAAATTTTTGATACTAAAAAAGAAAAATAGGAGTTACAATAAAATCGATTGTTACAGCAAAGTCGATTTTGTATTATGATAAATATAGAATATTATCTCGTTCAGCTTAAAAAAATGACTAATGGACAAATATGGATGCAGATTTAAAATTTGATTATTTTTTGAAATGCTATTTTTCGAAGCTTTCTCTATTTTGAGGCAAAATTATTTGCTAGGTTTGCTATCTCACAATTTATTACTATTATCGAAAATATTTGAAATATTATTTATTCTGAAATATTATTTATTCTATTATTTATTCATGATTATAATCTTTTTTCTCTGTATCTACTTATTCTACTTCATGACTATTATCACAGATAAGAGATTAATAGAACTTTGGCGAATGTTTAAAATTATTATTGAAGATTCCACTTTGCCTTCCGACTCACAAATATACACTATCTTCGGAGAATATATCAATTTAATGATATTAAAACGCAAATATCACAAATCTTTCTCGATTTATTTTGTTTCCGATGATTGGTACCAATTATTCGACTGTTTTGAGATTACATCATCAGAGCGACGTAACGTAACGTAATAGCAAGTATTCTAATTTTCAATTATCGTTTAATCGACTCTTCTTTTTTGTTCTTCGTTCGTAATAACAATAAATATAAATCGTTTTCATTTTTTCCGCGAATACGAATTCAAACCCACGGATGATCCCGTGATTTTTCGAGAGAATCGCGGCGTATTGTGAAGCGGAACGGAATTCCGTGTCGCGGATCTGCATAAAATACCGCTGGACGAAAAGGAGAGCTGTTGTATGGGATCGCGAGAGAGAGAGAGAGAGAGGTAGCGCACATACGTGTGTCGTCTCTTCGGTCGCGGGAGAATCGCGGCTGCTCGCGAGAGAAGCAGGTTGTAAGTGGATGGTGGGGAAGAGAGACGAATGCAAGGCGGATAGACGGCGAGGGACAAAGTACGAAACGAACAGCTGGGAATGACGGAGAGGAACGAGCGCGCGAACGAGCGAGAGGGAAGTAGCTGGACTGTGTTACCTCCAACGCGGCGCAGCGCGGAGCGGAGACGGATGCTGCGGCGAGGCGGATCAAGAGGGAGAAGGAGAAAGAGATGGGAGAAGATCGGAAGAGATAGATAGATAGAAGGAGCGAGAGCGTGACAGTGGGAAGGACGGCGACGCGAGTGAGATCGGCCAGCGAGGAGCGAGGAAGACGTTGGAGCGGTATAGTCGCGAGAAGGCTGCGGTAGTCTTTCTCGGCTGGCTAGGTGAGATAAGGACAAGGCGGACAAACGGACTGACGAAGGTGCCTAAGGTAGGGATACTCAGTCTCGCGGCCACGTGCTACACGAGCGCACGCCCCGAGCCGGCCGGCGGTCCAGCTAGTCAGCTAGCTACGCCGTCCTCTTCTTCGTCTTCGTATCAGTCCGCGCTTCCTCCCGTCCGTTTGTCCGTCTTTTTTCGTCAAACGCAAACCGTCGAAAAGTCGCGCGAGTTCCGAGCGCGATCGAACACGCGATCGGTGTGGTTCTCCAGCGTGATCTGAGAGAAGTAACACGCGCGCAGTGATCCCGAAGAGATGTTGGAAGGACACTTATTGTCAGCTGTGACCCGCATGGAGAGCGATATCCTCGTATTGTGATTCTTTCCGACGGATGATTGCGTTTCTCCCCTGCCGGAGGATACTTTCGACACGAGTGTGTATCGCAGTAAATATCGGTTTGGTGTAATCGCGAGGACAATCGCGTACTGTTTGACAACACACAGTGCGTGGATGAAGAACGTGCGTCGATGTGTGCTTTCTGTGCTGGGCAGCGGTGACGCTGTCACGGCGGACTGACATGCGTCTATAGATGCGACGGTGCGAAAAATTGAAAAAGGGTTTGATACGGAAGTGCATCGAAAGGAAGAGGAATAAACGGAAGTGTTTAGTGGAGAACATCGCATAGGTATGTGTACCGACATATATACAGTCCTAAAGTTGTCAGTGTTGGAATCGCACGCGGATGTAATTTTTCTCTATCTTGCTTTCTGAAGAGAATGAATCTAAATCTCATAAAAGTAACACTGTATTATTTCTTTTCCATGTGACGAATGTCATTTCTTCTTTTTTTCACACTTTTTATTATACCATAATTATTATTTAATGAAAAAGGAAAATCTTATAATTTTATAAGGAACATCTTGCAAGAGATTTATCAGTTATCGATTTTTTCTAGAAGAGCTTAAAGAACTTTTCACAGATCCACTTATGATCCTTATCTTTATTTTCTTTTATTATTCTATACATTTTTCAACAATCTTAAACGGTACTGTGCATTTTTTTAAAAATGCTACAAGCAAATCCGATGATTTATCGAGATTATCGAATTGTACGTTAGATTGTCTCATTTGAATGCTCGATACAATCTAGTTTCAAGTGACATTTGACACAATCGCCCGAGAAAATTTCAGGTGTCATGCGAGGTTAAAGTTTATTTTCGCTCAGTTATTTATAACATGATTTTCTAGTATATCATGAACACACACCATGTCTTTCGCTTTTCTCATATTTACCGAGCAACAACTAACAATCGTGACGTTACATTCTCGTGACAAGTTTGACACGAGCGTCAGATGGCGATAGCGTGATCATTTATTTTACCGTCTCGATAAATAACGTAACAATCTCTCTCATACGATCTGATGCGATCTTCTATTATTCCATTTACGCCTGTTACCTCGATCTTTAATTAATCCGTTACGTCGAAATTGAATTCTATTTACATAATGACGTTAAACGTTAGAAATTAAAAATAACTCCGTTGCTTTACCCAAGTCCCAAAGCTTTTAAAATGATAATCCGTGTAAAAAATTCCTAATCGCACAAGGATTTAAAGATTTATATCCACGATATCACACACACACATAATGCATGCAGTGCTGTCTCTTAGCCATAAGTTCGCATATGGATCTATCTCAATGGATCGATCTCAATGTTCGCGATTAATAATGTGTGTCATCGCGAGTTCGGCGAGCCAGTAATCGGTGCCGTTGCATGAAAAATTGACTCGGACCTCACGGCAGTTACGATTAATTTGTCACGACTTAGGGAAAAGGAAGGGAGTGCAACAATTTCAACTGTCTGCAGCCAGTACTGTGATATCCATGTGACGTGCCGCTCACAACCGGTTCATTAAAGCTCCGCTCGTCACTCATTGGCTGCCACAGCTTGGCAGCGATCGAGATGTTCGCCCGACGAAAAGAAAAAACAGTAAAAAAAGGGGGAAAAGAAACAAGACGAAGAACGGCGCGTATATATATATATATATTTATTTATATATGTGTGTATATAAAATATATATATATATAATAATACACGATTGATGCCTTTGACGCGCGCGAGTGTGTTTCATCTTTCAATCATTATTATTGTGAAGATGCAGAGGCAAACCAATCGCGATTACCGCGCGCCAGATGGAAAAAAATATTGCCGGACAATCGAATTATTAATAGGGGGATAGGAGTGGCTTTCGCAAGGCGAAAGAGGAATCGATGGGAAAAACGATGAATCGGCGACGAAATTGTCAGAGAAGCGTTAGAAATTGACGTTATCATGAAATAAATTTGCGTGCCTCGATAGATATCCCGATAGATCGCTTTCACGAATTAATATATTGGATGCCATGTGGGCAATCCATAGCGAGATATTTGGGAGTGTGGAAAATATTCGAACGCTCTTGTATGTCGTACCGGTGGAATAATTAATTCGAGACTCTCGGTTTCGTTCGGGCGCACTTTGACCTGCGCCTTTAACGCGACGCGAAGCGGAACATTGTTGTACATCAAATGTCAAATCTCATCGATCGATCCGCCGTTGCGGCGGAGATCGTGGCCGCGAAGATTAACATCTTCGTGCGCGCGGCGCCATTATCTTTTGCGGGCGCACCGCTAATTACGCTTTAATACCCTAATTATTTCACAGATTAAGCTCACAATCGATATTACGATCCGCAATAAAACTATCCGCGCTGATCGTTCACGCAACCATTTATTAGCGGGAACGAGGCGGGAGGCGTCGCGCG
The DNA here is from genome assembly GCA_037157785.1 of Cephalotes varians. NCBI lineage: Eukaryota > Metazoa > Arthropoda > Insecta > Hymenoptera > Formicidae > Cephalotes > Cephalotes varians. The sequence continues at coordinate 837,251 of JANQDE010000033.1, forward strand.
CGAGCGCACTCATGTTCCCTCGCACGAAGAGAAACGATTCTCCTTCCCCCGATTCTTCAAGGATCGCGGATGGTGTCGCGATACGCGTAAACACCGAGACGTGGAATCGCACGATGACAGCTGAAACATATCGGCGATGACGGCGCGCCGGTAATAGTCCCGAGCGCGAAACGCGAGAACGACGCGTCCTTCGGCGTCGGCTAATGAAATACACGCTCGTGGACGTGGACTCAAAAGCGCAAATAAGAAAAATCCTGATGGCACCGATGGTCAGTCGTCATCGCTGTCATCGTCGCCGTAACTCTCGCGGACGATCGTGTTTATCGCCGCGTTACAATTGCGCTACCGCCGGCACGCCGCGTGCGCGTTAATCCGTGAAAACAAGGATTTATCGGAGCCGGAATGCGGCGAGGTGACGATGTATTCAACGGAACCGGTCTTCCGCGGGCATGTACGGCTTAATTAATTTGTCATTAGTCAGCGAGGAAAGATGAGAGGCGCGCAATAAAATTTATCGATAGCCGCAGCGCCGTGCGGTCGCGGCGTGCCTCCTTTTTGTTGCGGAGGCGGCTGATTATACCGATTTTAATAATGTACGCACGAGAGCATTTTAATAATGCGCGCTCACCCGATCGCAAAACGATCGTTTAATCGTATTGCGACGATTTCTTTAATTAAAGTATACACCGTGTCATTTCTGCGCCATGTGGCAATTATTCTCAGAAATCACATGAGTATAATATTATGTTATATATTGTATTGATGTGTAAACAATAATTCCTCGTACCGAATGTTCATCTTAGAAACAAGCTATTCTGCGGAGATTCTCCAAATTCTTCAAAATAAAGTCGACATAATAATTATGTGTAGCTATAAAACATGATTTTGCTAAAGTATCTAAAAAAATTTAGCTAGATAGATTTGAAAATAATTTCGTTAGACTATAAAATAATAATTATGTATAAGACACTCAAACTGGCCGCTAGAATGTTTTCAAAACTTTTTAGCATTGCTCATCATATTTTGACAGCTCGACAAAATTATTTTCAGATATGTATCTAGCTAAATTTTTAGATATCTCAGTAAAATTGTTCTTTCTGTTCTGTAATGTAGAATGCTATTCCAGAAAGCTACAATTCTTGTTACAAACTACTCCTGTGAAGGGAAATAAAGAAGAACATCATTATTGGTCACTAAGATTTATACTTTATAAATGGCTTCGAATTATTGCGAATCGAAAGAGTCTTGTTGAATAAAGCTAGAATGTCAAAACTTTTTGCAGTATTGCTCATCGTGTTTTTGAGTTTCCTACATTATTATTTTGATGGAGCAACAAAAAATATTTTCAGATCTGTACATCTAGCTAAATTTTTAGATACTTCGGCAAAACTTTTCTTTCCGTGTGTGTTTATTATTGTCTATTTGTTCTGGATTAAATACACCAATTATCCTTGGCATATGCTATCGCAACTTGTGTAACGCGCTACAGTTCAAACTAAATAAAGTCGTGGCACCATAAATTCGTAGCACTTAACGCAATTCAATAACATGCTTCAATTATAATCCATGAATACCAGAAAATCTCGTGTATAATCTCCACTGCTATAGATTCCCGCATATATAACGCGATCGTGTTGCAAGTATATGCCAATATTACTCTGTGATCGTGTAGATTAACTCAACGCAGCGGCGCCAATTACCGCGTTCTTAATCGTGGCTTTGTGATCGACCAGGGAAATCTCGGTATCCTCAATTAACATTTACTTTCAAATCGCGTCTTGGAACTGGATTAATTCTCCAGGCTACCGATCATTATTTCCGCGAGCACGTTGCGATCATTCTTCGAGAGAACCCGAGCGCACTTATTTTCCCGAATTATTCCGTATAATGGATATTCCGTATATATTAGTTTCCACGATGTATTTACGACATTTGCCGTTCCATTCCGTGCTGTACGATGTGAGTGTTTCTCATCGACGAATTGAAATTGAAATTGAACATCGGTAATCAGAAGCACAGTTTACACGCGCCGGTTGAGTTCCCACGTGGTGCGAGGATCGAAAATTAATACATGGCAGCCTCCGTAATTAGCTCTCGTATTTATGTGTCCCTCGCAGGGCGGTCTGCGTGAACATTGGTAATGGCGTTACACCGTTGTAAACACGACATGTTATCTCGAGCGATACGAACCCGAGGTCTCGGGGAGGCCGTTCGCCGATCGCGATTTCGGCGGACCGCTGTTCTCTCGTTTCTACGTCTGCAATCCGCCGCTCGTATTCTGGAATGATTATTATACATCGTGCTGATATATGTCGCTATGTGCGCTCGTTCGCCATAAAAATACCGCTTTGATAGTGGGAGATATTCGTTAGTGTGTATTCGGATATTCTGTTGCTGAGAGGCGGCATTGCCGAACGCAAATATCTTGTCTCGTACAGTGTATTATACAGTGAATGAAATACCGAATAAGATATTTGATTGACGATCTTGAACATGTGTGGTGTACGCGACGACAATAGAAAAAAAAAATATATTCGAAACTTGATTGGCCGGAGTAGTTATTAATGTCACCATTAACAAGTGACACTGTTAGAGATTGTTCTCGAGAGAATTATTTGTGTGTTTGTCTTTTTTCTTCTTTATCAGGGCGGAAGTCACGCGTCGCGTGAACGTTTCAGCGACGAGCACGGCGGCACGCGAGAAGCGCGCAAAATGGTGGCTCGCTGCGTCAAGCGGAAAGAGGACAAGTCGGGTCACAGGCCAGGACGGCTGACACCGAGGGATTAAAACCTGTCGAATGGATGTGGGCGATCTGTCAGGCCCGGCAGGATTGGTAGGGAGCGGATCCATCTCGGTTGCGACGGGTGTTGGTATTATCGCCAACGCGACATCCGCCACCCCAGGGTGGTGGACGCCTACGTCGACGATCACATCGGCAGCGGCCAACACCGACGTGGTGAGTTTCTTTTTTACCTTTCGATTTAAGCGGCTTCTAGATGATTAATATTATTGTATAATTATTTATGCTCTCTAGAATTTAAAACATCTTAATATTACCTCCAGACAATCAAGTATTATGCAATATCAAATATTGATCATCTAGGAGTTTTCCACTTTAGCTCCAGCAGAAGCTCGTCAAAAAAAGAAGATGTATTCTGTCATCAATTTATAATATATGAACGCAACATTTTTTTTTTTTTTTTTAAAGACAGATGGTTGACTATATCTCACGTTTTCGTTTGTACGGTTACTTAAAGCTTCTGTTCACTCACGATTACTATTTCAAATTGTGACATCAGAAGTGAGAAAAAATACACAATTTTTGCAAAATATTATATATTATATATAATATATTATATATTATATATAAAATATTATATATAAAAATAAAAAAATTAATATAAAAAAGAGGAATTATGTTTCAATAAAACAATCGATAGAACTGATTCATAAAAAAAAATTAAATTTTTTTCTTCTTTTGTTTCGCTAATAAATAACCATACATCTGGAAATGAATTATGTATAACGAAATAAGTTATGTTCACAGCTATGACAAACTGTCAAATTAATAATATATAGAAATAAATGATTCTTCTCCGAAAGACAAAAAGATAGTTTTCGATATATTTTATAAATCTATTCTATCGATTGCAAATATTGTTTTATTAAAAAATATTTCTATTTGAACATAATTTGCAAGATGTTTTATTGTGTGTTCTCTACTGACGTCACAATCTGAAATAGTGATGAACAGAAGTCTCACTATTAATGCGTGCTCTTGTTAAACTCCTAACCGAGCAAGGAGAGATCCAGAAAGCGAATATGCTGTCGCCATTTTGAAATGTGAAAAAAATGTTAAGATGATAATAACTAATTATTTCAATTCTGAATAAATCGTTTTCTTTTTGTTTTTGCTTTTGTTTTTTGATACCGAAGTTTGCATTTTATTTCAAAATTTATCTGAAGAATAATAAGAGCCTCTGAAGCCCGAACTGACCGATTGCATAGTTAATGCTTTCTGTCCGGTTAAAGGTTAATAATATATCCGCTGATGTATTATTCAATCATAATAGGAGACTGAAAAAACTGGACATTTGTAATAAATAATAATCACAAGGGCGCATAAGAGTTGAACGTTGTTTTTTGTGCGTATCAAAATGCTAATAAGCGTGTATTATTATCTTAATTAACAATTATCATTACATTAAATTTCGAACGTTTCGACTCTTCTTCGAGTCATTTTCAACGGGAAAAAACGCAAAAATATAAAATACGGATTCCAGGTGTGAGAACCGATAAAATAGTAGAGTTAATCACATTAATCGTAAAGCCGAGTGGTAACATTTCGGTTCGTAATCAACCTATAAGTGAGTGACATAACGCAATCCTTTAAGAATTAAAAATATATAGTAGAAATTTTCCTTTTTCAATCACCACTGGAAGCCTGATAACAAAATCATTGAAAAATTCGCTGATGATCAAACAGGAGTTCCACAATTAGTGAAATAATTAAGTCAATAAAAAGTCAGAAATTTAAAACGGTTACAAGATGTCGTATAGGCCGTCAAAGTAGAATTTGTAATAAATATTTGCATTAATGCCGTAGGATAAATCGTTAGACGAGAGAGACGTCACGCGTGTCACGTGGCATTTACTGTAAATTATGATCTTTCTTATTACTCAAATATGGTATTTTTGTGACATTTAATGCGCTTAATTACGGGTCTCACGCGATTGAATTAAATTACAGTGTCTCTCGCGAATTGATTGGATTGGACACGTAGGAATCGCGCGAGTTTACGCTCGTCATCGTCGCTCGCTCGACGGTTGATTGGTATTTACACGGACTGGCCGCATTATTCTGAATCGTTAACTGAGGCTTGGAGTAACGGAATCGAGAGAACGATGGGAACTCCGAAAGAGAGGAGAAACGTGTCTTTCGTGATGTATTATAAAAAGGCCATCAACATTATATCAGCGCTTCATTCAGCGTTGCTCGTGGCGACACTTAATGAGATGATTCTCGTGTGGGACGTGGGTGGGCGACGGAGAGGATTCGAACGGATGCAGACCGTGCGAATTTTGTAGCGATGTAGATTATCTCCGCAAAATGCGAGAAGAAGCGACACGGGTCGGGAGGGAGAGCAGCGTTATTTAGTTTCCCGTCGATGTGTGGCGGTCTGTGGCCGCGGGGATTAGAACCGAGGTGACATAGCCGCGTCATCTGTTGGACGTTTAACCTTTTTTGCCTCCTACCTCGGCCTGCACGTCGCTGCTTCTCGCCGTCATTTCCGCGAGAAGTCATCAGGCCGTACCGCGCATACGTTCCCAGGTTAATGAGATCGAAAGTCGTTTTCGAATACCTGCGTGCCGCCGCTGATCTGCGTTTTAGCGTTCGCCGGCAGAAGTCTCGTCATGCGGGGATGTTGTCGGTTAATCTTTACCCCGCATGCGAAACGCGCGAAAAAAAAAAGACGGGACATTCGCATTTCCGTCACGTAGCACGCGCGTTTACCGGCGTCGATATTATGGTAATCATCGTTATGTCGAAATATCCCTCCTCCCGATTTAGGTCGCGTGAAAACCGCGAGTGCTCGCTCGTGTAATCGTTTTGTAATCGATTCAGTGTGAAGCGCGATAACGCGTCTAAAATCCGACGCGTATAAATTCGCGAGTCGCCGTTATCCCGCGTCGTACAACGCATCTCGAAACCGAGTCCGGGGAAGTGTCGTTACGCGCAAATGTTCACCATCCGTGCAAGTCGCGCAACAAATCGAAATATTAATGAATCATAAAATTTACTTGCGAAAGTCGTAAATGACCGCGAGCGACGTCGTCCCATCTGGCCGCGCGACGCTCGCGAAGAGGAATTCGAGCGAGGATCTCACACGAGCGCGTTTTGATCGTTCCCGACAATTACTGCTCGTAACGCGAGCGTGATCAATTTCTCGTCGCGTTACGACAGAGCGGCGGCCGTTACTTCGGCGCACAAGTTTCTTTTCGTGCGGGAATCAAATCCGCGCGAGTCGCATTCTCGCTCTTTTGCCCGCGCACAATCCGCGTGTTCTCTTCTCTCCGCGTCTTTCTCGCGCGACGAGAAGCCGCGCGTCCGAGTCGCGAGGGGGCTGTGCGGTCTAGTAATGACTGGCTAACTAGGTTTTAATAGGAAGGCGATTTCTCGCAGCGAGAAAATAGACCTCTCGTTCGCGCGCTCCTCGCACCAGTCCTCGCGCGCGAACGAGGCAAGAAAGAGGCTTCTCTCTCTCGCGCGACGTCACCGTCGAGGATCCTCCACGCGGAGCAGATGCGCGTTCGCGCTGATTACCGACTACAATGCGCGCGCGGATCAGCCACGATCGCACTGTTCAACAACAGATTGTAATCGAGGATATCAACGCGAGTTATCGAATCCAGGAATTCCTTCACGATCTGATTGTAATTGATTGTAACAAAAGCTAGAGAAATAAATTTCTTTTTTTCGAATTGGAATTATCTATTTTTAATTAAAGTGATAACAGATTGAAGAAATTATCATAATTAAAAATGACGTATAGCGAGGAAATAACAAGACTTGCTGGTCTCAATTTTATGACATAGATAGTGGAATCCAACGCTGTGAAAATACTATCACATAGAATTCTGTAATTCTATAAGTTTATATGTATAAATTAGATCATGGTACTTTACAAGCATTTTATACATTAGTTTACGATATAACGGATAGGAATATAACGCTTATGAACAGACATAAACGTGACTCAATTTTGTGACTCTTTATTTCGATATTAAAGATAATAATAATTAATTGATGCTTTACACATGCAGGTAACCTAATGAAAATATCGCTTTTGAAAGTAACTAATTACATTTATACATTGAGTGAAAAAACATTTTAATAATTTTTCATATTAAAAGCTGAATTATAAAAAAGATAGGTATACATATTTAACATATTTATTAAATTGTGTTGTTTTTTTTCGTTTACGATTTTATAATAGCAATGCTTTGTACTGCAAAGTAGAAGGCTACATCCTATCACAGTACTCTTCGTTGTTCCGATCTTGCGTTTCGAGAGCGTGCGTTAGATCGAGAAACTCTTCCGTGATTGGCAGATATTGTACGGTGATCAGGCGCGATCATCGGGCACATTCTGTACGTCCTCAGATCCCGAGCGTAACCACATGTCGCATCTTTTTGTTGCAGATGAATCAGCTCTGCAGGGTTTGCGGAGAGCCTGCCGCGGGTTTTCACTTTGGGGCCTTCACGTGCGAAGGCTGCAAGGTCAGTATCTTCGCGTCGCCATTCTTCCACGGCTATTCATCCATATCGTTATTCTCTAGTCACAAAACAAATGAAGGAAAAAAGAAAAAAAGAGAGGGATGGTCGTTACGTTTCTCGCGACGCGAGACATTTACGCCGGAAATTATGTAAGTCGTTTAGAATCGCGCAGGAACAAAGAGCAAGTGCTGGAGATGTGATTTTTTTTATATGAAAGTTGGATTCTTGCGTCAACGGCGACACAACTCAATCACCGATAATTTATTGTCAAATTAAGAATTGTTACACGTTATCAAGATCAGAACGGATTTTAATAACACGTTGTTCGAAGGTTTAATTGTATCTCGCGAGTACACACGTTTCTAGGCTGAAATTCGTGGGCTTTCGCGATTGCTGAGAACCTAGCTTTATTAACAGGTAGCTTATTTCAACGCGCATTTTTCCATCTGGTCTCTAATAAAGCGAAAGCTTTATGATCAATGCGCGCCTATTTCGCTTTCTGTTGCACAGTCCTTCTTCGGGCGTACCTACAACAATCTGGGCAGCATTTCCGAATGCAAAAACGGTGGCGTCTGCGTGATCAACAAGAAGAATCGTACCGCCTGCAAGGCATGTCGCTTGCGGAAGTGCCTAATGGTGGGCATGTCCAAATCCGGCTCCCGTTACGGCCGGCGCTCCAATTGGTTCAAGATACATTGCTTGCTACAGGAACAATCCCAGCAGGCACAAAATCGCCTGATCAAAGATCCCAAATCCGCGTACGAGAAGGCGTTCGGTTCGTTAGACGCCGCGAATAACAATAATAATAACAATACCGAGAACGCCAGCAATACTAGCGCTAGCAGCATCGTCAGTATCGTCACTACGGCGACCACCACGGCGAACAGTTACCACCATCATTTGCATCACCATCATCATCCGGATCGGTTGCCCAAGAGGGAAGACGGTGCGCTCAGGCCACCGGATATTCCGGTGCAACTAAGGTCACCCGACGTTCCGCCGAGGACCAGCCAAGAAGCGATTCTGAGGCCTGCCGATCTCCCGAGGGCACCGCACGAGATGCTCAGGCCCGAAGTCTCGAGGTTCCCTATGTGGCGAGGCCCGCCATTGTTTCATCCGGCGCTCACGCACATGCAGCTGCTCAACACGCCGTTCTTTCCGTTTCAGCAACGCTTTATCGTACCTTACGTGAATCAAGTAGGTCCACCGCAGATGACGACCAGCCTGTCGAGCTCGTCCAGCGAGAGCGTCAGTCCGCGATCGACTCCATCGCCGACGAAGAGAAGCGAGGAGAATCGAGAGTGCCGCGAGGTCGACCGCGAGACCGCCGAGCGAGACCGATGTCCGAGAGCAGGTTCGTTAGAGGTCGCATACGACAAGAATCTGACGTTCTTGCGATCTCTCGGGCCGGAGCAGGATGAGCCAATGGATCTCAGTATGAAGGACACACGGACGGACGGGCAGGAGGTGGATGCTGGTAGCATGGAGGAGGAAGAGGACAAGTCGAGCAACAGCGAGGAAAATGAGCATCTGCAGGACATCGGACCACCCTTGGATCTCACCCGGAAGACATGACCTCGGATATCAAACGGTGCTCACTAAGTGTTCAACAAGAACTTGATCCGATGGGGAAAGGATCGTCACCGATGTCGCCTCGAATTCGCGTGGATAATGGAGCAGTGTCGCCGAGCAATTTGTTGAGAAAGAAGCTGACGATCGAAGCCCTCTCCGTGGTAGCAGGAAGAAAACGCACGAAAGAAAAGACGAATGGATGGGAAAATGCAAGACGAAGAAGGAGACGAAGAAAGATATGGTGAGGAAGAGAATGGAGAAGAACGTGCGAATCACACGAGAGAGGGTGAGAGAAGATACAGTTACATCGTAATAACGCGGCGAGCGAGAAGCACGGCCGAGTGTCAAAGGTGCCTTGGCACAAGAAACGAGGTGGCGGCTCAGGGGGAAAGAGGAGTAGCCGAATAGGATTACGTTGGAACGACACGAGAGAGAAAAGCAGGAAAAGGAAGAGGAGGGGAAGAGCGTGGTCGGCCTGCGCCGAAGAAGAAGAAGTGCCGCGCGTAGCCAGCCGGCATAAACGGCTTTACGATCGGCGATCGTCCGATCGATGAAAATTGCTCAAGCCGCTCGGTATTAGCCGACACACAGTCCCTTTTGCACGGTCGTACCCCGCCGGCAGGTGCACATTGACGAAGCGACCGAGAATATATCGGCTTGCGATACATTCTCTTTCGTCGGAGAGACGTACGATGGACGTATCGTGCCTTCACGAAGCTGGACAACGGACTATGCGCGACTCGCAATTCCGCTATTCGTATCGAGTCTCGTGCATATCTCGCGGACGGGTAGATTCGTCGCGTTCGTCAATCGTCATTCATCATTCACGCTGATTTCGCCAGCGGAGCGGTGTATCGACGAAGCCGAAAGTGGGCGTGAAACACTACGAATCAATTCGCTCGTGGTCGTTCGTGTATAGAGCTGCGCTATGCGAACGAAATTACGAATCGCGAATCGTGTGAAAGGGTTGCATATTCGACGAATCGACGAATTTACACTGCGGATCACGAACCGCGAATCCACGAATCGCAAATCGCGCATATCGTAGCACCAGCTCGAAGCGGTGCCTTAAAAGTTGGCGGCGGATGAAAGAGCCGCCGGTGATAGTTTAACGTTAAACGATATGTAACCGTTTGCCGTGGCGTGGCGACAACGCACGGCGGGATGGCCAGTGAGTGCTTCGCGCGTAATATTGCGCCGACGAAATCGTTTCGGCGGTGTTCGGAGGCCCGGGGCTCCGTTCGATCCGCGCACTCGCGTCGATTCGCCAAAAAGAAATCGACGGCGATGCGAGAGATCGGACGACGATGATCCGGGCGCCGGATAAATTGTGATTCTGCGAATTCCAAGTGCTCTTAGTATATATAACTTATGTATGTATATTTTTTTCGAGAATTTTGTCGGACCAACAGGGATCATATCGAATCCAAGCGCGCGGGAACCGAAACGTTCCGATCGTGCTGATCGTCCGCGGTGGGATCTGCAGTTGCGCTCAAGTACAAAAAGAGGAAGAAAGAGAGAGAGAGAGAGAGAGAGAGATACGCGGAAGATGCGGTAGCCACGATCGGACGATACACGTGAGGCATGGGCACCGTTCGTTTGAGTGTTCGAGTCGAGAGAAAAGTACGAAATGAAATAAAGAATATTGTATACCTGAATGTGTGTAACACCTTGATCGTCCTATTCATTAAACGTTCCTTCACGCTCGTCGATCTCCGATCTCCGCTGCGTTTCGAACGCGAGACGGCATTCGATTTTCGTGTCTCGCGCATCTTTCACATTCCACACCGCGCCGCTATCGTTATAATATTATGCACGCGCGCGCGTATCATCGTATCTGCGATGTTATTTATCTAGCAATAAATTTGTCCGTCTTGATATACTACGCAAAACACATCTTCCCGATAGTTTCGCGCCGACGCGACGCGACGCCGCGGGAAGAATGATGCGATTCCTTGTCCCGTCGTCGAGGACGTCGAAAACGCCTGACAATAAATTTTCTTAAAAGTTCAGCAATAAACACGCGAGTATATCGATCGTAAGGTTTCTCCCCCTAAGGTTATTTGACCGGGTCAGCCGGAGCTCCATTCCGCGCGCGCGGAAAAAAAAAAGACTCCGCGGGAGACGGCAAGCGAAACAAACGCGCGAGCGACGTACCAGGAAACGTACTTCTTGTGCGCGCGGAAGTTTTATTGCTAATTACGTTATAGTCTTCGAAATCGAGGTGGTTTCCCGTCGGCGCGTAATATCCCGCAGACGCAGATCTCTCGATAATTTATGAATATGTTCGCGTCGCTACGAGAATCTTCGAGGAGAGATTACGGCCGGAATTCATGTTTTGCGACACGATCGTACGTAGAGATTTGTCTTAAAGGAAAGTTTTCGTCTGTTTGGAAACGCGACCTCCTTCGCTATTCCTATATATTAACGCATTCTTTATCGATATGCTATTATTAGCGATTTTACGATGAAACGCGTATGGCAGCTTAGGAGAATACAAATATTTCGATCTTATCCAAATATGGTTTCAAAATTGTATTGGTTTCATCGAGGGTATGCCACTTCGCATTATACATGAAACGCTTTGAATTTCAGAAGACTATACTGGACAGCAACGTCCGCTGTAGCATTAATAGCTGTTTAATTTATGCAACGGCCTCCGTAGCTTCGCGAGTATTTGCAAAAGATACTTCTCCAAGTTAGACTGGAACGTAATACGTCTGGCAACATAAATTGTGAAACGTGCAAGTTCGCAAAATCGTGTTTGCAGCGCGCAAGCCCCGAGATCTCTGTCAATATTCCCGCGAACAAAATGGCCTTCTTTGTGCTAGAATACTCAAATAGCGCTTCGTACATATTGCGAGCATGTTTTCGCATACATCCAGCGAAAAGATAGACGATTCGTGTTTTCCATCGCGCGAGATAATTAGTATCGAATTTATGAGTTATTTGAGACGATCCTTGAAAGCGCGTGTGATCACTAATTAAATTATTTCAAAATATTTCTTCGAAGATGCGACAGCTCTAATTATTGCAATTTGCAAATTATATTTCTGAATCTTTTTCTTGTGAAATATGTCGCTCTTAAATGCGGTGTAATTATCCGGACATTTACGCTTCGGCTCAATAATAAATTGTACGATGCGGGTGGCTGTTTTTAATTTAACGAGCACTTTTATTCTCATCTCGATACCGGACATTTGGCCGACCCTTTAATTTGCCGCGCTATTACGGCACCGGGACCCTGTTATACGCGATTTCAAATAATGCAATGATTCGCGCGGCGGTTACGATTATTATCATTACGCATTTAATAACGTCCGACACGAGGCGGGTCACGAATTATCGTTAGTGCGACATTCTCTTCTCACGGCACGTTATGAGCGAGCCACGAGTCTGACGAAGGTTTCAACGGTAGTCGCTACTTGAGAGTCGCGTTTCCGCATTTCGATCCCTCCGCAGGGCCCTCTCAACGGTGCGTACACGCGAGATGATTCGCGAGTGACGCGCGATTTGTGCGTGGCACCGCAAGCGGCATATTGCACGCATCTACGCCAACGTTAAGGTGTTCACCTGCACGCACCTGCGTTCACGCTCGTAACCTCGCGACTGTAAAATGCCGAGTGGATAAGACTGCTGCTTGTTGACTTAGGCGGGACAAGAGAGGCCACTCGATGTCCATCCCGCGGCGCACTTCCTGTCGGACCCGATTCAAGTATTCTGAGGGACTGGTCACTGGCGTGCGCCGAGAAAAAGTACGAGGAATGATATTATGTCACACGTAGCTGTTTCAAGCTCGGTCAAAACCTGCGACGATCTTATTACACGTCTCGCGATGTCTACGAGTCTTTTATAACGCATGCAAACCTCGATATGCATTTAAGATTTGCGAATGATCACGGAAAACAATAAAAATTTAAGTTGTTCTAACATCTACTAGACTTTCAAATTTTGCAATCAAAATAGCATAACAAATTACAAGGAAAAAACAGAGTAAGAATGTAATTGTATTTAAATCATTTCGTCGAAAATATCTTGAATATCTTATTTTTAATACCGCAATGATTTGATCACGTTTCTTGAAATTTTTAATATCCATAATTTTTTAATTTTTCCAAATACATAATTTTGTTAATTAAAATTATTAATTATAATAAATTATTCAGTATGAGAATTGCCGATACGAGGTTATTGGTGCGTATAATAAAGTTTTTATCACAAGGTTTAATGATGATAGAGATATTCAGAATATATATTAATGCAAAGGTACATAAAAAAACGAACGTTTCGATCCCAATGCGGATCCTCTTCAACGCAGACAAAATCGGAACATATAGTAACAATCGACTCGGTCTCTCTTCCTCTTAGGTCCAATGTAGCATGGTCAATAGATTTAATAATCATAATAAGATGGAACATCTAATGCGACATGCAAGATTTTAAAATCCACAAACGTAATAAAAATTATTTAAAATATACTCGACTTACTTAAAGTAACTTGCATTTTTTTCATATCATGATAAATGTTTAGAGATGTTTGTAAATAGTTTTATTCTTTCTTCTCTTCTCTATTATAGATAATTGTTTGTAAATAGTTTTATTCTTCTCTTCTCTATTATATAATTTATATTTAGCAAATTCAAGATAATGAAATATTCTTTTCTTACAATTTATTAAAAAGAAAAGTATAATTATCAATATCATGGTTGAAATAATATATATGTCTAGTTGATGACCAAAATTTGTCATCAAAGTGATAAGTCATCGCATCATTAGAAAACCTCTAACAGCTATGATCGATCGGTTTAAAACATATGTAGCATCCAAAAGCATGCATAGTGCACATGTAAATCATTAATCACTATCTATCGGGCAGATATTGTTGAAGAATTCGATCATTTAATCATCTTGACACCTTGTCGAACGTAATATCCGAAGATATTCGTTATTCACTCGTTCTTAAAGCTATGTTAATCCCTGTTCTGACTTTTTTATATGAATTTTTAATTCTTCTCGCGTACTATTCATTCTACTCATACGTATTTCTTCATCCATTTTTCTGACATTAATCGTTCTAAAGATGCGTCTCTTCACGACTTCGAAAAGATGGTTCTTTTTTATCGAATATGACAGGATACAGTAATAGTGTATTAATACGATGGCGCAGCGCAAGGATCGACATTAATGTCAGTAGTTTTTATTTCCGCACGCAAAATCATTCTCGAAGTTTTACACTCTCTGTACAAAGTTTTTCGCATCACACTGTTATTTTTATATCGTTGAATTTTATAACAATCTTCGTGTAATCTTATAACAATCTTTTACGCCGTATATCTTCCGAGCTATAAATGTTCTTCGCGCATGTTTTTTTGCAACGCGTTATTTATTCACCGCTGATGCAACGATGTTATAAATTAACCTTCAATTTATCTATTAATTCATCTATTCGTACGGATCATACTTCCGTGTTAATCAAATCAAAGATCGCCGTTTAATTATTCTCGATGCCGTACATCTTGTCACATTGTGGAGCATTCCGATTCTCTGCGCACTAAAATTTCGACTTGTTTCCTAAGCCGGTACATTCCGTGCTTATTTTAAGATCTTAAGTAATCTTAAGTAATGCCTTAAAACGTTAATACGGCTTTGTGATCGATTTATGGTATCTTAAGACTGTACTTAAGACGATCTTAAATAAGAACTGATTATAAACACCGACTCTAATCGAAATTCTTGCGTCATTCCGATCAAATATATCTTTTGTCGCGCGAAATTTTTTCAGCGAACCGTTTTATTGCCGAGAATGACAACGGCAAGACGTCCGATTTTGCCAGACTGTCTCTTCCCATTCACACCTGTCGAATAATCGGAGTGTTACCGACGTGTCAAAATAGGCCTTGTCTCGAGGACATGTCTCGTGTCGACAGACATCTAAAAATCACAATCACGTCATTGCGCAATCATTCGGGAATAAGAGAGAGAAAGAGAGAGAAAAAGGCGCATCTGATTTTTTTATCCTTGCTACTTGAGACCCGTTCGATCTTCACGTCTCACGGATTACGAGACAATATGCAGCATGGCGTATTTACCCATTGCTAAATTTTCTTTTTTTCCCCTCTTCTTTTTTATCTCGCGTCTCGTAGATGAGTTACGTAAATCTCGATGAGGAAACTGTATGACAGGATCCAGGTCTTCTATTTTGTCATAAATTAATAAAGTTTTTTTTTTCTCTCTCTCTCTCTCTCTCTTTCTCTCTCTAAGAGCAAGATTATGGAAGAAAGAGAATGAGAGACAAAAAAATGAGGTAACCGGAAGGGAGTGAGAAACAGATGGACAGACAGATATAGCGAAAGAGAGGGCGGGAAGGACGGAGTGACGAAGGAGAGAGCCCGGAAGAGAAGCAGGACCGGTTGCTTGTTCATTGACGGGGCGAAGGCCCGTTCGTGAATGGTGGTAGGACACTCGCGAGCCAAGAATAAGATTCTCTTGGCGGTCTTGAATTTTTCTGCGTTGCGCTCATGAACTCGCGCCACGGCCGTGTCATGTCGCGTCTCCGTTCTTCCTTCCCCACCTTCTTCTCTCCGCCGTTCCGGAGACGTAGCTGTAGTTGGCGACGCTGATTAATGCGCGGATGCTGAGGACAATCTTGATCGAGTCCGGTGGCAATCAGCCGCTCGCCTTGATTTCCGGCAGTGCCATCACGTGTCTAACGCGCGAGTGTTTTTGGTACGATTTCTCCAAAGAAATTAGCTCCCCCTCATCACATTGATGGAAATAATTTGATAAAATGATAAAATTATGATTAATCCATTAGACGTTTCGCAAGATTGACGTAATCGTAAGCATGAAATCTTTTAATATTCAACAATGACGGTCGAGAGTCATTATTTACGGTAGTAAATATGAAAGCATTGCTGGAATACAACTCTCTAAATCAAAATCAGTGATATTTCACTGATTTCAGTGCTATACTTATAACTATATCAATCAGTGAAATATGTACTATCTTTCAGTAATAATACACTGATTTTGATCAGTGAAACTACCTCCCTCTTAATCGAAATCGCTGAAAAACAGTGAATATTCACTAATGATCACAGTTATAAGTGTAGCACTGCAAATCAGTGAATAATACACTGATTCCGATTTAGAGAGAATGTCTATGACAAGTAGCCATTAAAAGTATAAATTTCGCCAGAGGTGTATTTTCATTTCGATCGGCTCGTATACGGCCGACTCGACTCGATATTCAACCCAGCGAAATCCCGAGCAGGTTTCTGTTCACCCTCACTCCTTTTAATAGCCAAGCGATGTCATGGCCGTTGAAGGGTACAACGACGTCGACTGATGATTCTCGCAGAAGCCTTGACAATTGTCCGCTGCGATCCGCAACGGATGTTCACTGGTTGCTTATATTTTAAGAGGATGGACGAAACATTATTATCGAAAAGTTATAGATCATATATATAGATCATTTTTTATGGTGAAGTAATATTAAATATTGCGTCGCTTTTTCTGTAAAGCGGAAGATTCTTCATGAACAACGGACAATTTTTAATCTGTGGACAATAGAGTGTGCCGCGCCTAATGTCCAGGTCATGTGTGCCAGGTAGATAGGAAGTCGAAGGGCAAGAAGACTGACGAGAGGAAAGAAGAAGAAGAAATCAAAGGACGGCAAGAAAAAGAAAAAGACGTAAACGCAGGTCGTGGCTGGCGAAGGTAGCACGATACACACTAAGGTCGGCAGATGCGCGGCACGAGTGTAAGAGGGACCATTACGCGCGAGTGCGTGAGGTAAAGAGGTTTACTACACCTGTGGCCTGTGGGCTTGGCCAGGCACGCATGAGAGAGAGACAGCGAAAAAGAAGATGATGAAACAGGAGAGAAAGCCGGTCGCGAGAGGAGACAGAAGAGAGACGACGCAGGGAGGGAGGAGAGGTGAGAGCAACGGAGGAGAGAATGCGTTTAAGGTTGACAATCCGGGGTCACTGAGCGAAGCTATCCGTGCTTCCTCCGATTGGTCGCCGGGAAATTCATAATACATTTTTCATATATGCCGGAGAGCCCCGGCGTTGCTCTGGCCGGGGGTCCCCCTCTGGGGGTAGGGTCGAGAGTCGAGTCGACTCTCCGAGTCAAGACGAGTCGAGTCGAGTCCGGTCTCGAGCGTTTCGCCGGACGTTTACGAGCGTTTGACCCTAAGTGTGCGGTGGGAGCGCGGGAAGTAGAGGAGGCGGAAGAGTAGACGAGGCGATGGAGAGAAAGGGAGAAGTCGCTCTCTTGCGCGGCTCCGCTAATTGGGTACGTTGCGCACGCATCGTCGTAAGAGGATCCTTGAGTGGACGTAAACCCAATATCGCCGCCGTGTATGAGAAAGGGATGCGTCGTTTCCGAGCGACGAGACGGCGCTGCTTCTCTAATGGGCGATTCGGCGTGACGCGTTACTCCGCACCGACGCGATGGTTTGTCGTTGGTCGTCGATCGGTTGCCGCCGCCACCGTCGCGCTGTGGCCACCGGAGACGGAGCGTCGCCTGGTCTCGGTGCGATGTAAATAGCGTATTTCTCTCTAGCGTGTTGCCGATTAAATCCAGAAAGATGACTGTGAGAATAGGTGTTAGATTTATAGCATTCATGTAATGGGATACTTTCATTTAATTGATACTTTCATTTATTTGAGAAAATATCACGGCGATTTTTATACAAACATTGCTTATCCTGTATAATCAATAAGACAAAATTCGGAGATCTTTCTTATTTAATTAATCCACGAGCAGAGGATTTCTCAGGTTGATTCAATCAAAATGATTTTATTCGCAAAAAATTCTGAGTTCTTAAGTCACAGTCCGCGATGTCAAAAATATCATTTTTGAAAAATTAGACTCTCTTTATAAATTTTGTATAAATCGTGGATTTAAATGACACTTGGCAAATTTAACTTGTAAAACACGAGAGTTACCAAGCTATTAATCAGTTCCAATAAAAAGTAAATTGCGACCGGTCGATGTCGTTTGCAAAAATTTATGCAAGAAGTGCGTAGTCCGTAAAATGCGTGTGCATATATGTATTGTCTCCGAATTTATATAAATTATGATAAAATTATGATAAAAAAAGGAATGAAAACAAATAAATAATAAAAGAATTATATAATCCACTTGTTTCACAGTAATGATGAATTGTGGAATATCAGAGGTGGATACTTAATCTTCTTCAAATTCTCTCTAGGTATCTCTCTAGACTTTCTAGGTATTTGTGAAACATAAGATGCCATAGACTGCAAATTAGGACCACTATAAAAGTAGCTCATGGAGATTTTTGTCTAGCCGTTGTTTTACGACGTATGTAGGAGTTTAAAAATCAGGATGAGAGACACGTTTCACATAAAATTATCATCAGTCTTTCCCGATCAATCGGCCATATCGAAGCGTTGCGTCAAAGAAACGTTGGACCGGCAATAATTATAATAGCAAGCGTGATGGTCCATAACATTCAAATGCAATTAATAAAGATTAGTCAACTGGTTTCACTAAAAATACTCGTAAACCTATTATTCATCGTTCGTGATTCTGTAATCCGTGATTTGGACAGAAAAATTAACGGCTGTTATAGTAGCGATATTCGCGCTTCGTCAGATTTTATTGGTGACTTTGTTAGCATAAAATAGTCCCGAGGCGCATATATCACGCCTAAAGTCGCGATTGTGTACGAAACTCTGAACATATGCATTGACCGATGCTCGGAAACAAGACTTTTGTTAAATTTCAGTCAGATTACATCGAATGTTTCAACGATTATTCAACACGATCGAATATTTTTCGTGAGTGACAATCATGAGATCATCGAATAACAACAATAATTTATAGAGGCATTTCATTTATTTCACGATATAATGGATAAAAATAATGAATATATATATATATATTTTTTAAATATTTTTTAATATTTTGAATACGCATTGTCATTCAATGTAGCGTTAACAATTCTATCAATTAAATATATATATATATATATATATATATATATATGTATAGAGTATTCGAAAAGAATGGAACCTCTACGTCCAAAAGTACGCACTTTCTGGGAAAATGACTCGAATAAAAGTTGTAGGGATCATGAAGGACTATCTTTTAGTGATCTTGAACTTAACCTTGAGGATCATCTGAAGTCAATATTGAATTTTTTAAACCCCTTTTTTGATCCCAGATTTGAAAAGAGAGGAAAATTTGACGTTCAGATGTCGTTGTCATGTCAATAGTCAAAGTAATCTCTAGGAGCCATTGGAGTCATCAAATTAGTCACAGAATAAGATTATTATTAGTAATAATAAATAATTATTAATAAATATCAGTGAATATTAATAGCGATAATAACGATTAGTGAATAGAATTATTAATAAATAGTTAATAAATAAATATTAATAAAATTGAATACTAATATCCCAGGATCCCTTATACCCCTAATAGATCATAGGAGGATCTCATTCTTTTCAAATACCCTATATATGATATATATGATAAAGAGATGATTTCGTGCGAATATGATTAAGGCAACTGAGTTATGTTAATATATAACGTAGATTTAATGTAGATTAAATGTACGATTTACTTGTGTTCAAATATCTAGTCCTGTGAATTCGCTATTTTAACATTCTCAATTTCTTCTTAGGATCTTATTTCAATGAATATTTATATAGAAATACATTTCACGATAACTGTCTAAACTCGTTTGTAAATTCTCTACTTAATATATTTACTTAACACGACATACATTATAAAACAAAATGCTTCTTTTAATTGCCACGTTACAGCGTTCTGTGTTGAATAAAATTCATGTTAATGTTTATTATCATCTTTATTAAGATTATTCTATTATCCATATATTCTTACTAATTGATAACTGTTTCCGGTACACGTATTAAATTTAAATCTAAAATTTTCAAAGTTTAAATATCTGAAATAATCTGTCGAGACATGTGAGCATTTTTTCTCACAAATGCTGTAATTAGCATGATAAAGTGTAATAATAATTTTCATTAATATATTGTATAATTATACATATACATATCTAATTATCTTTATGTAATATTGACAGGCGGAAACAAATTCATCTCAATTTTATGAAAATTTTAAAGAATCTCACAAGACTCGTGATTGATCGTATGAAACGTGGAGAATCATCGGCGACTCGGAAATTTATATATCTTGCGTACATTTTTTTGGTACTACTGAAGAGAGGGAGTATATTTAACGATGCACTCGATCGCGTCATCGAAAATTTCCCGATCGAAAGTATTGCGTAGACGCAGGTATCGCTGTTGAGGAGACGCGCGCTCGCACGGCCATTAATAAAGTGGTGCCGTATCCACGATAAGGAACGTCTATGATGACCGAGAAATATTTTATCTGTCGAAATCCGCGTGGGTCTCACTCACACACGAGGCGTGAAAAAGGAGGATGTCTTCGTTTAAAAAAGATTAGTGCGTGGGATGCTGAAGAATTAATGCCAGTCATTTAAGTCAACTTTCTTGTTGCCATTTTTTTTACGGTTTCCTATAATTAAAAATACATATTTTTGCATATAAAAAAATGTTAATGCCACTTTCCTTCGACCAGTCAGATTTTTCAATGCTCGGTATAGACATTCGATATAGACGAATTGCCGTTATCATTCCTGGACAATCGATGCGAGCATTAAAAATTGCGTACTTAACATTTGCATATTTAAGTGCTCGATCCTTCTAATCGGAGAAGACCGACAAAACCATTCATCAATAATACCGATTTAAATAATTTAAATAACTTAATTCAAATTAGTTATTTAATATTAATTAATATTGATTTCAAGAGTTTTGTGTCTACATCGATACTAATAGAGCAATAACTCTAGAGCAACGACGAATGTTGTTCCGAGCAAAAGAGGAACTGCGGGTGCGCGCGACTCGATTTCGAAGAGTCACCGCGGCGAATTCTCACTCGCGAAACGTGACCATTAATAAGGCGGCACGTCCAGAGCCGGACACGATAAGGACCCTCCATGTGCCGCGGCGCGACCGATGCGCTGCCGTTAAGGCCCCGTGCCCTGCGCCGCGCACGGCGGGAATGCCGTGGCGCGTCCTTTCGCGCGGACTAAGGTAACTTATTCTCTGTCTTTGTGGGCGCTCTTTTTGCGCGCTCGCTCGTCCGCAGGATGGGGTTAAGTGGGTGCGACCCCAGGACGCTAAATAATATCGAGCTGTGCCATCTACCGAGTACGTAGCCGCGCCATTTTGAAATATTACGCCGGACGCTTTATCATTCGCGTGTGCAAGAAAATGTCTTGTCCCCCCGGCGACGCCGGATTTATAGACACGCGCAGAAGTAGGGCCCGGTGCCCCATAATGGGTACCGCAACTCCGGTACCAAAGCCGCAGGAAAATGGTTACAGTCTACTAACCCCCAGAATTTCATTCCAGCCTTTCCATATTTGAGAGCAGTTATTGACGATTATTATCTAGCTACTTCTATACTCGAGTGCGCTACGAAACATAAAGACTCATCGTAACATAATTTTTATTCATTAAGCTGTAAGACTCATTGTAACATAATTTTCATTCATTAACCGATTAAGCTAGTTGAAGTAACTATCCAAGCGGAATAACAATAATGTAAAAATGACGTTAAAATGAAAGACGTGACTGATCAGTTTTAATAATCATTTTGGAGCCATTATGACACCATTTTGATGTCATAATAATTTTTTGTTCTGCTTGGATATTTTCATGCACGTTTTTAAAAATAAAAGAAAAAGATGTAATTTATACATCTATATGGCAATGATTTGTCGGACCATTTATTTAGACAAACAAATGTCACTCTTCAAAAGATATTATAGGTGAAGAATACCGCGAATTGTAAATCTACCGTCGCGACCTTCACTCGGTGTCAACCACCCAGCGTCTCTGTCGATGCGCATCATTTTAGATTCCTTCTTTTTCAGATGGTAACCTGTCGCGGCCGCGGATATGATACTTTCCCCTCTCACGGTAGCTTTCCTCTCGTCCTCGGAAATTAACGCGCGCGTAAATCAAAATCCGCGTCGCGCCGCACGTCGAATATTTCACGGGTTAACTGTCTTACCGCCTTTGCGGTCGGTAGCGGCGCTTACGACCGATAGCGATAAAACCACGCGTTATTATCCAGCGGCGGCCGTGTTTTAACCCTTTCCCGATAAGGATTTCATTTATCTTCTCGCGAAGAATTTTAATTACGCGCGTAAGTCTTCAAGTCACAGCTTCAAGAGACGGCGGTCGCGGCGACGAAAACGTTTTTCTTCCGCACAATTTTTCTGGATTCTGTCCTACTCGTTAACAAGACTTTAATTAGGCGCATAAATTATAATGGTACATGCGCAGTTACTGTGAGATTTATTTCTCACTGTATGCTCAGTCTTCTACGCGAAGAGACAAGGACTTAAAAACGAATATTGAAATTTTAAATTAGCTAATCGGTTTCTCTCGCCTACGTCATTGATCGTGAAGAGATTCCTCTGCGTTGGACAAACACGCTGTACTTCACGACCATATATTTACCATTTCCCTCCAATTCTTAAGTTCTTTCTAATCGTAGGAGACAGCTAATCATTTCTACTTCAAATCTCTATTGACGCATAATGAACACTTATCTCTGCTTCTTCGTAGACGTATTTTTATAGCCTCTGGTCGTGTTGTACATTCAACGGCGACACGTCAGTGCCAGTCGCGGAGGTCGCCGCGAACGTGACAAGAAGAGATCTGCTCCGGAACTTAGACGTATTTGCCTGTCCAACGTGGCTATAAAACAACACCGACGGACAAGATGGAGGTACAACCTTGGAGCTTGAGCTCCTCGTCCACCGAACAGAATTCGAGAGCAAACATGGGTGCGATCCGGCGACCGTTTTCGACATCGTGAGAGACACGAGAAGCACTCCGCATTCACTCACATCACCACCGCTCCGCTCCGCGGACCCCCGTCCGCCGTTCCCGTTCGGCAATATGTGCTCGTACCTTCTCCAGATTGACATTTGAATTTCAATGAGCTACGCGCGTCGAGGAGGCCCAGTGCCTCTTCGCCACTCGAGGAATAACGGCGGGGAGAAATAACGGCTACACATGAATTTCGGACGAAAATTGGTGGTAATTTCGACGATTCCGTGGAAACCGGTGTGTTTGTCCGGACGGAGGGCGTACAATGTCACCGCCTGGAACGTGTTAATCGTGCTAAACGGCAAGCTAGACACATTCTTCGCTCATTCTATTCGAAATTTCGTGGTTTTATCCACAATCGCTAATATTAAGTAACGTTAATATTAAGAAACGAATAGTACAGCTATTTCGTCTGCAGTGTCAACGAAGACATTCTTTTCATAAAATCAGATAAAACATTCGTTGAACTACACATAAAATTCGCATGGTTCATAAATTATCAATTTATTTACAATTAATACATATGAAATCTTGAGAATGAAATGTGTATAACGCTAGAATGCGGAAATTAGAGTATTTTAAGTAAGAGTTTGAACACTGTTTACGCAATTTTTGATTAGCCTGCTATTGTTTCAGGCTAATTATGAACAAATTTATTTTTTACTATCATTTATTTTACAGGTTTGCTTGTTATAGCAATAATAATGTTTACACATATGAACTATCGAATTAAATTCATTCTCATATTAATGTTTAGAGGGTAAGGGAGGGAGTCTATTTTTAAAATCTTACAGTTTTTTTCTTCAGTAAGATTTATTATAGTTCATCATATTTCTTGACATTGATTCAGCATCAAGTGGCTCTTTCCCTGTAAAAGTTAATAAACTGCATAGAAGTTAAACTGATTCGAATGTTTCTGAACAATGTCTGAAAATGGCAGATGGTGTCCAAACTCATACTTGAAGAACTCTGGACATGTGCGCTCGAGTGTCAGATGGTCAGAGGTGCCAGGTCCATTTAAACGCTCGGGTTTATTTTCTTCTGTTGAGATTCTCGTAGTCCCGCAGCCGGACGTTGAGCGCGGTGACGCGAGATCGCGGGCGAGCAAACGACAAATCCCCCTGTATTACGGCGTTTATATACGTTCACCTAAATGGCGGGCAATTAGAAAGACGGTAATGAAAGTGCCAGTCGAATCGGCGCGTTTCACCGCTACGCCAATAAAGAGCGTGCTTTACGGTACGCGCTGAGTCGGCGGACTTGGGGCTCCCCTTCATCTAAATTTCCCGCGGTCGACATTAAATTCGTGCCCCCGCTCACTCGCGCCCGCGATCGAACGCCGCGCAGTCCTCCTCTGGTTAACCGAATACTTATTAATTAGGCATAATTGCCGGAATTTACGATATCGTCGAGCCTCGTAAGTATCAGCGTTCTGGAACGACGGTGACGATGACAATTCGTCCACTGCCTCCTCTCGACGCATCATCGGCGTGGAATTCGCGACTTCGCAATAAATTCGCGATTCAATGACGTTTTAAGAAGAGTTCGATTCGTCCTTTTTATTTGTGTCCTTATAAGTCTTGTTTGATATTATAAGCAAGCTAAATATAAGGATGCATGAATGCTTCTTGGTGACGTTTATTGTTATCTTATCGCAAGATGAACAATATTATCGTCCTTCTGCAACGTGGAGGTGGGTTCGTTCCCGAGTTTTACGGGACGAACGAACACGACGACCGCATGCTAAAAAATTCGGCAGTCCGAGGTGTACTCGTGCAATCTCTGCGCCAACGGCCGATCGCGTGATTTGTTCCTCGGTCGGAACCGCCGTAGAGTTCGCGCGCTAGTCGTAAGTCTCTGCCGCGATAAGATCGGCTCTCAAAAGCTCCCGCGCTCCGATCGGTCCCGCATAAGCTCGCGCCGTTATCGTGAATTGAGGCGCGTCCCACGGGCGCATAAGCAGCCCGGGACACCTGTAAGTCCTGTCTTTTTCTCTCTCTTTCTCTCTATCCCTTTTCCTTGTCTTCGTCCGTTTCTTTCTCTCTCTCTCTCGCTCTCTCCGCGTCTTCGGGGATATCAGTTGCTGATCGATTCAACCCGTGGGTGGTCTCGGCCACGAGTACACGCTGTAATCCTACTCCCAACCGAGGCTACCCGGTGTCTCGAGGATTTCCGCCACGGCTTCTCCACTCGATGCATCGTTGTCGATATACCAGGTCCGGCATCGAAAGTGGCCACTGTATGTTGCCCTCCCTCCCCGCCAAAGAGACGTACTTTACAGCGTCGTACTCCGACTATTCGAACGCCAAGAGGTAGCCCGAGCGACGGCAGAAAAATGATAACTAGTAATCCGGCACAGAATCCGTGAATTTGGTGATAGAGTTGGATTAGAAGTGCGTTAGTATTTTTCGAAAAAGTATTGAACAACATCACTAAAATAAGAAAAAAATTGCATGCGAATTGCGATAGAAATTACATAAAGAGCTGTATCTGCGAGTAGATGAAGCAAGATAGCAGATAGGTTATGGATATTCTCACGCTCCGATTTTTTTATTATCTAATAGACTTACGGGGAAGATTCACCCGGTACGTGGAGCGGTATGAGACCGAGGGCGTAAAAGAGCCCGAGACAAATGACGTACAGGAGTGGTAAGCACCGAGCCCTCCGATGATATCGGATCTACCTTGGCTATCTAAAAATATCAGTTGGAATCGCTCTTGACCAGTCTCGAAAGTATGCCGGTATGCCGGGATCGTTAACACTTTGGGGATGGCGGACACACGGGATAAACTGTGAATGACGCATCTCGTTCTTAAAACGTGAAGCGGCTCGTGTCGCTCACATTTCGATATTTAATATACTTTGATGTATCCCTCCCTCTTCCGCAATGCAGTCCTTGTGCAATTAAAATGGCACGCCGACTAATGACCGAGAAAGACTATAAATCTTCCGTTCGCCTTTATCATAGTCGGGCATATGGAGGGAAATACACTGAGGATCTATTACATTCTCCGATAAGCATCGGTTAGGAAGACTGAGAATATTACGGACGAAAGTATAACGAGTCCTTACATTTGCGGGTGTTATAAATTAATGCTGCGCGTTTGTAGGTACGTCCGTTGCATTGTGGGCTGCGCGCACGGAGAAGATATGGTCTCGCCTTTATCGAGTTTAGATCAACCCGTAATGTCTCGCTAAGACGTATGCGCCTCATTAATTCGCATTTGCAGCAGGTCGGCCGCGGGGATACACGGACCGACCGGCCAAGAGATGCGAGAGAGCCCCATTGTCGCGTTTGAGATCTCACTTTCCAGTCGTCCCGCAGATATCTAGTAGCTTACTCATATCCTCTGATTAATCCGCGAAGTCGCACACCAAAAGCGACATACTTATCCAAACGCTGATATATCACCGTGCGAGAAATATGCGAATCTTTTTTTTTTCAAGACGAACGACGCGACGCCTTTTCGATAAACTTGGGGACGTTTCAGACGCGACGTACTGTATCCGCTAACACACTCTTTATAAGCTGGGGAGATAATCGATCTAAAATAAATCGATGTGCAACCGAGATACTCCGTAATCTGGTTTGTCCTGCACATCGATTGTCGAAAAGACGACATGAATACATATCAAAATTATTTTAAGAAATATATCATTATGTACAGCGCGCGAATGTGTGTAGTATCGCAATTAGTGATCCGTTTAATCTTACGTTACAATTAAAATTAAGAACGGAATAATCTACTGACTGAAATTTTCTATTTTGCAAAGGACAATGTTAAATGCATGGAAAGAACAGTTTTACTGAAGCATCTAAAAATTTAGCAAACTGCAAAAATCGAAATTTTTTGTAACATTGTTTATCATGCTTGAATTTTCTACATAATTATTTTGATGATCAACAAAATTATTTTCAAATCTGTATCTAGCTAAATTTTTAGATATTTCAACAAAATTGTTTTTTTTCGTGGAGATGCGGATATAATGTCGCATTCTTACTTCAAAAGTAACACAACTCAAAAAATTAATAAAATATTAATAAGATTCTCGATAATTAATAAATATTAATAATGAAGTGGGAATTAGCGCGGTAAATAATACAAATACATTTATTGTATAAAAAAATTCTTTAATAATACATTACATGAGATATTTTGACTAACTTTTTCAGTCAGCTTCAACCATCATACTTATCAACAATATATAGCGCAATTACAGTATCTACAGCGTTCATTGACGAGTCTAGTAACTACAATCGTAACATCAACGATAATTATTCCATTTCGACATTGCCGTATGATATCACATAATTATCTGTATCTTCAAAAATAAAACAATATGAAACCGATTATAAAACAAACGACTCACCTTCAAATCGCAGCCACAAAACCGCCAAACATCCATAAAGTCCAAAATTTAAAAAAATGTATTAAAAAAATTAATAAAAGTGCATAATCCAAAATTAAAATTATTTAAATAAATACACATTGCACATTGTTTATCACGCTAATTCCCACTTGCCCAATATTTCAAAAAATTAATAGAAAAGAGAAAAAACAATTTTTCAATTTAACAGGAAAATATTGATTAATCAAATAATATAGAGAAAAAGAATATATTTTTAACATGATAAAATGTCATTTTTTGTCATTTTCGCTTCACAACCTTTAAAAAAACTGTCTTTTGTGATTTTGACAATTTTTTTATGAAGTTAATTTTTGATGATTGAGAGGAGGATAGGATAATGTTTATCTAATTTATTCATAATAACTCGAAAATTATTTATTTTCTTAAGTTGTGTCATTTTTAAAATAAATGTGCGATATGTCGGATATGAATTCTACGAGAGATTCCTACAAGAATGTATTTTACGATGCGAGCCGTTCTATGAAGAACAAAACAACTACATTGTTTTTTGTTGTCGTTAACACGATAGTTTCTCTCGGCATGGAATGTCGAGAGAGGAGGATGTGGGGGAAGAAAGCGAGTTCTGCGCCGCGGATTAAACATCGGAACGGTGTTTCGTCTACTTCCAGCGTCGCTTCTTGTCGTCCGGTCAGAGAGGCGCGAGGAACGATACGATGATGAGATACGACGGAAGTACGACATCTCGGTCATAAGGTAGCCTACCTTATGAATCCCCGGCGCCTATATGTACGAGCGGGTAGCATGAGTATTACGTGCCGGCGTGTATGCGCCTCTACGGGGGTGGTCTGCGTTTCTCGCGCCCGCCGCGCCGAGGAAACCAACCGCTAATCATGTTACCCGTTATACGCATCGACCACATATCCGCTACGTCTCTGCTACTATGTGTTCCCGGTCATTGTAGTCGACGGTAACACGGCGACGCATTATTCGGCGGCAGTTCGACTACTTGGCTGCGTCTGTCAACCTTACGCATGTCATTATCGAATTTCAACGAAATCTCCAATATGCTTTTGTAATTCCATGCAATTTCACACAATCGCGTGGAACGCGTCACTCTTTCGCAAATTCGATAGAGATGCGTGACGCAACGAGTATATAGGTGATTCGTATGATGTGACTGATTTAATTATTAGCAAAATTTGAAAACATATAAAAAATAGTTTATATCATGTTCAGTATAAAAAGAGACATCATATAGTGGACAATTATTTTATGGGTGGAGACGTTGGAAACATTTCAAGATCAATTTCATTTTTAAAAAAATACTATTCATGCTTTATCATATCAATTTTTTTGTTTCATTGTTGACAGCTCTTTTTAAAAACAAGTTTATCGATACATTACATAAAGATATTAAGACCAATCTAGATCACAAATTTATAGTAAAATAAAGTTCAAATGTATACCTTGAATTTCTGTTCTTTATAATAAATGTTTAAAGTTTTGATCTTAGACTCGACGACACAGATGAATTCGATGTATCAAATGATCCACTATTCTTCTTAGTATCTTTAATGAAATATTTTCAAATGTGTAGTAATTCGAGTGAACATATTATCAAGATTTTCAGATTGGTTATTGGAAGTTTAGAGTACACAATGCTTTTGATGTCTTCATAGAAAGTAATCTAAGGGTGACGGAGGTGACTATACTACAGGTCTTTTGCGATCCATCGTATGGGTTTTTCATGTAACAAATTTTGTCTTGACAGGATAAGCACAGAATAAGTGTTCCATTTTGTTAAAACAATATATGTTTTCGAATATATGATTCCACATTTTCTAACAATATTGACAAATGATTCTTAAGAAAATTGTGTAAATTGTACCATTTATGTCTGTTCAAAAAAATAAGGTCCAATTATA
Source organism: Cephalotes varians (assembly GCA_037157785.1). Classification (NCBI taxonomy): domain Eukaryota; kingdom Metazoa; phylum Arthropoda; class Insecta; order Hymenoptera; family Formicidae; genus Cephalotes; species Cephalotes varians. The sequence goes on from JANQDE010000033.1 coordinate 866,335, forward strand.
CGGTCATTTATTTCTGTGTTAAAATAATTTTAACAAAACATCGAAAATTAATTCTTTTTTATTGATATAATATATATCGCATTAATTTCACAATTAAAAGATTATATAAGTAAGTTTGAAATATTACAGAGAAATCAGATATTGAAGATATTTAAAAATTATGTAGAAGAATGGTAAATTTCTGCCAAGAAAAAAAAATAAATTTTGAATTAATCAAAAAATATGCGTCTTGAGAAATCAGTTTGTCGATACATCCTAACGATATATAATTTTGGAGAAATATAATAGCGATGTCTCTTTTGTGAAGGTCAGACGTTAGATTGCATTAGCGGGCTTGTACTTGGACGGCTGCTTCGTTCTCTCGTTCGCACAAAGCCTTCGCGTCGATCAGCCGCGGTCCATTCCCGAGGAACGGAACGTCGAACACGTGTCACGTCGAACGAACGACACAGGCACACCTAATCATACAACGATGATCCGCGATGCGTATACTCATGAGTTTCTCGCTCCTAGGTGGTACCGCACAGTGCGCACACAATACCGCGCGTCGTGCTGCAACGGTGAAACCAGGCAGGATTTCACGGCGCAGAAATCTTAATTCCCGGAAGAGAGAACGGGAGTGTAAGTGTGGCGAGAATCAGGAGGAAGAGAAACAGGGATAAGAGAAGAGAGAGAGAAAGAGGGAGAGAGAGATTCGGGATCTTTGCTGGTTGTACGAGGATAATGCAGATAAATCGTAATCCCAGCGCCACGAAACGAGTGTCGATTAATTCCGAGATGAGCCCTGTCAAAATACAGGCGCGCCGTAAGGCCCGCCGCTCTCTCGCGCGAGGCGAGAGAGCTAATCTTGACTAATAACTGTCGCAACTGCGCGCGCGAAGCGAAAAGGAAGGGCCCGTTATGAGTCTATGAGAGAAGAGCGGCGTGTGTCTCGCATCGCCCTGCGCGCCAGCCTCGTACTCTCTCAAGACGAATACGTCTATAGATCAGAGATTACCGTAATAAACCAATCATCTTCTCCATATGAAAATTCATCGTGACGGAGACGCTCTCGACTTATCGCTAGCTTGGTTTCCCAGATCGATTTAGCACATTTGGCTACTGGATACAACGAGAATACAATACTTTTAATTTCTTTCAAGCAGTATTTATAAGATTTATCGTATTATGTAATAATACGATATCAGATTTTCAAGACATATATTATTGACAACGATAGCAAAAGACGTATACATTAGGTAAATAAAAATTTTGAGAAACATCGAATATCTCATCGAAATTAAAATGAAATAATTATAAAAAAGAAAATACATTATTTCAGAACACACAACATTTGTGGGTTTAAATTGCACCAGACTTGAGGAATGGATATTGCTTCTGTTAATATATACATTACAAGAACTATTTTAAAAGAATTTAAAAATTTGCCAAAATATTCAATGCTAAAAATGTGAAAGGAAAATAAAAGGTTTGAAATGGAAGATGGAAACGCACGAAAAAATTCATGATGAATCATAATCACGCCGGCAATGAGGATGCATGCGATTTGCCGATGCCAAGATCACGGCACCCGTTCTAAATCCGCAAGATTGAGCACTTAGCAGAAGGCGAGAGAAGTCGGTCGACGGTAAACGCGAACAGTCGTTCGTTCTGCCAAGGCATTTCTCCCGGCTACGTGATTGACCATCCCCCGAATGACATTATGCGCTGATCTCGACGTACAGTCGATTCGCAAAGAGGGATCGGGTGATCTATTGACGGTCTGTAAGAAAGTTGCCTCTCGACACGCGATTGCGCCTGTTACGGAAACCCTCTCCGTACAGTTCGAAAAGCTCAATCTCACTCGTGGGAAAATAAGTATCGTCAAATCGGTGCTCCCGGAAGTGCGTTAGACGAATCGATCGCTGATACTCGGATCGTAAAGAAGCGCGTTTTCTTTCGAGATAAATTTGTCGATGAGTTGCGGCAAGATTGATCGCTGAAGAAATGGCGTGACCGAAAGGTTTGTATGCCCGCTTAATTGCACAGAGAGCACGATGGTTTTTATTACGTCGCGTTATGTTCTGCCGCGAAGCACGCGATCCTCCGCGAGACGTTAGGAACAAAGTATTACGATCATAAATAAAGTTGGCGTAATTACTTTAACAATTACCATTATCTGTTTCCTCTTCGCTGCCTTCTGACGCTGTTTGCCATTTAAATCTCTCGTGATCCAGCTCATTGCGATATATCTTCTTTGAGATTTTTCTGCATCAACGGTAAGTGAAACTTCGCTTCTCGTTTCCGCATTTTTCACTCTCTATCGGTGAAATCGAATTGAAAATATCCGTTTTGTCCATTTTTACCCAAAGTAGTATAATCTAATCTATAAAATAAGAATAAAATAAAATTCATATATTTTCATTTTTTAAATTTAATACTAAAATTTTGTAATTCAAAGTTTCATCTATCATGAATTTTTTGATATTAAAATAATTAAAATTTTTTATTAATGTGTACAATTTTTTCACTTCTTCACATTTTTTCTAGTTATGAGACTTATTAATTTTAAATTTTGTACATTGCAAAGATTATTATTATTATTGTTGTTATTATTTAAAATTTTTCAGGTAAAAAATTCACATAGCATATTTTTAAACTCTCTTCACAATAAGAGAATTAAAATAAAACAAATCAATAATCTTATATTTTAATAAATTTA
>JANQDE010000033.1:869060-940272 GCA_037157785.1 Cephalotes varians
AACAATATATTAGAAACATATCACTGGCTATTGATCTTTGAATCCGTCCAAAGATACGGGATCGATGAGCTTCGCAGATGTATCATCTGAATGGAGAACGAAAGCGACCGTGGTTGAGGCGTTCGGGAGTAATCAGCGCTAAGTACAGCGATTCCCCGAGAACCGTGACGCCATCTTGTTACGTGAGCGTCGTTTGTCTCTGACATATGATCCAAGGAACCCGTTGGTTGCCTCACCTGTCCGCTTCTTACGTACGCCGCGCATTGCCGCCGACCGCGGATCGGCGGAGGAGGGATTCTGAGCGAGCGCGCAGGGATCTAGATCGAGATTGGAGATGGATACGCTCGCGAAACAAATTGATTCCGATGATAAGCCTCGATCGAATCCGTATCGAATGCGCCGGTAATTTGCCAAAGAATCGACGCGCGGATGTACCGTTCCGTATTAGGAGCATCAGCCACATGTCTGCATCGAATAGATTCCGGCTTTTCCCCGAGATCATCTTTTTACTTGCGAATTGCATCACTCCGGATTACCGCGTCGAATCTCACTTTGAAGCGTCCATCTTAATGCTCGACATCACGTTCTCACGTCCGCGTGATCTCATAGATCCCAAGTGTCAATCAATTGCATTCACGTCCGCCTTGATTCTCGTGCAATCGGTATCAATTGCAATCGCATATAACGAGATATGATCGTTGAACTAGTCAAAGGATTAGACTCGATCGGAGAAATGTCAAAGATCGTCAAAGATTCATCGAGTGTAGTGAAGATATTTTTTTATGAGAACATCACAAGTCTATTGGCAATTTATGTGTTTTATCATATCTTTAATTCTAAGAGTGCAATATATAGATGACTATTTCACGATATGCAACAGTACGGTGTAGTTATTGAACTCAACCGCCAATTGCACCAACCAGGATATTGAATCATTATGGAATTTAAAATATATTACCGTTAGTGTAAGCATATGTCAGATTTCTTTACAGTTTACCGTACGTGCGAAAAGCGAGTAGCACCGGGTCGAAATTCCCTGAAGATTCAGAGCGTGAGAATATCATAAACTTTAACCACGCGAAATTCACGCCCATGCTCCATTTAGCGTCTCCTTTGAATATACCGAGTCTGCAACGTCATTGTCTCGTTCGATCACAACATTCCGAGAGACCATTTGTCACCGCTCGCAATCGGGCGTAGGTCGCCGCCTTAATGCATCTTGAAGAACGCGACCGAATCGAGCGCGCGCGAGTCATCCGTTGCGGCTGCGATCGATTAGCCGGGGCAATCTACACGATCGAAAGAATAAGTCTATCTTTGGAATAGATCTGAATAGTCCCTTTAATCTATAGCCGCAGCGGCGGCGATCGGTCGGGTGTCGAAGCGATGCTAGAGACACGTTTCGTAGACTTGATCGAGATCACGATTTCGATCTCGATCCCAGTTTCAGCAACGGAGCAAGAGAAGGGGCCAGGGGCCACGCGGCGAGGAGAGGAAAAGAGATGGCGCAGAGAAGGGGACAATGATGGGGCCTGGCGAGTCCGCGCTGGCCACTTCCCATGTTAATATCCGGTTATGCGTAAGGTATGGAGGCGTACGGCCAGTTTGCATGGAAACTAAGGCATTACCATCGTGGACCACCGGAGTCGAACCACTCGTCGAACGGCCCTGTTTGCCGACACCTCGGTGGACGACTCGCCGGAACACCCTACTCCTTATCTTTTCCCTCCCTTCTCTCCCCTTTGCGCCTGTCTCTCTTCCACTCGCGTTTGTTCTCAGCTCGTCTCCACGCGATTCTGATTCCTACTCCCCAGAGACGGTCCGTTTCTCTCATTCACCGCGGATTGTTCAGATTACGCTCAAGTATCACCGCCGGATCATTGCAATTTTATCGATACCGGCAGGACCGACCGCTCAGATCTAGGGGCCATGCGACTTATCGGCGTTAACGATCACGAGGCCATATCGCCGATCGTCGAATTAAATGGCAAAGCCAACTCGCTCGCATCTCGCGCTCGGATAGATAAGACTGGGAAATCGCGCTTGGGAAGCAATAGCGCGCAAGCACCGACGTTTAAAGTAGCTTTACCGTTGTTCTATTGTTTATCAGGCAACTTGGTCTTACCATTAGATAATGCGACGATATAAGCTTGTAATTTTACGATGTTCACATAGAAAACATCATTTTACTTTCTTTCTCTTCTTGAAGTATCATTTTACGATCCTTTTCTCTCGAATCGTTAGATTAGGTGTCAATTAGACGTGGGCGATCAGTCGCAGTAGTTTAGGTAGAATCCATCAGAGACTTAATTTTCATCTTTTTTGTTTTTCTCTCTCTTTTCTTCGACAGCATTAAAATAAAGTTAACGCCTCAATTACTAGAATTTTTGCTACTACGATATTTTTGCTAATAAATTAATTTTAATTAATTTCAATTAATGTATGTTAATATAAATTATAACAAAAATAGTAAGTAAAGGGCAATCAATTATAATGTATATTGATACAAAAACTAGGAATATATGCATAGAATGAGAATTCTTCAGTTTGTGGCCTTCGGTCGGTGCATTCCCGCGCCATTCCGTCCACATCGGTGGATCGCTTTTCAATAAATGGCCCTGCCACATTTGAGACGGCATCTATGCCGGATCTAAAAGCTGATCGGCGCCCACACTCTGGGGTTCCTAGACCTAAGGAGGTTCAAAGTTCCCTCCGCGGTCGTTTACGCCTTATTTATTCTCGTAATTTACTCCCACGCGGCCCTTGCGCGCCGGCAATTTACTTTACGACGATCATATCTGAAAGTGGCCGGTAGAGAGTGCTGCCCGGATCCACCGGACGGCCTGGGACCGCGCGGATCGCGTCGCGGGATTCCCGTCTGCGGCGACGGCGGCCCCGGATAATGGGCAACGGAGGAAAGGTGGGAAAGGAAACGGGTGATGATGCCGGTGAAAAAGAAAGAGGCAGCAGAAGAGCGGTCGCGCGTAGCGGGCGAGAGAATCGGCCGAGCTGCGCGTCTTTTCGCGTTCGTTCGCGACGGCGTTTATGGACTGTCGGCGCGGAATATAAAAAGTCGCGGCGGCGAACGCCGTATCCGAAGTGTACTCACGACGAATACTTTATGATCCTTAAATGTCGCGATCGCGGGAAGGCCGCCACTTCGATCCCGTCAGCGCGTCTCCCGTCTATCTCGTCGACTTCGAATCGACACAAATCGGAAGAGTTACGCGAGAAGGCAGATATACATTCGCGATTAGAATTACCGAAGCTATCTAAAGTTGACACGGATGATCATACACGGGCGTTACAGACAGCGGTTCGTACACACGCGCGCTATTCAAATCTCATAATAGTTGCGGTTTCCGCGACCAGGCATCTCTGAAATGCGACCTCCGACAAGCGGAGGTCATCGAAAGCGGTTAAAACGACGCCCGGGAGATCTTGTCGCATCAAGTATTTCTCTCCGATGGACCGCGATTACCGCTTATACCGATATTCGCGCGTTCGCGCACACAACCTTCGACGCTCTTTTAATTAAATCGAAGCCGAGTATCGCCCGTCGTAAGATAAGGCAACGCGTGTCGCATTCGCGAAATAGATTTACCGATACCCGAAGGCTATCTGGACTCTTTAACTCCCATCGTCGAGATGAGCCATTAAAAAAATCCCAAGCAGGCAGGCATATACTGGATACATATTCTCAAAATAAAGATACGTGTGCGCGTTATACATTTTTATAATTAATTATAAAACGTCATATACACAGGTGATAATGTCGCCACGTCGCACTGGATTCTGAGAGGCCATCTAATTAGAGTACGTATCTCAAGAGATTGCGGAATAATATTCCGTAACGCTTGCATCATTAGAGAATTTAAGGCTTTCTACGAGACCCTGTTCGAACACGATATATTTTTTAAAAACTGTTAGGATAACTGATTGCGGTTACATATTGACGATTTGGACTTGTTGCATATTCGCTTACACAATCCTCTTACGGCTTATCCACAAAGACTTTCTCTTATTCTATTCTTAATTGCACGTACTATTCCTACTTGCATATCTCTCGCTTAAGTGTCTATATACGTTCACGCTCTATATTATTATTACATTTTTGTTATACTATTATAGATTTAACTGTAGAATTATTTCCTGTATTCTACGGGTCTTTCGACTGTAAGAAGATTTATAAAAAGAAATTGAATAATGATGGGCTGAATAATAATAATAGAGGAGAAGGTAATATTATGGCTCCATTTACATTTTGTATAATAATTTTCGTTAATAAATTTCGTTAATAATCAATATTTAAATTTAAAATTTAACAATTGGATTCGTCAAAGTGTTGTTCAATTCATACTCAAAATTATAAAATATTATTTAAGACGTTATTTATAAAAATGTAGCGACACTGTATAATCGAAGTCGAAGAGGAACAAATATGATAATGTGGTCTTCCCATAAAAATAAATTTAAAATGGATTTAAAAACTGATTTTATTTTGAAAAACACAATATTTGATTACAAAATTATATATTTACAAAGATATTGCAAAAAATATTGTACAGAATATGCAAACGTATATACGGACACATAACTTTTTTCGTATATAGGCTGCTGTCAATATTAAAAATCTATGGTATATGTAACGTAAATTTTAGCTTAATAATAAAGTTACATAATCAATTTATCGAATAATTTTTCGAAAAAGAAGTTAAAGATTACATCATCAGATTACATTAGCAAAATGTCATATTTATTGTTTAACTTCGCATAACTTATAATGTGTACAATCAAATAAAATGTTTAATAATGAACAAAATTAAGTATACATATATTCGTGTAATAATATTTCTAAGTTTAAGAAGAATGAGAACATATATATGATTAAATGCTTAAATGTATCTTGAAAAGTACATTTCGAATGTTCAAAAATAATGCTTTATGATAAAATGCCGACTATACGAAGGTCGTTTGATAAGTCTTTAGAAAATATAAATATGAAAATACAAGTTTTATGGAACAAAATCATTTTTATTTTTCAATATAATCTTAAGCTTAATGCACTTGGTCCAACAATGCTCAAGTTTTTTATGCTTTTTATAATACGGTTTGTTTTTCTCCAAAATAACTATTTATAACATTAATTATATCAATATCAAGTCAAATCTCTTTCTACGCAGCGAATCCTTTTTTTATGCTTGAATCTTTCTAAATTTGAAATGATCACTCAATTTCAAATACAGCATTCTTTAGTTCACTTTAGATGGTTGCGAACAACAAAACCAACTATCGAATCTGAAATTTGAAATTTTATATTCGTAGAGGTTTGAAAGACAATGTCAATTATTATATCAATTTGATATTAGTAGTGCCGTCTCGTAAATTTTCTAAGAACTTATCAAACGATCCTTGTATCATATTGGCATATTAACGTCATTGTGTAATGACAAGCTATTAAATAAATGATTCCATAAATAATAATTAGAATTCGCCATCTAGTAGCGGAGATATTAAAACGGAGTTAAAGATTAAAACTACATCTACAAGAGCCATAATATCATTTTTTCATCTAATAATAATCCATTAATAAGTGCAAGTTTTACACGATGAACAGTCATGTGTCATTTTTGTCTGTTAAGCGCATATCGCGCATTTGCGATGTATTTTTTAAAAATAAGTGGAACGCACGTCTCTGCAAAATGAAATTTCAAATATTCGTACTAACTCGAGCTCGGGCCAGCATTCAGGTCGACGTCGATGATGGCGTTAGCCGCGTAATCGACGCTAAAGAGGATCTTTAAATTACAGGCCGGCTCGCTGATAAATATCACGCGCACGCGGACTCGCAGAATCCACCCGGATGCGACGGTCCAATTACGCAAGCGTATTTATATGCATTCACCTCCCGGCCCGGACTCATTTTCGGTCGCGTGCGCGACTTAATGAGGCCCGAAGGTCCCCCTGCGTTCGTGCCCGCTTGAAAATGCGATCAAAATTTATATACGCGGGATATCCCGGGAGACTAAATGGCCCACTGCCAAAATCCATTACGTTCCTGAACCGCACGGGTGGCTGGCATATAAATAACATTTCCGTTACGAACGAAATTCCAATTCTTCCCATATGAACGAGAGATCCGTATGATCGGATCGTTGGAACCGCGCAACTCATAGGAGTCGAGTACCGTCATTTTTTTTAAAGCTGAGTTTAAAGATAAATAGTTACCGGTTACAGATACGAGATCTGTTAAATAACGTTAATCGCGAGTACATCGTACGCAAAGCTAAAGACGGAGGAGTTAATTAGATGGTTGAAAGAGCCTTGCCGTGTGAACGGATACCGTATCAGCGGGTCGACGCGCAGCACAGCGACGGTAATTCCACCGGGAATTGAATTTGCCAATTAGCGTTACCGAGAGAGNGGGGGGGGAGAGAATGAATGAATCGTTAGAAAAAGAGACAGAGAAAGCGAGAGAGAGAGAGGCGGGAGTAATTCGGGAAGCATCCCGTCGTTCGACGAAAACGGCGCGATCACACGCAGGTCGGACGTCGGGCGTTAAATGAATTATCGTTTATACACGTTCGCCGCGCGCAAATTTGCATTGGCGACCAGGACTCGGACCCGCGTGCAAGCGGGTTGTCCGGCAGGGGGGCAAGCGGCTCCGCGAGCGCGTAGCCCCACTTCGCACCTCGACGCCGGCATAAACTGTGCCCACTGTGTCCCGCGCGGGGCCGCGCGTGTTTATTTATTTACGTCAGCCGGTAGCTTTATGGCGGAAAATTAGCGAGGGTTATATGCGAATGCCGCGACTTGTCGCCACTTAGAGCCGTCGATGCATTGAGCGTTTCTTTAATGGACGAGACGACACGCCCTCCTTAGCGCCCTTTTTAACACCTATCGGGTACACATCGTGGGCAGCGTCCGCGCCGAAAGGCGCGCTTTAAAAGCGTCTTTAAGAAGCGGTAATATATACGCGCGTACAGCTGAAGCGTATGAGAGGAAGGTCGATTAGCGACTTCCGTGGCTCGATTTCATCCCGCTTGTACGCTCACGAGTTTTTACGACTCCTCGACTCGGTTAGTCGCATTGTTCGACGGGAAGTCGGGAGAAAGGTGAGCAATGACGAAAGCTGCGTCTCGAAAGCAGAACAACGATGAACGCTACTGAATGAGATGCGTGCTTCGGTATCTCGTACATTTAGAGAACACGGTTCGTTTAATTGGATAACGGCTATGTCGATAGTATTTCTCTTAAATCTTTTAAATAACGGCCGATTCGAAAATGATTCGAGCACATACGGTATACCATCGATATTCTCGTTAATTTAGTTATCTCTAACTAATTCTTCAATTTCTAGAAATCGCTGCGTGCCTTCGTATTGCGTATCATTTACAGGCGACCTTCATTCAAAAAAGATAGAGGGATTACTTAGAAATTGATGAAACTGGCGGTATTTATAAGAACTATAATAAAGAGCGATGTACAAGGTATCTTTTAAGTTTAATATTTTAGAGATTGATTTTTGAGGTCATTTTATAAAGAAAAATTCATATGTGATATTAACACATTGATCGTCATTCAAATCTGAGTGACGGTTATATTTTCGTGAGGGCTCAGTCATCCACAATTAGATGACGCTTTTCTTCGTCCAATTAAATAGGATTTTACAAATAATTTGCAACAATTTTTTTTAATTATTTTTAACACAAGTATTTAATAGTAACAACATAGTAAATACAATAGTAAGTACAATTATAGATAAAAAAACATTATTTTAACAAAAATACATAACATTATACTATTTCTTATACCTGTTACCCGAATTTATTTCATGACAAATAATGATCTGATAGAAAGAAATAAAATTGTATAGAGATTAAGAATTAAAAGTTAGCAAAGAAATTGTTTTTTAAAACAATCTTAGTTACAACAAAAGCAAATAGATTAATTATAAACACATATCCGTCCGTCATATTATGGTGAAGCTTGAATTTGAACCTTGCAGGAAACACCCGATTTTCGGCAAGCGATCAACCTGTTAACAACCTCGTTTCAGAAATATAAGGAAAAAAAACAATAATTTTATTTTAATTTCAAATTTTTTTAACATCTTGTATTTCTGAAATAAAGTCTTTGAAATTATTCCACTCTTACTTCAAAAGTGACGCAACTGAAAAAATTAAGTTTTCCAGAAAAAAAGAAAAATTATTTTTTAATTCGATAGAAAATTATTGATTGATCATATAGAAGAGATCAAGAAAAAGAATATATTTTTAACATAATCAAATATCATTTTTGTCATTTTTGTTTCACAAACCCTAAAAAAAACTACCCTTTTTAAGTTATGATGATTTTTTTATAAAAACCACTCTTTTTGAGTTGTGACGATTTTTTATGAAGTTAAATTAGTTCATTTTTGATAATTGAATAATGTTTACCTAATTCATTCGTAACTCAAAATCACGTTTTCACTTTTTAGTAAAGAGGGATGTAATATATTCATATAAATTTTTCTTTATAAAATGATGATTTCAAAAATTAACTTCTAAATTATTAAACTGTACTTAAGGAACATCCTACATTTCATTGCGCGTACATTTAAAAAATTCTTCCTCCTCAATAACTAAATCGTTCATCATTAATAATATATTAAACAATGACTTATTCAATATTAACAACATTCGACGTTTGAATGTCAGTTCGAAAGTCACATATCAAAGATGCTTGTCAACGCGTTCGATCTCTAGGCGGAATTAGGCGCGTAGAAGACGAGTTTCGTTCTCGTGGCGCACTTTCTCGCAGTTCGTTATCCATCCCCTTTCCTCCTCCACTCTCCCCCTCCCGAGATCTTGCACGCACTGAATTCTCAAGTGCGCCGTCTTCGAGATTTTCCTTGAGAGTTCTTCATAACTCCGGCGTGGCAAGTGGACAGCCCGTGACGGGTATCCACGCTGTTACGTACTATTGAATTCCATACTCGACGATTGCCTCGAACTAAATTCGATAAAAATCGATAAGATCCACGTAGAATGGTCTACATCTCTCGTTGCTTGTTCACGCCTGATTACGCACGCGATGATTAAAACGCGATACGATAATTACAACAGTAGCGCTCAGTTCAGTGGATGCCCTCTAAAATAGAGCTACGAATTTACGATAACAATATTGAAATATTTTAATTTTAGTCTTCCGTCATTGAGGACGAACAGAATAAAGTTAAAGATCTATAAGTTAAATATTGTTATAAAATTGGTAAGTCTTTTATAGAAATTGAATAATCTTAGCTTGTTAACATTTCGAATGTAATTACTATAGCTATAATCAATAAAAATATGAAAATGCTTGTGCGTAAAATTTTAATGACATGCGTACATGGAAAAAGTGGTTTTGCTAAAATATAGAGTTGAAAATAATTTTGTTAGCGCCATCAAAATAATTATACAGGATACTCAAACTGGTTGTTAAACCGTTAAAACTTTTGGCAGCATTGTCATCTATACTTAAGCTTCTTAATTATTTTGATGGTCTATAACAAAAATATTTCATATTAAATCTGTAGCTAATTTAACTATCTAGCTAAATTTTTAGATAACAACATTTTAACAATACTTCTTTTCATTCTTCTTTCCGTGTATCGGGTTATATATTCGGATTTATATATATATAAAACGAAGAACAATATAATCATTTTGTGTAATGATCCTTTGCTTGTAATGCTTTTCGGCGAAACTCGACAATTCATAGAAGATCGTTCTAAAACTCCTCCGGCGGTCTACGTGTCACCATGGAATTGCGAAGCATCATCGTTGCGACGTCGGCAACAGACCATAACCGGCTGTCGTCGGTGATAGGAACTATTGAGTAGCCGCGAGAGAGCTCGCGAAAAATCACCTCGTCAACATTACGTCGACGGCGCGAGATCGAGCGTACTCGTGCGCATGAAGAGAAGCGTGTCGGTGGTTCGGTGGCGTAGAAGCGTCTCGCTTTCAAGATTTCCCTTGAGAGTACTCCGCGACTTCTCCGCGGCGGCGGACTGCCCACGAGAAAAAGAGATGGTACCTGCGTCTCTCCGTTAAGTTACAGCGACTGGCGCTTAACCCCTGACATGACACACAATAGCCGGACGGGACTCCATAATTGTTATTTTAATAAGCTAATTTTCGCCGCGCTTGACCAGCGCGAACCGCACTGGGTGAACGGCAGAGTGAAAAGGACAAGAGAAGGAAAAGGGAAGAGATATAGTGAGGGAGAGAGAAGAAAGAGAGAGAGAGAGGGGGGGGGGAGAGAGAGAGAAATGCAGCAGAACAAGGAGATGCACGGAGTAAGGTCTCATCGACATGTCGGGACACGTCGAGATTAACGGCCATACTTCCGAGCGGTCCGACGATTTACCCGTAATAAACGTAGCCACGCATTTTTCGCCACGATTCCCGTCACCGACGTGGTCTTTTCCGCGAAAGTGTTCTGCAATCACGCTTTCCGGATGAAGCTGTCTGTGTATCACTTTTTGCAATCGGTATATCTTCTCGTAAAAAAAAGACTATTTAACGCAAATAAGAACTATCGCGCTGTTTAAAGTCGCACTAGGAACATGGAAAAGTCACTTCGGTATCATTAAACGTCAGTTTGAATCTTTGATCTGAAAACAGTTGATTGATACTTTTTTTTCTCGATAAACATTTTTACACACACATATGTGAAACTACTCATAGTCGCGTAAACATGTGATTATGAAAAGCTGACTTTCTCCATGTTGACTCAAGTCATGTCTCTCAACGCAAGCTTCAATCAATTTCTTCTTTATGGCGCATAAATATTTTTCTCTAAGTCATTCGCAGCTTTTACGCGTTACATTAATTAAACCAGCAAGCGTCGACGCATTTGGCCAATGTTTACAAAACTTCATATACCGTTTGAAACAACCTATTTGTGAAGACTTATTTTTTTGTCACTGAGAGATGTGACCTCTCTTCTGCTCTCTCTCTCTCTCTCTCTCTCTGTGCAAGAAGTTTGTCATCTACGTCTTGAAGACTTTTAATAATTTACATCCAATAATTGAATAACAAATTATAAATAGACAAAATTTTTAAAATAAGTTCCTTTAATGAACATAATACTTTTTACTTGTTTTGCAAATACTTACATAAAATTTTCATTCTTACATGAAAAAATACTTACATAAAATTTTCAAATTTTTTACTCTTTTTTTGATATTTTTTATTATGAGTTTGCAAATACAACGTTACTAGTGGGATTTAATCCCACGTTACCACTGCAGGATTAGGGAGAGAAGCCGAAGAAAGGAAAATGCGGCGATTAATTCGGCCGAGATAAATCGTAATGAGCTTATCGTTCCACCAGCCAACCCGCGCGATTCCGCATCGCATCGCTTGTAAGCTCGCGGCCCTCAACGTAGGACGTTCACTCGCATTAACGGCTTATAGGATTCTCGCGTAACGTATTTACGACGACAAAGAAAAATCCGGGTTCCCTCGGCGCGCGCATAATATACGCTCAAATCCGCTATTCTTCAATTACGCCTCTACTCGCGGCCGCGGACTCGGCGAGTCTTTCCTCTTCGTGCGTGCATGCGTACGTGCATGCGTACGTGCGTGCGTGCGTGCGTGCATGCGTGTTCGCGCATGAACGTGCGGCCGCTGCGTCGCGCCGCGCCGCGCAGGCAGGTCGTTGTGTGAGTGCGTGCAGCACGGGTTACCACCGGCAGGTCAAAGGTCGGGTATCTTGTAAGAGAAAGAAACGGGGTAGAGGAGAATGGGCGTGGCTCGTATTTGAAGTAGAATCGACCCTCCACCTTCTATTCCTTCCTTCGGAGGAGGTGCGCATAGACCATCGAGAGTAAAGGGTAAGGGACCGTCGAAAAGACTCGCAAATTCAAAAGAAATTCCTCATCTTACCCCGCCATTCTCGTGTCGCGATACGAGCGGGGCACGGTCCAGTTGATCTTCGTCTCGCGGCGATTTATTAATTTCCACGTCGGCGCGCGCTGGGCGAGTTCAGTTTTCGTTCGTAGGCGCGCGCTCGTTGCACGGATCGGAAGGCGGGATTTACGGCGTTTGTCGTGCTTGAGGTTTTATTAGTAGTGATTAAAGCGCGTTGCCGGCGTACGATTAGTCGGCACCAAATTATATATGTTGGCTCATATATGCCAAGCTTGAAACGACGGCATCGAGAAGAGCGATTGCGCGCGAGCATGCCATCGGGAAATTAGACAAAGAATCGATACGCATATATAATTAATGAAAGAGACCGGGTGAGTGTGAGTTATATCGAGTCTCAAAGGATTTCTGCGTACACACAGAAACGATTATCGCGGAGTATGGACGACTATATCTCATCGCTATAAAGTTACGATGTAGCGATAGAATTAGAAAGGGATGTAGTTCGTGAATGGCAAAGACATAACATAATATATTAACCCTTTAAGTGTTTTATTTATAATTTTAATATAATTATTTTTAAGCTGCAACGAGTATACTGCACATTCTACACGCTTTACATTTCTTTTTATTTCAAGTGAATTTTTTTTTATATTTTTTTTCTTTTTTATGTCCTAAAGTAAAATTACGAATATGTTTTTTGTTTTATCTAAATTTTACTTTAACAGCAAATGCAAATTTTTTACTACATGACGTGTATACTCGACATTAAAAAAGCCATCTTTTCATGACGATTTTATATTCGACATAAACATCGAAAGTGCATATATATTAAACATATATATTAAACATATAATATATAAATTTCTATATATAATTCCGCAAATAAAAATTTCTTTATTGATAATACTTAATATTCGATTTTGATGTTTATAAATCAAACGCGTTAATATTTTTTCAAGATATCGTCCTACGATGCCATAGAATAAATTATTTTTCCGATTATAGTATTTAATCGCATATATTGGCATTTAGAAAAGCATAAATTTCCTAGGAGTGCGTTAACGCGTTAATCATTCGTCTTGTTACGAAGCGGACGACACACATTATTCGAAATAATTGTCGTGATTCGATGCGTTAGCGGGGGTCAATTGAAAGTATGGACCGCGCGGCGGTCGAGCGCGGCGAACGACGTAATTTATGAATTATTGTTTTCCATCGCGCATAAAGGCAACAAGAAAGCCGGGCGAGAGAGCGTCCTCGTCGTTAAAGAGGCAAAAAACGGCGAGAAGGAATTGCGGTGTTACAAGTTGTCGAACGTAGTCGTAAAACAGCGACTGATTGACGGTCGGACACGCTAGGAATTTCGTAAGACGGTTAACGCGCGTTTTCGCTGTGAAAAGGCATACGCGCGGCCACGACCTAGGGGACGATGTGCTTTCACACATGCCGCCTTAATACCACTGGCAGACCCTCGAAGCTTGATTGAACTTTGTGGCGGCACAACGATCGTTATATCTCTCGCGTCTTCCACTGAAAATGAAAATATCGATGCAATAAATTACTTCGAGTCGTAAATATAATCGATTGAATATGAATCGCCTCAATGTTAAGAGACTGTCAAAAATCTGCCGTTTTCTTTCTTTGCTGAAATTTCCATTTGCGAAGGTGATTCTATTAATCCATGTCAAAGCGGCATTGGTAATGCCAACTACTGAGAATATATGGCATCAGAGAAGTCAGATTTGATTTAAAAGATCGTATATATGGATTTACATACATAAAATTTTAATTTTAGAAAATCATTAATAAGCTAATTCATAAAAAGATGTTACAATAGAAAGGATTACACTTCATCTTGATATATGTATTAAAAGAAGCTAATTTATTCAACGAAATAATAATAAATTCATATATCGCATCTCTTTCAAAAGTGGCACGGTCAAAAAAATATGATTTTTGAGTTATTACCATAAATGAATTGGGTAAACATTATTTTATCTCAATCACCAAAAATAAATTAATTTTATAGTCCGTCCGTCAAATGTATCATTCTTAAAGTTTTCGAAGACATTATATTACCTTCTATAAGGATGATACATTTTGAACTGCATCGTTTTTGTAAATAAAAAAAAAGAATCCTTTACAGAAAACATTTAGAGTTGAAAGACAGTTTAGAGTTGATTGAAGTTTGAAAAAGAAATTGTTTTAGTTTGAATTTAGTCATTTTAGCTGATGAACGTAAATATAAACTGTTGATAATATTTATTTTTAAAGCGATATTTATTTCACAATTTAAAAGAGATTGTAAAAAAAAATGACAAAAATGACATTTGCTCATATTTCTAAGAGTATGTTCTTTTTGCTGATATTATTCGATTGATCAATCATTTTCTGTCAAGTTGAAAAATAGTTTTTCCCCTTTTCTGAAAAACTTGCATTTTTGAGTTGTGAAGTTGACTTTTGAAATCAGGATGCGATATGTTTATTCACAGAGATTATTACGATCTGATCATCCAAATATTTTTATTTATTACATTTTTTCGAACTTTAATACGGAGAACTCTAATACATTACGTTGTAAGCTAAGATAAGATTTAATCAACAATATATATCTTTATTCTTCAGCTATTGTCAAAAAGGGACTACGAGAAGGCACATTTGGTTATAATAACTTTACTACACTTATCCATCCTCATATCACGTACTCTCTTCCTATACATTTCCCTATTTCTCATTTTTCCTTTCTTACACTAAACTCCTTATCTTAAACTACTTCACTATTAAGTTGTACATATGACTTTATTATATATATGACTCATCTTATTACGTTAACTTCTTACATTTTTACATTTACTTTTATATCTTTAGCTTTATATTTGTCTTTACACATTTATTCTTTACCTTATATATTTACATTTATATTTACCCTTACTATTTAATCTAAAATCTTATATCTTACACATTTTTACTTATTCTATTACAACGCTTCGCAAACTCTTTTTTTCAATCTTACTCTCACTTTTTTTTCTTTCTATGACCTTTTCAAATCTTTCTTTTTCCTTATCGCTCCATATTTTTGATAATGTTTCTTTCTTACAACTACCTAATTCCCTGAACCATTTCTCTTACCTATGTACAATTCTCAACATAGTACTCTATTTTATCTTGTTCTAAGCCACATCCAGCAAACAAAAATGGATTGAAATGGATTCGTTTTGTTCGTATCAAATCGAGATTCTGATCTTTTGAATCCATTTTTATCCAATTAAAGTTTCCGAATTTTTTAAAATCCATTTTAATCCATATGAAGGAATAAAAACAAAGCAATTCTTATTCTTTTCAATAAAAAAAAAATATGCAGACCATTAATTCATTTTAATCTATCACGCGAGATTGAAACAAAATGATTTCTACTTTTTAAATAAAAAAAAAAAAAATAACTCGGGTCATACAATCCATTTTAATCCATGACATAGAATTGAAATGATGTAAATGCTATTTTTTCAATCCATATTTTGTTCAAATGAATTAAAATTTTCAATTTATTTCAATACATTTTCGTTTGCTGGGCAAAACACGCATATTCTTCTATTTTCCTCCACCCAAGATTTATTACCTTTTTCCATATTTTTACATCTTGTCCTTATTGACGTTTTTATATCATCTCCTATTCTAATTCCATCTAAATTTTTACTCCGTAAATAACTAGGACTATCTGTCTTCGCTCCTATTTCTTTATATTTCTTGTTGTATCTTGCTTCCCTTATTCTATTTTGTCTTTGAATATCTTTCTCTCTTTCTACTATCTTACTTTCTATACCATTATTCCTTATGTCTTCTATTGCCGCTAACCACCATTTCTTTTGTAATATTTTTTTCTTTTCCTGCTGTATAACTTTTTCTTTTCCATGTTTCCCTTTTCAGCCCAACACTTCTTCAAATTGTTTTCTTCTTTTCTTCTAATCTTGTCATCGAATCTCATCGCTTTAATTCCCCATCTAATTTTTAATTTTTTCAAGCCTAATTCCCTTAAAACTAAATATCTCGGTGTACAAAAAATCAGTCTAAGTTTAAATATCCATCTGACATAATTCAATCTTCATAATCTTCTTTAGCTCCTTTTTTTTTATCCCATCCTTATATTTCCACCCCATATGTCACACTTTGTATTATATACCTATACAATCATCTTCTTCTAAAATCATCTTTACATATTCTTTCTTCTAATCCTCACATTTTATTCGCTGTTCTTCCTTTTCTTCTTAATACTTTGATGTGTTAATTTAATCAACAATACTGATATGTTTCTAGGACAATAAAGATAATGTAATAAAGAATGAATAGCTCAAGTGTGTCACACATACATCGCATAGCTAAATGCAGCTAGAAAAAGATCTCTTGAAGATTTTTCGATAACGAGAGATGATCTGGCGTGTCCAATTATGACATGACATTCGAAACAATAAAGCCGCGGCGCGCAAGCGAAATTAGCAAAAGACGTAAAGTTTCTGAGAGACGATTCATCATCGCTTCCTCATCTCTATTCAGCTCGACCTACACCGTGACCAGCTGATGACCGTCGCTAATTTAATAAAAGCGCCGCAAAGAAAAGGCGGAAGAAGTGGCTTCATCTTGTTCTCGCATCGTCTGCATCCGATGACCAATTTAGATACCATCTCGATCACGGCCTCGGACGGATGCTGTCACATCAAACAGATTGACATCCCCGACGAAAGTTTCTCTCGCGTTGTTTGGCGCCGTCTTAATCATCGAGCTATCAACTTTCAATGATCAATTTTAGAGCAATTTGCGCGATGCAATACCGAGACGCGATGTCGCGATTGAGTATCGTAAGAACAGCGACGGATTTACCGGTAGATTTACGGATCTAAACGAAATTTTAAAGTTTCACAAAGTGAGAACAGAGTATAACAAGGTTGCAATTAATGTTTGCAAAATCTCGGGAAGGCTTGTTTACGTACTTTCTCGTCAAGGATCATTAAGAATTTCGAAAGATGGGTCTCAGTGACGAGATGCGATTTTATGTCCAAAGTCCCCGGAAAAAGGAACAAGAAAGCGCTGTGGTTTGCGGTACGCCGGTGAAAGGTCGAGTAGCACGGAAATTCATGGGGTGGATGAGTTCCCGATACGTTTCCTGCGCATTAAAATAATTCTTCCTAGGCAACCCGATTGGCTTTCCTCGAAGACGTCGGCAATTAAAGTCTTATAACCTCCATTAATCCGCATAGAAGAGAAAAGACACACGGGTGCCTCTCCGCGGGGGTCTTGTTTCACGGTCTGCCGTTTGCTTCCTTTCGAAATACCGAACGAACAATAAAAAAGGAAAAACGCGAAGCTCCTGTCACCGAGGGATCTCCGCGGGTGGGACGGTAACGACCTGCACAGCCCCTCATTCTTCGGGATCTCCAGAGAGAAGACCTCTCAGCGGACGCGAATGAATACCTTTGCACATAAACCTTCTTCCGTGTTTAACTCTTTTAGTTGTGTGCTAGCTCGTCAGTTTTTTCACATAATCACCCTCTTTAAAATACAGATTATAAATAGTTTCGTTTATTGTATTAAGTAATGTTTTCATTTCTAAATTAATTTGGTATATAATTCGAAACGTGCATGTTCGTGCTATAGGTCGACTACCCTGTTAGAAAATTTGTGTTAAATTTAATGTATTTCACGTGTCCCAAACGGTCCACTCAAATTATTATGTTAATTTGACATAAGATGAATATGTTAGAAAGTAACACAAACATTGTATAAAAATTAATAAACAAAATGTAACATTTTGACACAATTTGTGGAAACATATTTCTTCAATAAAATCAACATTTATAATATGTTAAATTAACACGAATTTTTCTTTGATTTATTTATTTTAGAATTTATGTTTTTAAATTACATTATTTTTATGTTATTTGTTCACTTACTTATAAATTATGTTTTTTTTTACATTAAGAAATGTTAAATATCAATTTAACACAAAATATCCAAATAACATAATTACATTATGTTAAATTAACACTTGAACATGTTAAAAACACAAAAATTTTAACAAGGACCGTTTTTAATACAAATACAAAATGTTTTTTACTGTGTATGGTATGAAGTAAATATTTAAAGGGTTAAAAATTGTAATCGTGAGTCCAGCTTCCTTGATACCAATCGCGAAGCTGCGCTCAATAATGGGCACATTGTGTGCATCTTCAAAGGAATTATTAACTATTAGAATTATTAACTACTATTATTAATTTAAAATGTATATAATAATTATTTTATTAAATTAAATATGATATGTACAAAATGTATATAATAATAATAATAATTCATATATTAATTATATTGTGAGGAATATATCTGCTTCTCGAAATTTTTATAAATAATCGCTAATGGGATCCGAAAAAAATTATTTGCGCTGCATTATTTTATGGCAATACCGTGTGCACTTTCTCCGAAATGTTACAACACTCGAATTTAGCCCCGATATCCGGATTACCGCTTTCACAAAATTCACGTATATACGATACGCAAACAATTCCTCTTCCCCGGCAATGGAGAGATAATCGGTTAAATATTGCCCGCCTTCTCCTCAGTAACGAGGCCTATAGCGATGATTTATCACAATACGACTGATCTCACGCGCGATTAAAGAGGGAAGCCAAATAAATTCCATGGACCTCGTTACGCCGGCGTCCCATTTTTTTAACGACGTTTAGAAAGTGGAATGTATCGAAGCGCTAACCGCCACTACATTTTCTAGTGTATGTGACGGGATAATGGTGTACAGAGGATTAACTAACATCTATACGCGGTAACGACAGATAAATTAGCGATGCTCGCATTGTGGATGTGGTAATAGACGTCGCGCAGCGCTGACATTTAAACCGTGACACCGTGTAACCACCTCTGTTGTAATTTCAACGCGATGCCGCGCGCGGTCCTTCGGCGTTTCGATTATCTTCCTTCGCGCTTCCATTTTCTACTCTCTTGTGTCGCGCCTAAGCCGTGGAGCGTGTAATGAGCCGCGACGAATCGCGGCAACGAGGAGGATAAGAGCGTTCGGCGCCCGCGGCCGAAAAAGATCGGTCCAACTGCAATTGATATCGATCGATCGGGGAGAATGGATCGGCCCGCTGCAACGCGCTTTTGTCTATCGCGAAGATTCGCGTGTGAGATCGCGGCGCAAGTGGGAGGAAGTAATCACTACGTACGTATCGCTAAACTTCGCGCAGCATACGCGACTATAAATAATCGACTGTGGTACTGCACGTACTATGTCTGCCTCCCTCCCGTCTTTTCTCATCTTTTCTTCAACCGTCGACCTTCGTCCATCTCCTTGCCCCAGAAATTCGCCTGCTCGCGTCGGCGCGACTGTAATTCCTCTCCCGTCAAAATGCAATCGAGAGCCTTTCTCCGTGGAAGACTCGATCGTAAAATTGTGATCCGCGCGTGGAATACGCGCCGTGAAAAAATGATAAGCAGGTGCGAGCTCGGGAGCATTCGAGCAACAATGATGAGAGGCAAGAGGGAGGAAGTGGAAGGACGCATGAAAGGAAAAATCTCGACGCCACAGGAGAAGGAGCAATAAGATAAAAATAAACGTAACAAAGATGCGTTTTTCTTCAGTTTTTACGTTGTTTTAAAATCAATTATAATGTTGCGCGAGTTTTATTATAATAATGGCGCAATTTGATAGATTCATGTACTTCATAAATCGTACACTGAAAAAAGAGTTTGAGTTTTAATAATAATCAAGTGTAGACGATCGTTATTAATATTTTGGTGAATTAGTTTCAATCAAATGTTCGCACGGAAAGAATGGCTTTGCTAAAATATCTAAAAATTTAGCTAGATATAGATCTGAAAATAAATTAGATCATTAAATAATTATGTAGGAACGCTCAAGCTGGTTGCTAAAATATCAAAACTTTTTACAGCATTGCTCATCATGTTCTTACATAATTATTTTAACAGTCTAACAAAATTATTTTCAGATCTGTATCTAGATAAATTTTTAGATACTTCAACAGAATCGTTCTTTCCGTGCGGTTAAAAAATTAGCGTTGAGTTGGATCAATTAAAAAAATTGCTAATTTTCTATTTAGTAAAATTATTATCAAATGGTTGATTATATTATTATTATGTTGGATAATAATTATTAAATATTGTATCGTTAAATATTATACTACTTTGTATTATATATCATAACAAATTATCATAACAAATTTTAATTGTATGAATTTTAAATATTTTACGAATTTTTTTCAATATTTATGTATTTTAATAATGTATATTGTATTGCAATTCGCTAAACAAAATACATTTGTTAATTATTAGGTTTCTTTTTTCAGTGCAATTGGAAATTTTGTTCTAACATTGATTATAAATATATTAATAATATATTGTTAATTGTAGTAAAAATTGGATTTATCTGAAATTATGCGTATACAAAAACGCGCATGCTCGTGTATTCTTAAAATCTTTTATTTTATTATTATGTGTTTTATTATTTGTATTATATATCATAACAAATTATCATAACAAATTTTAATTATATGAATTTTAAATATTTTACGAATTTTTTTCAATATTTATGCATTTTAATAATATGTATATATATATATATATATATATATATATAATATATAAATTTCAAAAATATTTTAATTCTATTTATTCTCAGTTAGAAGAAACATTAAATATTTTACTTAATATTTGATCGAGATTTTTGATCTAGCTATTTCTTCCCAGCAGCCAAGATATACTCGTGAAAGCTAAGAGTTTTTGTATTGACAGTGCACGCATGACGCTCTCAACCGCGTCCTCGCAATGAAGCATCGTCGAGAATGATGGCCATCGAAGTGAAGGGAGTTCAAACGTGGTCTCATTAACGTTCGGCATTTTGTTTTATGCGCTCACGGATTCGAGCCGGTTTGCGAAATAATTGCTAGTGTCTTTAATCTTGGATTATGTCCGACGCGCATAAAATCAAAGTTGGCGAAGTTAACTACTTATCACTTTTCTTAGCTTATTATCACTTCTTCCCGCTTTTATATCTTGATTCATTGATTCACTATGCTTTGTATCACAATTAATGCACGTGCATTTCGTATGAGAAACAACAACAGTTTGGTGATGATTTTACTTTGCATCACAGATTGCGAAGTAAAATCGGGTACTAGCCCGGAATTTATTTTTATTAAATATCGAACTGCAAGTGATAAAGAAACTGAGATGTTTCACGATATGTGCAAGATTATTTAACGTTATGTAAGTGGTTATTTACAAAACTGTCGCGTAAAAGTGCTAAGTCATCGGGACTTATGCTGATTATACATTTGATGTTTAATGATGGGGAAATAATTCATAATATGAAATTAATTCTACACAATTGATTTAAATATAATAATCTATCATTATTCTTTTAATGAATTTTACGAAATATACACAAATAATAAGTCTAAAATCTTAATAATTTCAATATAAAAGAATCAAACTGAAGCAAATAGCTGAATTTGAAATATTCAAAAAATAAGAAATAGCTTTTTTGTTATACACGTGTAATTTTCTTCCCTGTTTTGACAAGATTAATTACGATCTAAAAGAAGAAAATATTTATCGTTTTGCTGTTTGGCGAATGTCGATTTCAAACAATTCTGAAACGAGCGTTATTGATTGTTCCGTTTAATGATTGTTTAATGATTTAAACAAAATTATTTTCAAATCTGTATCTAGCTAAATATTTAGATATTTCATGAAAATTGTTCTTTCCGTATAAAAGGTATCGTGTTTTCATAATCATAAGTCGTTGATGGAGGTAGGTGATATCGCACACGATGTCCTCGTCGTCGGTATCACGTCGCAGCCTATCGCATATTGCGTATTGCGCTCGTGCGCGAAGTCGCGTCGCGCGTCGTTGTATGCGTCGCGGCGGAGGAGTATCCGAGTGAGGGTGACCCCCGACCTGCGCGAGGCAGGTGAGGCGCGATTTTTCAGATGGTCTTCCCCCCTGTGATGTGTACACACGCGCCGAGATATCCGCAAGCACACGGCACACGGAGGACGAGGGAAGGTGAGGCCGGAGGCAACGTTTGCCGATTGGTCGGTGCCGTCCTCTTCGCAGCCAGTGACGAGAATGGAGGCCATCCGGACCCACTCCCACCGCGCCTAGTTTATTCTTACCTTACCTTTCCATTCCTTTCCTTTCCATAATCCTTACCGTCTCGGTAAGCGCGATCCCCACCCCGCCCCGTTGTCGCCACCGCCGCCGCCGCCGCCCCCGCCGTAACGACCACCCTGGCCGTCGACGTAAGCGAGAATCTGTTCCGCGATCGGCGAGGATCGGCGACCTGAGGAGCCTCGGTCGCGTTCGCCGTTAATATATCGCAGATTCCGCGAATAATGACCTGCCGTCGAAATTTCCATCGGCCAGAAAAATCGACGATAAATTTATCAACGATTCACACGGGTGAAAGCTCAAGCTTGCTGTCTCGGACAGCCTGCGGATAGTCACAGAGACTATCGATCACCTAATAGGATCCTAAACGCCCGTCGTGAATCCACCGCGAATCGCGCGTAATGATGCTGTGGAGAGCGTTTCGAGAGGGCGAGAGGACCGTTTATGGACTGGTAAACGATCGGCGATCATCTATCATCTCGCGCGCGCGGATCCATCCACGCGTACGCGGAAGTCTCGCGCGTCTATACCCGTGCTTTGTTTAACGAACACCCGTAACGCAATTACTCCCGTACGTCGAATATTCCCCGGCCTCTCCATTCGCAGCAGCGCCGCGTTTCGTCGCCGTTCTCATCCACCTGCCGCGCGCGCCAGGCAACGTTCGACGTTTTCGATATTAGTGTGTTAGCGGTCATAACGCCTATCCGACCACGCGTGCTGCTACGAAGTGGATACTGAAAATTTCCGCCGGGCGTCATGTGTGGTCCGCGGCAGAAACAGATTGGAGTGATCAATCTGCGGCGTCGATCCGAGCCTATCTCTTTCTTTCTCTCTCTCTTTCTTTCTTCCTCTTCCCGCCCCTACGCTTTTGCCTCCTCTCACGCGGTTTATCCTTCGCCGTCGTGCCACCTTCCCCTCGCTCTTCTTTCCACCTCCGCCGCGCGCGGACCGCGTCGTTTCCTCTTCTTATTCTTCACCTTAATGCCTCCTCCCGCCGTGGATCCCCCTCGTCGCCCCGGTATCTCTCTACGGAGAGGAACCAATCTCGAACTACGCGCGTTCTCGAACGACGCGTTACGATGTCGTAATGCCTGAGCGTAGGGAGTAATATCTCTATTAATAATGTAATTGCCGGGCGCCCGCAGGATTGTGTGCATGCCCGGTACGACCATTAGGCACGGGAAGGGTACGCGCGCACTCGCTCGAGAGTATATACTCCCTTCTCGCCGTTGGGTTTCACCTGGCGAACGTTTACCGCGGCCACGTCGATCGCCGCAACCGCCGATCCTCTCACGTACGTACGTCGGGTCACTCTTGGTCTCGTGTGCGGCCCCGCACTATGACTATGAATATTTTATGTCCGTTTATTCAAATGCTTCTACTATACCGAACCCTTATTATCCTTATATTTCTTTGTGCATATTCGCTCGTAACGATCACGAATGCATCGAATCGGTATCCAGCCGATTCTTTCGCGAGAATTGGAGGGTACATTCTTTACATTGTCATACGGGGATTAAATTGATTTTCGCGATTATAAACTTGATATAATTTACTCAAATTTTATTTTTATTGTTTGTCTATTTTCGATAAATTTACATGGAAAGAACAATTTTGCTGAAGTATGTAAAAATTTAGCTAAATACAGATTTGAAAATAATTTTGTTGGATCATCAAAATAATTATGTAGGGTGCTCAAATGCTACAAAAAGCTTTGACATTCTAGCAACCAGCTTTACTGTCCTACATAATTATTTTGATGGTCCAAAAAATTATTTTCAAATCTGTATCTAGCTAAATTTTTAGATATTTTTAGATACTCAGCAAATTTTTTTTTCGTGTTGATATATAAGCAAAAATTTATACGTAAGAGGTAATATGGGAAAATAAGAGTGATGTAGTCTTAGGATACCCTTTCAGAATAAAAAGGGATTTATGTCGGCGTCACTTACGACCGTTTGAACGCGTCGATCTCGGTACGTTATTTTCCGCCCGCCGTCCGTTAATTGAAAGTCAGTTTTTAGCGGATCGCGCGCAGCGGCGAATAAATATACCGTCCTTCTTGCGCGGCCCGCGCGTTCGCTCGAAACGATAATAATTGCATTTGCACGGTAATGGATGAGACCGCAGCGGCGTGTCGTTTTTCGTCGGTGAGAAAAAGCGCCTCGGCCGCGTTCGCAAGTATGCGAGAGCGCGGCGTGGCCGCGGCGCGACGAAGAATGCGAGACGCTCGTAGAGAGGCGATCGTCCTCTGGCAAAATTTATGATCGCTTCTTTGAGGACCTATGGCGCCGGTGGGAGGCCGAGCTATTGAAAATAATATTATAACTCGCGCGGTGGTAATAGCAATAACGAACGTGAAACGCGGTATTGCGAGCGAGCCCGCGGTTTTCAGTGCGCTTGCGCTTTTCCACGAACGGACAGACGATCGGAACGGCCGGTACTCAGCTTGGCGCATTCCCGTTTCGCCTTAATCGAGATATAATTGTGCTCATTCGCCGAACGCAGTTTATGGGGCTCTTTATAGAGCCCCATAGTTACCGTGTCATTTAATAAGCGAAGGGGAAGTGACTATCGACGTCCATTGAAGTTAATCTTTCGCAACAGTATGCACCTCAATATACATAGAATAGGTTTTCTCTTAACGATTCGCCGACGGTACGAAGGTATAGCGGAATAGTTAACTGGCGATTTAAAACAGATGGTTTATTAGCTTTTGCTCGTGACAAGAATAGTCGTATTACGTTAACAAAGACGAAAATATTAAGAAAAATCGAGACGAGTTAAACTGAGAATTCTAATTGGAAATAATTCGTTTCCTCTCAATTTCTAAATTAAGTAATTAAACGTGTATTAATTAGCGTAAGGAACAAATTTCAATGCCAAGAAAACGTGTTGCCTCGAGCCTATTACGGGCTCGACAATGTTGAGAGAAACGTTGCGGAAGACGAAGACGACGACGACGGTGGCCGCGTGCGTGAACGCAACCCGCTCGCCCATTAGGAGGGTATTTCACGGCACGTCACGTTTTATGCCGGCCACGTGACTCTCCGTGACACTGCCGGGCCGAGCCGGTGCCAGGTCGAAGGTTACGCGCAATTCGCCTCGAACCGCCCGGTCCGTCCATCCGTTCGTCCGTCCGTCAGTCGGTTTACCATCCCGATCGACTTCATTTCGCGAGTACACGCTACTAAACCAGTCGGCGGTGCCTTTTAAGACTTTCCCGCCGGGAGAGCGCAAATATACATTCGGCGGTGGAATCACGCCGCAAACTATAAAATTGCGTCTGGCGTAGTATAGCCAGAGTCTCTGCATATAACGCTTAAGGGAATGATTATCATTGCGTAATAAGCAAATAAAAACATCAGGTCTCTAAAAAAAGTTTTTTCATTTTTTAAGCGTTAACTTCAAACATCGGACTTTCCCAATGGCATGCGGGTGTAACCTGACAGTTTCTTCGTTAACTTCAAGCCTCCTTGCAAGCTGTTGATAAATTTGATGTCAGAGTCAATCTAGTACTTTCAATTCTTCGTCATTAATGACAGATCAGAATTCGTCTTCAAGTATTTCATCACCAGAAGAAAACTTTTTGAAAGTTTTGCGCTGTATCGATCACTAACTTTCTCTCTAAATATTTTGCAAATGTTTCGAACAGTTTGTGCCCAGTTTGAACTCGTACAATAAACAAAATAACTTTCGAAATCGCTGGCATTATCACGCTAATATCAGATCTCTGGATACACCGATTTGCCATTCATTAGATATCAATCAAATTAAGCTTTGTCACGTGCTTGCCAATAACACTTAATGATAATAATATATATGATAATACATAATGATATATAATGCTTTCTAATAATATATAATGGTATAGTTAGTGGCATATTAGGCACCTGCGTAAAGTTCAAACTTACAACTAAAAAAAACTTTCTTGGGAGACTCATAATTTTTTCAAAATAGATAACTTGAAGTATAAAGACTAGTAACAGTCAGAAATAGCGAGCGTAACGTCAAAGTCGTAACTATAAATTAAGCTCGATCCGATCGATCTCTTTTTCAGGAAACGACTCGTTGACGCTGTCGGTTATTCACCAGCATTTGAGGCCCGATCGTACATAGCGTAAAGAATATAGTGCTTATTCAGCCGGACGCGGCACGGTGAACACCATAATTTTATATCCCGTCGTGATTTACGCGTCAAAGATCAGCACGGACGTGATGCGCGAGGCCCAGAACGATATATTCTAATTTGGTTAAAGAAGTTTAATAAGCGGTAGTAGTAACGGGTGAGAAACGCGAAGGCAAAGAGAAGATCGGGGAACTGTGGCGCAGCAGGGGTGCGTGCCGGCCTTTTAACGACTCATTTGCGTCTCCCAGGAATTTTACGAGCCGCCTGATCGATTATTTTATTTTATTTTATTTTATTTTATTTTCGATTCCCTCGTGTGTCCGTGTTCTCGGTCCCCTGATCCCTCGCCCCGTCGCTCGTCAGAAAGGAGGAGGAGGGTCCTCGCGCGGGGATGGTGCAGGTATCTCGTTTTAACGACGTATCGCATTTCTTGCACGATACCTCAAGATCTCGGGATCTCGGGCGCTCCGATTGGATTACGGGAAATGTTCTCGCCACGGGAGCAGCCAGAAAATAAGAGCGAATAGTTCGGAGACCGCTGAGCAGAGAAGGACATCGTCTAATCCTCATCCTCTTTCCCCATTCTCGCTCACGAGGAGAAGTCACTAGCCAGATGTTTTAACGTGATGATTTACTGTTACTCGAAAGACTCTTCGGACTGGCTGTGAGAGCGAGCTTTCTCCCGAGAAGTCTTGTCAGATTTAATATCAGAGTCACAAGATTATTTAATTCTGAATTTTGGCGCCAGAAATCCTCATTTATTCGAAACAGCATATTCTATTCAATTTTGTTTAGCATTAAAAAGAATAACTTGCGATCAATCGTATAAAAACTGTGAAAACATAGAAGACAATTTTATCGAATTATTAATAAATTCTAGAGTCTCGGAAAGAACGAAGTATCTAAAAATTTTAAATACAGATGTGAAAATAATTTTGTTACATTATCAAATTAGGATGCTCAAGTTGGTTGCCAGAATGTCAAAGTTTTTTGCATTGCTTATTATGCTTGAGTGTCCTATAATTATTTTGATAATCCAACAAAATTATTTTCAGATCTATATGTAGTTAAATTTTTAAATATTTCAGTAAAACCGTTTCTTCCCGTGTAGATGTGATTCTTTCTCTTCCTTTCTTTTTTTCTTTCAAAAGATTAATTTTAAAATAAAGTAAATTGTTTCTATATATACATATATTTCTATTTGATTTGATATGATTTGATGTGACATTTTTTTCCATTTATTGTGTCAAATGACATCTTATCTTTACGTCAGTGTCATAAGTTTCTATCTTCTTCATCCATTCGCGCTCGCTTGACAATTTTACAATTTCGCGCAGGAGTGATACAGGTTTATAATACGTTGTATTTATAATACGTTTCAGACTTTATGACCGACTGACAGCGCATCTCGCAAATGGTTTCTTCCGCGCTTGACGTTTCTCTCGCTCTTGTTGAATTTTACACGAATTATTGTTTATGAAAATTAACGCGTCTCGATCTATATACCATTAAATTGGTATAATGTCAAATTATACCCAATTTAAGTGATTTTTAATAATTCTTATAGATAGCTACTGCTTCTACTCAATATCGTTAATTTAACTAAAACAATAGAATTAAACAATTTAACTTAAAAGAAATGTATTAAATTTCATTCAAATTTAGTTTATTATTTATTAAATGCATACGTTAATATGAGCTTTGTTTACTTTAAAACTAAGCAATTCAACCATAAAAATGGGTTGATTAGATGTGGTTATTTTTTAATATGAATTATTAATGAATTCTAGAGTGTTAGAAAAAACAAAGTATCTAAAAATTTACTAGATACACATGTGAAAATAATTTTGTTATCAAATTTTTAATAAACTGATCAAATTTTAATCAACATGTATTAAAATAATGCATTTTAACATACATGAAAGTTAAAAATAACAAATGTTATTTAACTTAAAAAATGGGTTTGAATTTGTTATTTTAAAGTTTAACAGTGTAATATGTAAAATATTATTGTGTCATGATGCAAAGATAAGAGCAAAGATACAATCTACAAAAATATTCGACTTTCCTTGTAAATTAATTAATATTATATCACAGACTCACTATGATATGTTATACCAGAGGAAGATGCGATGATGCAAGAACGTAAAGCGAGCAGAAATTTATTTAGATTGTTTTTAAGGCTTTCACGGGTACTTACTTTAAAAGTGCTGAGAGGTTTCCGGGTTGTCTCCGTGTCTTGATCCATGGTTTGATGCCATCAATTATTTAGATTATTGCTTTTAATTGAAATCAAGATACATTTAGCATTTATGTTATGTTATTTTTGCATTATAAATATAATCACAATAATGAAAAGAAAGATATCGCAACATTAAAAAGAGTATATTTTCAGCGGTGTATCAACATTGTTTAATTTAATTATTCGCGATCGGACAGTGTTATCGACTTCACCGGAGATTAATATAATGACAACTCACACGGATGAGCGATCCATCATTGCTCGTGCGGCTCCGGCATTGCTCCGGCGCAGGGAGGCTTTTGTTTCGAATCATCTCGATTGCCATCGAAGATTATACACGGGTGGCGAACGCGAATGAGGCGTGCGGGGCTCGTAAGCGTTGCTCCGCACGCTTGTCCAGAAACCCGCGAGTATTACTACGAGCGTCCATTGGCGTGGACGCCTTGCTCTCGCGCGCGTTATTACATAGTTAGCTCTATCCCCGGTGTGAACCATAAATCACGAGTGTACAATCCTCGGCGCTAACGGTGCTTCGAAAAATTGCACAGACGTGCGCGCGACCGGTTGCGCGACGCACGAAAAATCGTTACTTCGAACTCATCAGCGATCGCTCGCGTATAACACGGTGAGAACGGTGAGTCTAATTGCACAAATTACGTGCCTTTGTGTGACCGCCACGGATTATTAATATTCTCGTAATTATGTATTGCGTCTACGGATGAACACTCTCGCCGCGAAGGACGCATCCATTAACCGAAAATACCGAGAAACCAGCGGCTCTTGTGCCGCGTACCAGAAGAAACGCACTCTCGCGCGCCGCAGAACGATCGAGCGAGTAACAAAGGCGCGTCGAGATGTCATCGATGTGAATTTCTCATCCTTGTCTCCAGGAAGAAGGCACTGCTAAAAAAATGAGAAGCAAGTTTACGCCACTGTCGGTGTGCGCCAGTTGTATGCAAATAGGACGGGATAAAAATTGATCAACGTCAGTCGCCCGATGAATCTCCGAAGCCAATCAGCGTGTCTCATTAACCCCCGCCCCCGTCGAACAGTGCCCGTCAGTTTCGAGGCGAGGCGTCCCGCTGCTCCGGGTACGAGCGAGCGAAGCGACGGAGCGGAGCGGCCGTCCGCATGGCATGTCGCAGAGCGTGAGAATCACTGCATCCCAATTGATCCTAGGGTCAATGAAGCTGTTGAATGATGACCACTGACAGGTGCATTCACGGGATTGCGCATAATACCGCGCAAGAGTTGCCTACGAGTTTTCAGCCGTGCCTGTCCGTTCCCTCCACGCTCGCCTTCTCTCTTCTCTATTACCCTCTCCGGCCCGCCACCCGCCTCGCACCGTCTCCCTCGTTTGCCCGCAACACTCTCCTTCCGCCTCCTTCTTCCCCTCTTCCCAGCGCACCCTCTCCATCGGAGAGCCTGGCTCCACGAGGACGAGGAGAAAACGAGCGGGCGCATATGTACGCCCGCATTATCCGCGCAGCCGCGCCGCGATCGCTAATTGTCCATAGAAATCGAAACTGCGTTCCTGCGAGTCACGATTGCGGCTTGCCCGTCCTCTGTCCTGCCTGTCCGGCACACCGTCCGACTCGTCTTTTGTTCGTAGCAGATTCTCAACCCTTCCATCATTCCGAACGATCCTCCACCAATCGTCGGTTACCTTCGGCGATGCGAAAGTTCCGCTCGATCGACAAATCGCACGTCTGTCTCTATCACGTCGGGCGCTCGTAATTGATTTATCAGCGCGTCTCGCGGTGCCAAGCGTACGTGGTACGCCGCGCATTACCCCTTTATATTCCGGCCGTTAAAGGCGCTAACTTAACGAGCAGCCACCCCTCGCACGATGCCGGCGCGAACGCCGGTGCGAATGTGCAAACGTGCGCGCTTAAAGCTTAAGTGGTACAAAGCTGTCCGCGATTGACGCTACGTTCGCACCCGCCGGGCGTTCGCGCACCGGTAAATGCAGCCGATTCATCATGGAATCATTCGCGTCGGGGGAATTCATTTATATTAATGAATGACTTATTAATCACGGCCCGGCACGACGAGAGCCGGCTGTGCGCGATGCGGCCGGGTCGGCCATAGCCTTCTACGCGGAATATCAATTATTGTTCTCGCGGCCGCGCGGATGTTCGCGGACGATTCCGAAGGGAGACGCCGCGACTCGGTCAGGCGTTCAAATCTCTGATAATTTCGATCTGCACGACAAAAAAAAATCGCTATCTGCGAGATGACACAAATAACGTTGTGTAAAAAGTAGTAAAAATTAGGAATGTGAAATTGATTTATACTTTGGGTTGTCTCGCAAATTTGATTTGACAGCTTCCTCTCCTCGAGTCCCGTTGCAACAATATTCGTGACGCCGAGATATGATACCGCGAAGCGACGTGAGCATCGCTCAAGACGGAGTAGAGATAACAAGAATTTTTTTCAAGGAGCCCGTATTATATATCAGGTACAAGGATCTTCGTAGGATTTAACTATCGTGACCCTGCCACGGACTTAGAGGCAAAATGCGTCTGTCTGTCTATCGACGGCTTCGACATCGGTTCATCGAGGTTGATTAACTCCCGATACAGCGTGAGAAATCGACTCAAGACCAGATGCTCGCCGTAATATGATACGTGTATACGTTGGTCCGCGCGCGCTTTTCCACTTCCGAGACGTGCAAACTCGGGACGTAAACTCGCGCGGTAATTTATCAGACGCGCGGAAACGTTGCTGGGCGATCATAAATTGATCGGCTCGTATATAAATTTCGGCGTGTCAATAAATGTCGGCTAAATGTCGCCTGACGATAGTCGTTACCTAACACTCGATCGATCGATCGAGCTTCAAGGACAAACGATTTATGATACCATAATATGCTTGCGTGGGACAGCCGGATGAAGTGCAGACGAATCCTTCTTCTTCGAGAGATAAAAGGAAGATACGTATATACGAGCTTACGAGCAGCTGTCGGCGCGTTGATGACGAGAGAGCGAGAAAGATGTTTTCGATCACGCAGCCGTCGCGGTGGTCGAATTGTAATGGACCGCAATTATCCGTACGTCCATTCACGTTGCCTCGGTCTAAAAAGACCTCATTATGCGCACCACTCCTGGCAGCGGAGCGAGAAAAGGGTTGCCATGAATTACTACTCGGCGTGCAAGGGGTTGACCACTTTATACAACCGGGAGCTGATTAACGGTGCCCCGGGACACTAACGATCTCGCGTTACCGAGATATAAATGATGATATTAACAATCTTATAAACCGCATCGTGGGAGTCGGTCGAAGGTGAAACGCCGTTACTGGCCGGAGTAATTAAGATCTTAATTAGGTATTCATTCGCGTACGTGAGCGTGGTTCAATCTTCTATTCCCTCGGCCGGCCGGCCGGCCTGTCCATTTGCCTCGAATACATCGACATCGATGACACGCTAAAAGTTTCATAAATCTGTGATCATCTCGACGCGGGGTAAATTGCGTCCGCATCGCGCACGTGAATTTCTTTAGTAATTCGATTACTGATTCGCTCGGGAATAATTTCACTGAAATTCTCGCGTCATCTTTTTCATTCAACTCAATTCGGTACTCGGAAATATTCGAGAGCACTTTAATGTCAAAGTATCTTTGATGATTCGTATACATTGTATTGATTTTTCCATGAATTTATCAGATTGATACGGAGCGAAGCCGCATCATGCTTTACGGAGATCTGCTAAATCGTAGTGTGATTTTTATTTCTCCGTTCAGGAATGCGGGAGGAATTTCAACGATCCAATTGTTCGGCTAACAATGCGACGAGACCGAGCGCGATAATTCCGTGCAGCGAACGCCGAAACGTCGGGGGTAATTAAAATATTTAGACGGGTGCAAGGATGGCACGAGTACGTGAAAGCCCGCGAGGCTGCTCGTAGTCGGGCCGGACAATAAAGTACGAGCCGGAATGCCGCTCGATCGTATCACCGCGACTTTTATGCTTCCTTATGTCGACCACCGCGGTAGCCGCGCGGAACGTCATGACGCTTGACGTCTCGTAAACAAGCCAATCCGAATCCGGCAGTCGGCTTTATTCGTGTGGGATAGAGACACTTTAGGGGTAAAGGCGATACCTGGCTCGAAAAGCAAAATCGAGATCAAAATTCGTCTCTCGGGAGTTTAAATAGCAGGAGGTCTTGGCCGGCATAAACGAGGAACGAGACGTCGCGGAGGTGTTTTACATGTCGAAAACGAATAGAACGAAATTCATCTATACACTTGATATAAATTTTATAAATCGCAGAGCATCCAATGCTTTTTATTACGGATTTGGATCTAATGTCTAATCCAATCGGTTTCCAAATATGAAATAAAACACGTAACAATGATCTATTTATATACATATATACATATATACATATATAAAATTGTGTATCGATTTTTATGATAAAAGATAAAAAGAATTTAAAGTATGATATTTTTAAGTATGCGCAGTTGTCCAACATGATGGTTACTCTTTGAATCAATCAAAAATTTGCTCCAAATTGTGAAAACCAATTGACTGTTTTGGGGCAAAAATTTAATTGATTGTTCCTGGATTTGGATTGTTTTATTAATCTGTCACCATTATGCGCAATGTCATACTTTATATTCTTATGTCACGATTTATATCGTATTCTCGATTGAATGGCTCTCCAATTCGGAGATAACCGTTTTCCTGCGTTTATTAAAATCTTCCTACTCGTAATGAGCGCTACCTGTATTTCTATACTCTATACTCTTGCCAAATGCGCCAATAAACGTACAATAGCGATAGCGAATGGCCACGAAGAACATGAGGAAAGTGACATACGTGCTGCTGGAGGCGTGGCCGTCTATGTGAATTTGATGTTTGAGTTCCTCGTACGAGCACCTGGTCGTTACCTCCGTCCGTCTCATCGGCCACGCTTGACTGACAGCTCCAAAGGATAAAACGTACATAAACACAGATACGGCGGCGACTCGCGCAACCTTGCGTAGCGTGCAATTCATCTCCACGCGGGTAATCACTAGTGCGCCGATGAAATTCAATTTCCGTCACTTCCGTGGAAGACGCGTATTCTGAATTGCGTTCATTAGGCACGTCGTTCCCAACCCCTTGTCTGTCGCGTGACGGGGCAGAAGATAAGGAGAAGGCAGGGGTGCGATGCTGCCTGATGTTAATAAAAGGATACATTGACGCTCGTGCTATCAGATCGCTGGGAAAAGGGCACGCATTGCTTCTCAGAATGCGCCATGTCTCTTTAACACTTTGGATAAATGCGAGAAGATAAAAGGGAATAATGTTAATCTAATTATCAAAGTTTTCTTAATAGCACAGTGCTAACGATCTTTTCAATCGAATACATATTGCTTTCCTGATAATAATAAAATTTTAGAAATGTTATACTTATTATGCGATATAATATTTAATATTTTGTAAATTATATCGAAATTAAAATCAATATAAAGATTTTTTAAATTTCCAAGTAAATTAAAATATTTTTCGTGAAAATTTATCGTCTCGGAAGTTTTAATACACGGAAAAAACGGTTTTACTGAAAGATCTAAAATTTTAGCTGGATACAAATCAGAAAAGTAATTTTGTTAAACTATAAAAATAATTAGTAGAACACTCAAACTAGTTGCTAGAATATCAAAATTTTTTGCAGCATTGCTTATTATTTTTAAGGTTCCAACAAAATTATTTTGATAGCCCAACAAAATTATTTTCAGATCTGTATCCAGCAAAATTTTAGTTTCAACAAAATCGTTTTTTCTGTGTAATAGTTATCTGGAAGATATTATCCTTATAAATTGATGTATTCATATAAATGCGATAAAAAGAAAGGCGACGAAATTTATTCGCATTCCACGTCGGCGTAATCGTCACTCGCCGTGTTATAGGAAAACAAGAAAACAGGGGAAGGGGGAATGCGTTAGGGAGGCTAGATGAGGCAAGCTCGCCTGTGATTCGCAAGTAACGATTATCGGAGTAACGCGAAGAGTCGTTAATTATCGTCGGCTCTCGCTCCTCTACGTGGCCGTCGCGAAGCCTCGCTTTTAATTGCCCCACGACCCATTTCACCGACAGGTGTTTAGTAATGGGCAATCGAGCCAATGGAGTCGGACTTACGAGCTGCGAGAAGTGCGCGATAACGCCCTGAAGAGGCCGGTCGGAAGAATGCGAGAGCGCGCGCAAGCCCTTGGACTTCTCGAACGCAAGAACTTGTAATGGGATATAACTGTTTCGCTGTCGTGAAATCTGTTATTGTTTATTAAGAATTGCTTTTTGCGAGTGCTACATGCGCGAACACGTACCGGCCGCTGGTTAATGAAGAAAGAGAATTGGACGCCATGCGGCTTGGCGCTCATAGACTTGGCGATTAAGACCTGCGTAGAGCATTCCCATCTTTGAGACTTCCGTCGTATTCAAGTTACATTTCGCTTCCCGTTTCTTGGCATGCAATTAAATACGTGTATATCAACTTTGAATTTTTTTCAAGAAGTTGTACACGTTTTATACAATCTCTTGAAAAAAATTCAAAGTTGATTTAATGCACTATTAAAACAAACACAAAATTACAAGAATTTTTACAGAATCTCTTTGTAATGTACAATTTAGTCTATAATATCAGCTCTTCTAAAGTTTTATCGTACTGCAAAACGCTCGATGCCACTTTTGATTTTGAAGTCTCCAAATCACAATTGTACTCATCGTTTGCTATGGTTTTATTTTCACTTCGCGCGCATATACAAAGCGATCGAGTGACTCTATAAATTATTACTTTCAATTTTAAGTAAAATACTATTTACAGCGGATGGCAATCGGTTTGTATCCAAAATGAATTCTTTCGCAATTTCGACGGGGATCGATGTACCACGCGAATTGATCTGAGCATCGGGGTCGCGCGTGGGTGTGCAATCTTTTGAGCGAAGCCGCGCCGCAGATTATCTCCATTATCTTGCTCTATCGCGCACGATCCTAAGATCTCACCCCGAGATACGATCGCGAGCACAAGCGATCGGGCATCTTTGCTCGCACGGCACGGAGGAGGGCAGGGTCCAACCATTCCATTACGATCTTACGAGTACACAAGTCGTGCTATACTCTCCTCTTTGCCTGCCCCTCATGAACAGTACTGCTTTCCACATAGCGATCTTCGTGAGTTGCTCGGTGATCGAGCATTTCTCACCGTGATCCTCCAGCTAATCGAACTTTGTCTCGAAATTATGCGTAATCTGTTTTCGAATAACTAACAGAAAATTAATAATGAAACCTTTTATGAATTCTTTTGTGATAATAAAACGCTATTCAAGTGAATAAAGTTCGAATGAAAATTAGCGTTTGATTTTTAAACGTCTCCAAATTGCTTCATACTGGTTTTATTTTCACTTCGCGTTCATATACGAAGCTTTGCAAATCTTTACTTTAAATTTCAATTGAAATAATATTGAAATAATATTGAAAATTAGGGAAAAAGTCTTTTTACAAACTGATTGATAGATAGAGATCTGGTCGATTTTTTACATGACGTTATTAGTGTTACATATCGTTGAAAAGGCATTCTCATAGAACATTTTCGAGACATTTTATTTTTTATTATAAAAAAGGGAAAATGTTGCACAAAGCTAAAGAAGAAATTTATTATGTTTATGGAGAGGATGCTCTAACTAGACAAACAGTGAATTGATTTCGCCGATTTCGAGGTGGAAATTTTAATGTTAAAGATGCACTTCTTTCTGGTCGGCTTATTATGGAAAATGTCGATGAAATCTTCCAAAAAATTGAAGGAAATCGTCATGTGAGCAGCTATAACATAGCTAAAGAGCTAAACATTGACTAAACAATCATAAAATCATTTTGAAAATATAAAGCTGGATACACAAAGCGCTATGTTTAGGTGCCACATGATTTGACGTTGAAAAATTTAATGAATTTCCATTTGCGAATCGCTGCTGAAACGAAATAAAATTGAACTATTTTTGAAAAGGTTGATAACGAGCGATGAAAAGTGGATATCATACGACAATAATGTGAAAAAGATCGTGATCGAAGCGAGGCATCACAAACGATCGCAAAGTCCGGATTGACGCTAAAGAAGATGATGCTATGTGTCTGGTGGGATTGAAAGGGAATCGTTCACTATGAGCTGTTGCCGCCTGGCAAAACGATTAATTCTGATCTCTACTGTCAACAACTAATGCGATTGAAGCGATCAATTCAGAAAAAGCGACCAGAATTGATCAAAAGAAAGGGCGTTGTCTTCCATCATTGGACAGCATTGGATCACACACATCTTTGACGACTCGGTAAAAATTGAGAAAGTTTGGCTGGGAAATTTGGATGCATATCCACCATATAGTTCTGACCTTGTCATTTGTTTCGGTCTTTGCAGAACTCCCTTAATGAAGTGAACTTGACTTCAAAAGTGGTCTGCAAAAATCACTTGTCTCGGTTTTTTATCCATAAATCTCAGAAGTTCTATACCAATGGAATAATGGCTCTACCCAAAACGGCACGTACTAGGTTCGATAAAAGATTATAAATTTGTAAACAATTTAAAAAATGTATTTCATTTAATGTGTTTCAATTATGCTCCAATTTGTAAAAAGACTTTTTTCCTAACTCAATATTTATACGCGAAACGGAATCGTGATTCGCAAATTCGTGCGATGCCATAGCTAGAGAACGCATGCTCTCGAGTCGTCGGTGGAGGATTTAACTGATTCGCCGTCAGGCATCAGTGTATCGGCGCGTCGTCGAGATTCGCGATATCTGTTCGGCGATCTCCCGACGATTTGTCAGCGCTCGACTGGTTGTGTATCCGCCTTATCAAATATATATCGGACACCGCTTCCACCGTGTGTTTAGTGCGCTGAGCTTTCGTGTATGCATGTGTACGCGATCGGATCAGCGCGAGGAGCACGCCGAGGGATCGCCGATTTTTCCCTATGATCGATTCGAATCTTTACTTATTTTTCGGAGCGTACGTCGCGTCGATTCTAATCCGGATCATATATAACAACCCCTTATTCTTTATGAAAAAAAGTTAAATAATTGAAAATTTCAATTGCCCATTGATACAAGAATGGAGTAGAATTAGCGGCTTCTAGATGATCAATATTATTAAACAATTTTTTGATAGTGCACAATTTTAAGCTGAAGGCAATATTGAAAATTTATGCAGTATATTGTGTCAAAAGTTATTTGAAACATATTGTGGAGCATGTAAAATATTGGTCTGTTTGTGAGTACTATCTCGCAATAAGATGCCAATTTATCACAATCGACGCTCATTTTTAGTATTAATTATATTATCAAATATGGACATTGAATAACTGAAACTTTAATAGTCACTTTTAATTACGGAATTTTTCTTCTAAACAACTAATCAAAATAATACATCATAATACATTCTTTTCTTGCTTGTTAATATAAAACGATAAC
The DNA here is from genome assembly GCA_037157785.1 of Cephalotes varians. Taxonomy (NCBI): domain Eukaryota; kingdom Metazoa; phylum Arthropoda; class Insecta; order Hymenoptera; family Formicidae; genus Cephalotes; species Cephalotes varians. Next base: position 906,962 of record JANQDE010000033.1, read on the forward strand.
CAGTTCAGAAATATAACCTAATATATTAAGTGTACAAATTAATTCTCGGCCTTTTTGGACCAATTTTGAGTTTTATTTATAAAAAAATTAATTCAAACTCAATCTTCAAAGTAATCTCCTTCAGTTTCTATATATTTTTGTCATCTCTCAGGCAATTGTCGGATTCCAGAAAAATGATGGTTTCGATTTTATGAATTCATCGAGGCTTTCTTGCACCTGTTCAACTGATTTAAATTGAGACTCGCTAAGGTGGTGTTGCAGAGATCGAAATAGGTGATAATCAGAAGGGGTCAAGTCTGGAGAATCTATACGCCGTATGAGGAAGAATTTCTCAACCTAAGTCTGCGATAGTTTTCAGAGTCTTTTTTGCTTTGTGGGGCCGGGCGTTATCTTGCAGTAGTATCACTGGCTTTCTCCCAATGCCAGTAAACAGTCTTTTTTCTTCAAGTGCGTCATTCACGATTAATTATTAGCTTGTAAATGTTTAGCTTGCAAATTCGAATTGAGTTTGACAAGGATTCTCATCTAAAATTTGCTCCAACTCCTCTTCCATTTTTTTTGGTTGACCAGAGCGTTCATTATCTTGAAGGTTGAAATTTCCCTCTCGAAACTGTTGGAACTGTCTTTTACATGTGCTGTACGATACAGTGTTTTCACTCAAAGCTGAACAAATCATTTCTTTTGCCTCAGTCGCGTTTTTTTTCAAGTTGAAACGCGAAAAGAAGGCAATGCCTCAAATGTTGCTTTTCAAACGACATCACGTGTATAACTAATTTTGCAGATTATATTCATAGGATCAAGTATTATACCTCATTTTAAAGCTAAAAGATAGCACTTTAAAATGACTATATGGCGAGAAAAAAATTTCAGTTTAAATAGGTTTTGTCGATGAAAGATAGAGGCCGAGAATTAATTTGTATACCTAATAGTTTATTTCAATTTTTAATAAGTTTCTTTATTCCAAAATAATCATTTAAGAAAGTGCTATTCAGTTTAGAAATTTATAGAAATTTGTTTTCATTAAATCTTGATTTGTTTAATGATCAGATGTCTGACTCTCGTTAAAAAAAATTTTGTCGAACGCAATCGATACATTAGATAATATCGCTAATTAAATAAGATCAAAATCAGACGTCAAACTTAACAAAAATTAGCTAAATAATTTGATTAAAAGTTATACTGAGAGTTATACTGAATTGTCTCTCTAGAAAAGCCATAATACTATACATTATAATTTTGCAATAATATTGATCATTTAGGGACTGTGTGCTTAAATAGGATAACATTCTGTAACATAATATAAAAAAAGTTCACTTCAGAGATTGCTAGAATAATCGACTTTTCATAAATCTTTGTCGGATTTCAAATTTTTGTTGCTTTATAATAAAACCGCTTAGCAAGGTGGATTCTTGCATCCATCCATTAGAGCAAGCAATCTCATTAGATTCTAGGTTTTTTTCGTAATTAAAGCCAGCTGTCTGAATAGAGCACACTATCTAAAAAAACAAGGTGCCGCTTCGATCGATCGTATATTTGTTGCTCGATCGAAGTTCTGATATTAAAACTGGTCGTAGATTTTACTATTCGATGTAGTTAGTGTAGTCGCGGTTACGTTAGTCACATTATGGGCTCGAAATAATTTCGAGACTACGATACAGAATGCTCACGCGACCGGTTCTTGTTATCTCGATTGATGTCCCCGATGTGGAGCTATTCGATTATAAGATTCGGTGGACTACGATATTAGTTTCGAAGACGATCTCCGACGACCCGCGGATGAAGTGGTATCCCTTGTAAGCCTAATTTTCTTCGGAAGGTAACTCATTTGAAATTCAATATGGAAAAAAAGGTCAGACCAATATTTTTCAAGAAGACATTGGCTCGTTTCTTACTGACTTGGATTGTAACTCGTTCAAGAAATTTCAAATCTCGAAAGTCGAAAGTGCCGTAGCCGAAAGTGCGTGATTGATATAAGGTTGCCTTTTCTAATTGCATTTTAAATCGTTCCTATCTTCGCCCCCAGCTCGGAATGCAGTCGAAATCGGATTACGTCGTGTGTCGCACAGAGTATCTCTGTAATCCTATTTTGAATGCTCGGGAGACATCTGCGGCTATATCCAATCGGGACCAACTGACAAAATACGTAAAGAGGATCTTCGCTCAGTAGCATGTGCGATTACTGTAGTGGCACGCGTGAGGCTAACAATCAGTTCTCATAACAAGGTGAAACAGCATTCATATTACAAAAGTTGTTTGATGAATATCTCGAGAATTAGGCCGCATTTTCTTACATATAATCGTCATCGAGATGAATTAAGTAGTAATGTAAAGATTTATTGAAAAACTTGCTTCATAAAAAAAGCAGATCTTGCTATCAACAAAAATTTAGATAATAAAAGACACACCCATAGAAAAGATTTCCAAATTCAATGCGGAAAAAACGATTTTGTTGAGGGATCTAAAATTTTGCTGGACCATCAAAATAATTTTGTTGGAACCTTAAAAATAATAAGCAATGCTGCAAAAAATTTTGATATTCTTTGAACGTTCTACATATTTTGACAGTTTAACAAAATTACTTTTCTGATTTGTATCTAGTTAAAATTTTCGATATTTCAGCAAATTTCCATGTATTACTCTTCGATTTATCAATAGGATTAATATAGGGTCAATCATATTTATTTTTTAGGAGAGGAATATTTTAAAATTAAGGAGAGGAATATTTTACTTTTAAACGAAAAATTCTTATATTTAGAATAAAATAATCTTAATGCTATCCTATTAACTTTTTAAATCTTTCTGATTGTAAAAAAAAAGAATAAGATAGCATAAAGTTTATTTTATTCTAGATTTAAGAATTTTTCCATTTAAGAGTAAAATATTCCTTTTCCAAGAATAAATATGATTGGCTCTGTATCCTATTTTATGATAGATCAAAGAATAGTACATCATTGGATCCAGAAATCTTTTCTATGAGTGTAATTTTAACATGTGTTGATAATGTGCACCATAGATCAGCTAAAGTTTGCCACCTGCAGTTTCTTATCATAATATATGTTGAATTCTTCTTACGTGAGATTCATTTGGCCATGGGCCTCCTATCGTCAGCATGTAGCAAGTTTACGCGTCGAAATGTTTATTTATTCTAAAATTGATTAAATTCATAAAAATTAAAAATCGCAAAAATTTTTAACTAATAATTTAAAAGTTACTCAAAAAATTTTTGGAATTTAAGTTAATTGATTTATATGAATTTGGAAAATTTATATGAATTTAAGTTAATAAAAAAATGTGCATTAATTACTGCGACTCTTATTTGCCTGTTATAATTATGTGATTTTATTTGTCAAGAATCCTTATTATTTATTTATTCTAAACGTAAGAATATATAAATTTGAATTTTTATGTGGTATTCTTCAGATAGACAGTCTCAAGATAATAAGTCAATCTTATTTAGTTCGAGGAAGGAAAATAGGAATTATTGATCTAATCTTAATATTGTTTTATTTTTATGCTGTATAAGATTAAGTACGTCAAGAATATTTTTTGTCTCGTTATGAGAAATCTTTTCTAAGAGTGTATCGATCTTATACGGAATCGTATTGACATCTTTTCCACGTGTGTCATGCTCGATTCCTGAATAACGAATTCTCAGATTAAAAGCTTGGCGCGTCTAGCGTCTAACGATCTCGATAAAACGCGAGAGAGCTATGCCACGGCAGAGTGCCGTCTCTTAAATACTGGTAATGGCACTTAATATATCGCCGGCAGATAACAATCACCGGAGAAACGCGGCGATACGCGCCTTCGGAGTTTTACCTGGCTTTATCTCGCTGAGGCTCCATACAAACGATCGCGAGGAAACGAGGGGAATCGAGTGTAGAAGAGCTCTTCCCCTTAGCTCGTCTTCGGTTTCTTTCCGTCCTTACCTCCCTGTTCCTTGCCTTTCTTCTCCCGGGACAGATCCGTCTCGCGTGCGAATCGCGAGATCGATTTCTTAGATACGCCCCGACGACGCGCCAAAAGGAAGTTCGTGAGATAGACAGTCAGGATGCGATCGATCCTTGATCTCGGAACTGAGAGAAGCGGGAGGGAGGGGAAGAGATATCGCCTGATATTTTGCATATAAATTGCGACTCGGCTCTCATTTCCTTCTTAATATCGGAAATCGATCTTAACCTTTAGAGATTTATCGCCCGAGTCACGGCGAACGACTATTTACAGTTTTACAGTTTCACGTGAATGCCTTTCTCTCCTTCGATGATTTCAATGATTATTTCAATGATTATTGCGACAACGCTCACCAAAATTGAACAAAATCTAATCATAAAGTATTACTATCGATCGTAGAATGCACGTACGACTTGCACATCAAAGGAAAGCGCAGCTAGTTACACATTTCCGTCGCGGCGGAAAGGAAAGTGACGCGTTCCGCGTGCGGGGAACGATGACGATGACGGCGACGTCGTGTCGCTCGCGAAGAACGATAACGCCGCGGCACAATGGTCCCCAAGCCGCGGTAAATTATCGCATACGTTCCGCGTTAGTGTCGGCCGCGTTCGGGGAATCGCTCGTCGCAGCCCATAATTTTCGATGTAATAAAGAAACGCATATATGGAGATTCCATTACCGGGCTCAGCTGTTTCAGGGTCGCGGTGCGTTAAACAAATTTATAAGGCACCTGACTGTCATAAAAGACACGCGGCATGCCGAGGCGCGCGTCATCGCGATCGTGCTTTCGCCGCCGGCGCAACTTGCGGATCGTCTTCATAATCTCGCGTTATCGATCGCCGGAAAGAGGTGAAAAATAAACGGTGGGAGGCGGTGGAGAGGAGGAGATCGACCGCGCGAACGAGCGACGTGGTGATCGGCGCGACGTCCTCATCCCCGACGACGAGGGGTCACCGCGGGAACGCGAGAGAGTGCGGGCGGGTCACGGGGAGGTCAAGAGGCTGCCGGCACGCGGGGTTGACGGATAAACATAATGATTTAATGACCATTTCGTACGCGAACGACACGAAATTCTATGATCGCAGCGTCTAATGACACGGCACTTGCCACGAGGCTGCAATTATTTTGCGGCACGTTGGATACACGAGTGACGTCACCGCCGATGCCTTCTCACGCCCTATGACCGACCGACCGCGATGGGGAGAGTGCACTCTACCTAGAAGCTCGTCCGTTAACACCCGCGTAAGAAAGCGAGCTTTTTGTTAGTCATTTCCATTCGAATTTCACACATAATATCATCTATTGAGATATGTAACTGCATATGATACAAGGCACATTAAATTACACGAGTCATTGTCAAGTATCATGCTCTTCGTGTATTACACCTTATATTAATCTCAGGAATGTCAAAGTTTTTTTCATCAAACCGCACTCGTCTGGCAATCGCGAAACTCACTCGAGCGTCGCGACGATGCGCGGCATCTTGAATCGCTTCGATACGTCGGTTGCATGCTTTAGATAGTCCTCGAAATGCGCCCATGGTCTGGACTTGCACGAGGTTACACTCCAGTCTCGACCCCTCCCAAGAGCCAGGAAATCTCCTTGCGGGAGAATCCCAATCGCGCCAGGAATCTCCGTTTCCGAATCACGTATCGAGACTCGTTGAAACTCGACCGGGCATTATTACGCTCGCCGAAAGAATGCCGAGAACGTCGTTTTGTAAAGAATTTTTTACGACGCGGGGCAAACAACGCGAACAGATTAATCCCGATTATAAATGCAACTTTTATCCGATTTCATTACGCGATTCGCATCTTTCGAATCGAACGTCGATTCCCGTCGCGTTGTGCGATCTGATGATTTAAATAAAACATCAATTAACGCTCGGTGCTCAGTATGGTACTTTGAAATCTCTTGTGTGAACCCGGATCGTGTCTGATATAAATCAGATTTTATCACGAAAGCGCTTTAGTTATCCGTCGGAAGATCTCTGCCAGTTTCTTTCCGTTGAACAATATCCCCGAGGGATATATCAATGAGGGGAAATGTCACAACCGTCGGCAGGCATCGTGGAAGCGCATCGTTTTCGAGGTCGATCATTTCGCAGATAATAATTGCATCTCCGCTCAATAATCTCGATTCGTCCCGATCGCCGGAACGATTAGTCGCGGCGCCGCGCAGAAAAACACATCGCGCGATGACGCAACCGCTAGATTTCTAAATCGGACGCGGAACTGGAGATAAAATCGCGGATTTATCACGATCGCAGCCGGTAGAAGATAAACGCACGATCACGAAGAGTGTGTCCACGCGATGCTGCCGGACGGTGATAAATAGTCGACGTTCCGGCAGAAGTCAGTAAACATAAAGCTTAATTTCAATATGAATGAACCGACAATTCTAAAGCCGTTTAGAAATGAGATATGTTGGTGCAAACATATTTTAGAATCTCGAAACTGCCACGTGATGTTATAATCACGATTCTTCGATTGTTTCGAAATCGTCCCCGCAAAAATGTCAAAGTGAGTTATAAAGTTTTTATAAAAGTTCTATAATATGATAAAATTAATGCATGATTTTTGACGAAATCTTTTTATTCCACACAGAAAAGAACGGTTTAAAATATTTGCTAAAAAAAAAATGAAAATTATTTACATTATTATACTGCACGGAAAGAATAATTTTGCTGAAAAATTTGAAATTTTAATTGGATACGAATCAGAAAAGTAATTTTGTTGAACTATCAAAATAATTATGTAGAACGCTCAAACACAGTTGCTAGAATAATAAATTTTTTTGCAGTATTGCTCATTATTTTTGATGATCCAACAAAATCATTTTCAGATCTGTATCCAGCAAAATTTTAGATCTCTCAACAAAATCGTTCTTTTCATGTAGAGCGTAATGTGAAACGTTTCCTCGGCTGAGAAATCAGCGATTCCATCGCTGTTTCGATCTTGCGATATACTGATTAAGTTAATTTATAACACCGTGCGGCCGCTCGACAAGAAATCAGTTAATGTCGTCGTTTAAATTTAAACGTTATTTTTATCAATTTGAAGAGGAAATTTCACCGACACATCATGATCAATTTTTGATAACCGTTATAATTCCAAACAGGTCTCCTAAGTTCTCTAGAATAGATAATTGTAGATTTACGATTGATCGATGCGACAAACGGCCGCTATAAAATCCTACATTTAGGAATACAAATTAGTAGAAACGGATAGTTGATATCATAATGCGAATAAATCAGTCTCTAATAAAATGTAATTATACGATTAGCAAATCTTGCTATCGCGTGTCCACGCTCGCAGTCTATATAAGCCCAAAGGTTGTTTTTAATCTTTTTAATGTTTCTATAATATCTAAAAGTTATCGAAATTAAAAACTGTAGGATTTTTAGATTTATTTTTTTCCGAATAAATAACAAAAAATTTTGACCAAGCATATCCGAATTTTGGCTTTGCAAAGAAAAAAAACAACAAAAATATGATAGTAATTTATAATGGCTTATACAGCGAAAACGATCCTATTTTGTTGCAATTTTAAATAAATAATTTTTAAACGAGTGGATCCAAATAAACTTTAGCACGAATATTAGAGTTTTACGAGAGTTATTATACGTACGAAATTTGATTTAATTCGTAATGTTACTTTCTTATCAAATTTGCAGATAAATATCAAAACGCGATTTTACATAAGAATCAAGAGTAAAACATTAAATAAACTTTTAAACTAATAGAAGAAATATGTTCAAATTTTATAAAGCTATTCAAACATAATAATAAAATAGAATAATCTACAAAATTTTTAAATTTTTGATAATACTTTAAAATGTGACATATACAACCCTAATATCCACGAGAGCTCATTGAGTCTACTTGATAATGAAAAACTTATTCTAAAAATAAAGCTCCATTTAATCGACGCTCGTACGAACATATGCGTTCGTATCAGAATCATCGCCGTGGGCGTTTCGACTGTCACAAATTACGACATTCGCCTTGTCCCCTTAATTCTTTCTCTCTTTATCTCTCGCCGAATAGTCTTTTCTCGTACGATCGCGAGCGTGATGTTAGAATGAACACTCATCTTTGCTAGGCCAGTGAAAACAAATTTCTTCGCTTCTCTTCTTCTCTCCAAATGCTCGGATCGTCTCTGGTTATCTTCGGGAGAAGCGAAGCAATTGGAACGAGAAACGCTCGCCGTCATGTGTATCTAAAAATTATACGTCTCGCGTGTGACGATAATTATAATATTAATCATGATCAACTCGCCTGTAATGTCTTCATTATGACGGTTAGATTGACATTCGCGCGGCATCTGTATGATGAGAAACTACGTAAAAATTATCGAGTAATGCTGAGGGAGAGCGGATATATAAATAGATATTAATTAGAGCTCTGATACACGCACGTGCACACACACACACACACACACACACACACGCGCGCGCGCGCGCGCGCGCGCGCAATCGACGTTAAAAACATCCGATTCTTCGACCCTAATTAATCTTTTATTTAATTCAATCCATTCTCAGATCAGATCATCATAATTAAAGAAACGTCAAAGAATCGGTAATGAAGTATATTTGTTTCAACTTTTTAATTTTATATCTAGATTAGGTAGATTGAAAAGTTTTCGGAATCGCCGCTAGGAAATTTTTTTTTTTTCAAATATTTTTGTCGTTATGTTAGTAACTTTTTCATATGAATTGATTGCAAATGTCAAATCGCTCTATCAAATAATCTGGTTTTAACAATTCAAGTCAAGCACCCTTGTGTGTTTTCAATTAGAGATAAAAACAAAATTCGAGGCAGTCATCAAATTTTTTTTCCATTTGGAAGGACCATAAATCAGAAATCAAATCGAAATTAGATGTTGTTCTCGAAGATAATCTTTATTTATATATTCATCACCTTCATTTTCCATCGTGAGGTTTTGGGTTTTGAAAAGTGTGGTCGCACATAAATGATAAATCACGTTCAGGACGTCCAAAAACGGCTATCGCATTAAAAATTATGGATAAAATCCATGACATGGTTTTGGCAGATCGCCGAATAAAAGTGCGTGAAGTTGAGGAAGCCGTGGACATCTCTTATGAACGAGTAGTTCATATTTTACATAATGAATTGAATTTAAAAAAACTTTCTGCAAGATGGCCGCATTTGCTCAATCCGAAGCAAAAAACGCATTCGAACTCTACCTCAGCCGATTATTTGGAGGTGTTTAAGAAGTATCCAACGGATTTCATGCGGCCTTTTGTGACCATGGATGAAACTTGGATTCATTGACCTCTCCTGTCGACTTGATAAAGAGACGATAGAAACTGTAAACGTCTATTTTGAAGACCTCGAAAAACTCATTTCCGGGAGGAAATCGAGAAACTGGAGAAACATTGAACCAAATGTGCTGAACTTCAAGAGGATCATATTAAAAATAAAATATAATTTGAATCAGATTTATTTTGTTTTCATTGTCATTCCGGAAACTTTTCAAACTACTCTCGTAGGATGTAATTACATTTTTTATGTTTATTAAATTCTAATAAAAAATTAATAATCAAAACGAAAACAAAACGCCATTTGGCAACAACAGTAAGACAGTCATTAAAATTCGTCGAACGCGCTATTAAAGATGCCAAGAGATGCTCTGCGTGCTCACGGACACATATACGTATACTCTAATTCCAGTTTCACCGAATTATCATAACGATCTCCGAAGCGATCGAGAGATGGAGGTCGATTTCTAATTCCCTGCTTGCGGTCGGTGCTCGCGGCCGTCTCCATAAATTCGACGATTTACGTGCGATTGCATGGTTTTTTACGATCCGACCAGATTTCGGCGAACGCCTTTGGCTACTGGCGAGATTGGCGAGAAGCCTTGAGAAACGCTAGGAGCGCTCATCACGACGATCGCGATTCGTTCAAATTTTACTAATCGTGAGAGAAGAATTTCGCCACGCAAATCTTTATGTAAAATCTATTATCTTTATGCATATTCGACATTCGCATTAACAAATAGAGAGAATTTCAATCTTGGTATTCTAAAACGTTAATAGATATAGTGACGACTAAATGTACTACACACAACAATTATTTTCAATTAACTGATTGAAGAAGATAATCGAAAACAGCTTTTCAACACATATTACATTCCGATTTCAAATCCTGATAATTTAAAAAGTATGATTTTCGAATCATTATCATGAACGAGTTAAGCAGACATTATCCTACTTCAATCATCAAAAGTAAATTAATTTAATCATAGTCTGTCCGCCAAATAGTACTTAACACATCGTTCAATAAGTCCCGAGACTAACCCAGTGATGGCACCAGTAATRAAAAATCYTTATKATTTTTAGGAAGTACTAACCTTCAAACGATACGTATTAAAATTTCATGACAATCGGAGCATAAACTACTGAGTTACAGTGATTTAAGCGACGCTACTTTTGCAGTATTGACTTCATCATTAGAGCCAAATCTCTTTCCCTGGAGCATTTTTTTGAGGTGTCTGCAAACAGCCAGTAATACTGGGGGCCAGATCTGGAGAATACGGCGGATGGGGAAGCAATTCGAAGCCAGCAAATTTTATTAACACACGAAACTCGTTTTTTTCCATTGTTTTCAATATTGCAAAAGTAGCGTCGCTTAAATCATTGTAACTCAGTAGTTTATGCTCCGATTGTCATGAAATTTTAATACGTATCGTTTGAAGGTTAGTACTTCCTAAAAATAATAAAGATTTTTTATTACTGGTGCCATCACTGGGTTAGTCTCGGGACTTATTGAACGATGTGTTATGTCGTTCTTAAGATTCCAAAGAGATTATAATACTATTTACAAAAGTGACACATTTTGAGCTGTGTTGTAAAAGAAAAATCTTTTACAAAAAACGTTTAGATTTAAGGCAGTTTTGTTGAACAAAGTTTAAAAAAGAAATTGTTTTATTTAGTTGTTTTAATTAATCAAGATAAATTTAAGCTGTTGATATTTAGTATCAAAAGCATTACAATTTATGAAAAAAGCGGTTTTTTGAAGATTGTAAAACGAAAACATTGACATTTGATCATATTTTAAAAATATATTCTTTTCGCCGATATTATTTGATTAGTCAATTATTTTTTATCAATTTGAAAAGTAGTATAGGTCTCACAACAAGAATCAGAGTCATATTTTACACTACATCAGATTATTAACAACAAAGCTTGATTTTACTTAAAATACCAACCTTGTCACAATGTTATTCGTTAAGTCTAAAGCGCTTTCCGCTAAAATCAAACGTTATCGCTCAAAAGGTTATCGTTCTCTCAAAGCATCTATTTTCAAAACGAGCATTTATTTCTATGCCTCGGACTATTTCTCTCAGACATTATAAAGCTCATAACACGAGTTAAAAATTGTAATTTATTAATATTAATAATTTATTAATACTAAAAATAAAAATCTGTTTTATTTTCTACATTGTATTTTCTTTTTCATAAATTTTTGTTAATATTTCTAATTCTCTTATTTAAAAAATGTCTTTTATCTATTGGCGTTATGTTTAATTAACAATTCTGCTAATAATTTATAATTTCAACGGAATTTTGTCAAAAAATATGTGTATAACGCTATTATTATTGCGTTCATGCATGTTTTTTCGTTTAAAAATTTTGTTCTTCTCTCTTAGATTTGATTCTGTCAGTTCTCTGATCATATAACAAAGCGATAAACAATAATAAAGTCATTCGAATAGTAAATAACGTCGAATTCATAATAGAGCATTATTCTCATCGACTTTCATAACGAACAGAGGAATACAACATCAATACATTCCAATTTAACCATCGGCTGAAAGTTTCTTAAGGATAAGAATATTTCTTTTTACAAATATCACAAAACAAGTAAGGTAATGAGATAATTTACAATAAATTTTTTTTATCTGAACATAATTTATCAAATTTCTTCAACTTAAATAAATTGACTATATAATTTGATATACTGATTTTTACAGTCCTTACAAAAAGCTTGAATTGCGTAGTTCTTTCTTTTTCTTTTTTAAAGAAAAATTGAACAAAAATTTTTTAAAATTTAAGATCACTGACAGCACAGAATATCCACAAAACGTTTATTTATTAATATATAAAAACGTATTTATTAATAAATAAAAAAATTAAATTTACATAAATTTTTTTTTCGATGAAACCTTGTTATCTGAAAATTTATGACTTATTTTCAAAATTTAACAGTTACAATGAGACGCTTCCAACATTTAATATATGTGAATTTAACAAACGACCGAATCATCAACTTGCCAAAGGAGTTTGATACTTTACTCTTTCTTCAGTGGTTTGATTCGTCACATAATTGTCTTGGAATACTTCCAAAACACTTCCAAAATTTAATATATGTGAATTTAACAAACAACCGGATCACCAATTTGCCAAAGGAGTTTGGTACTTTACCCTTTCTTCTACGGCTTGATCTGTCACATAATTGTCTTGGAACACCCGGTCAATATAAATGGTTATGGATAGAGCAATGTGCCATTAGAAAGAATTTGCTATACCTAAATATAAGTTATAATTTAGTAAGTAAAAAGTTATAATTAAAAGGTATCACAATATTCACTGAAAAAGGAGATTTTTTCTGGCAGAAATAAAGATTGGAGCGTAAGGCAAATGTAAGAGACGAATGACATAAATGACGTAAACAAAGTTTTTAGAAAGGAAAAATTGAAATAACAAAACGTAAAAGAGATGTTAACGCTTTTTTTATGTTTTATTGTTTCAATTTTTGCCTCCCAAAAACTTTGTTTATGCTTCTGTCACTCTTCTCTTACGTTCGACACGCTGCAATCTTAATTTTCGTCAGGACTGTTATTCGTAAAAAAAAATTTTTTTTTGTCAATATCATTATTAGTTTATCATTAATAATTATCATTAATTTGTCATTTACAGTTAAAAGAATTACCAATGTATATTGATGAACTACATGCTTTACAAGAGTTGAAAGTTTGCCATAATTTGTTACAATGTTTACCAGCACGCATTGACAAATTTGCAAATCTTAAAATTTTGGATGTCTCACATAACTGCTTGTTATATTTACCAATAAACATCTTTTATCTTCAAATATTCATAGATATTTCAAAGAATCCATTTTTATCCATCAATTTTCATCATATTAAAATTGAATATAGTGCCGTATCAACTCTCGTTGAATTATCAGCTAATATAGTGCTAAAACATAGGTTTGTTGTTACTGTTGTTGTTGCTGTTGTTGTTGTTGTTTTTTTACTTGTTATTTTTATTTGCATGTTATTTTTATTAATCGCGAATGAAGATTCAACGAATTGAAAGCATTCGAAGATCACAAAACTATGTTCGCCAACTATATAGTTTTACTGTAATAATACTAAATAATAAATTTCTAATTTAAATTATTTAATTACAAAAGCATGCAATGTGAAAGATTGAAAAAATTCAATCCAAATTGAAAAAGATTATATTGTTAAAAATGAACAGAAAAAAATTCTATAATATAGAGAATTTATAAGACCAAATAATAATTGTAATATTTTTACAGGATAGTATACAATGTAAATTTAATACCGTATACATTAGTCGTCTACTTAGATAAAGTGAAAACATGTACCTCTTGTAGTGCAAGAATCTACAGTAGTCAATGGTGTAAAGCTGCGTACATACAATATATTAATGATAAAATAATAGATACAAAGTATAAAGTTGTGAAATTGGAAATGAACTATTGTTTATCTTGTTGTCATCAATATCACACATTTGCAAGGATTTAATAATATCGATGAAAATAAGAAAGACGAAGGATGCGATGCATTTAGGACTACAAACGTTTTGAAGCATTTGATTGACAACCAGAAGAAAGAACTAATTAACCAATAAAAAAAGGCTTTAAAACATTTGTAGTCTAACATTCGCAGAAGCGTGTTATAATATGATATATTTTATATAATATGATGCAATCCGCTTAACGCTATAGATTCTTTGATGCCTTTGATTGATCAGTCAAAAGAAAGAACTTTATTTTAATTGACCAATCAGAAATGAAAAGAATGCCTCAAAGTATTTATATCAAGTGGATTGTAGCCATTATTAAGATTGAAGGCCCAAATTTCTACTATAGCATGTATATCCAGTACATGTAATTTATATAATTCTGCAGAATCTCTGTTATATAATATATGCTATTAATGTGCATAATTCTTTTTTGCATATGGGTTTTTAACATTTCTTTATTTGTTAACAGTTAATACCAATCCTGATAATCATTAAAAAATACTGAATCAGTATTTGATTATGCAAACCTTCATCATTTTGGCATTCTTATATTATATGACTCATTTTATGTATATTAGACTTATATAATATGTGTGTGTATGAAATATAAAAAATAAAAAAATATATTTGTCAGTCTATAATAAGTGTACTGTTTAATCATTTTCTCTAAAATAATTTATGAAACAATTGTATATTTATTAAAGTAAATCTTTAAAACAATTGAATAAAATTTTGATATTTATAGTAATAGAAACTCAATTATAAATGAGTTTTTATAATTTATAAAATAAATTATTTTTTTATATTATAATGTTTTCAAAGTTTTAAAACTTAATGTATTTTTTATATGTTATAAATATTAAATTAAATATTTTTTTGTATGTATAAATATTATATATAATTAAATGTATATAAAGTAGCTTACGTGAGTATTATTAAAATCTATAGATAGATTTTAATAATATAATATATATAATATATATTTTAATACTATAATATAGATTTTAATAATATAGATTTTAATAATATAATATATATAATATATTATAGATAAAAGAAACTTTTTAGTAACAATATAGCGTGTTATATTGATTATTTAAAACATATAAATATTTATAACATAAAAAATACATTAAGTTTTAAAAGTTTTAAAGCATTATAATATAAAAAATAATTTATTTAATAAATTATAAAAGTTCGTTTATAATTATGTTTCTATTAATATCTTCTATTAATCTATTAATATCTTCTATTAATAGAAATATTAAAATCTTATTCAATTGTTTTAAGGAGCATTACTTTAATAAATATACAATTGTTATATGTCATAATTATATAAAAAAATTATATATATGTTATATATATATATATATATATATATATATATATATACCACATTTTTTAAATATATCATTTTGACATAAATCTAAATATTTAAATAAATTTATAATTTTGCTAACAACAATTTATAAGTTTCAAAGAAAAGACCGAATTTTAAAAAATGTAATGTTATTACATGTCATTTAATTTAAGTTATAATTTTTAATTTAAAATGCCATACTGTTTCACATTCGATTGTATCAATGTCGCTCTAACAATATAGAATAATAAGCAATAATCAAAATAATATACGATAATCACCTCGAGACTTGTGATAGAACAACATCTTATAATTAATTTTTGTTAAAGACCGCAATGTTATAAGTTAGAAGTCTATTAAGAAGAAAAATTTAATTTTTTTATTTATTTTAGAAAAACAAGCAAGGCAATATAAATAATATGTAGCAAATTCTTCTTTAATTAAAAATAATAAAATTAGATTTTCTAAACTGAACGTGAGATTTTAAGAAATATATTGATTGTAATAATTAGTAATTAATACTATCATTACAAAGCTAAATTAGTAATTAGTAATTAATACTATTATTTTAAAAGTTCGTTTATTCTTGAAATACCTTATTAGACCAAATAATTTTTAAACTTTTGCAAGAAACTTGGAACAAACTATTTGTAATAAATATCTTATTTAATTACTATCTTATTAATTACTATTAATTCCGTAAAACATTTCTTTAACACGTTTTTTTACGTTATGATATTTCCTTATAAAATTAACATGAATGCCAGCGTACCAATTAATGACTCCAATTTTACGTTACGCATGATACTGTTTTGACAAATTCGAACCTCAAGTGTCCATTGGAATTCGTCTTCTAATTGCTCATTGATATACACATGATATACCTCTACTTTTGGGATACGTTGTATTGTCCGATTTCGTTGATGTCTCACTTTTTGCATTGATAACACAAACTCTTTTCATGTTTCGGTCATTATGATCTATTGTGAAATTCAATCTCGTTACAGTTGTAGCAGCGATTCTTTGTGTTTTAACTTATTTTTATTTTTATTTTTTAATTTTTTCTTTCTTGATTTTTTATCACTAATTTGATAATTCATTTTATTTCTGAATATGCTGTTTCTTAGAATTACATTTTAAAAATTAAATAATTCAACAATAGTGTCAAAAAGTTGAATACGTGCTTGAGCCTGAAGATTCATATCCGGAATTCCCTCCACTAAATAATCAATCAATTCAGCTTCAGAAATTGACTAAATTTCCTAATGCAATCTTGTCATATAAATGATCCATCTCAGATATCTTCCATTTTCTTTCTTTTATTCGAATTCGTGTCGTAATTATAACTTGCCCGGCTGTAAATCACATTTTCCATAATTCGCGTAATAAATCTTCAGCATTCAATTCTACACAACATTTGGTCCTTGAATAATTTAACGCTAACCATTTTAACGCTTTACCTCTTAGCTTGTTACATATAATAGTTTTCGTTTCAAGATTGTCCAAGTCATAGATATCGGTTAAGTGTTTAATCTGCTTCTCCCAGATATCATAATTTTTACCGTTCCCATAGAATTCTTCTATTAAATCCTTTAATCTCGTGCTACCCTGTTTGAACCTTCGCTATTTCTCGGTTGCACATAATAAATCAATTTCTCTTCATAAAAATTGGAGCTCTCGTTCTAAATCTTTCTTATAGCGTAATATTTCTATTTAATATTTGATTGAATATTTGATGCTTATTGATTTTTGAACAGTATTTTGCTGCACATCTTTTTCCTTAATGTACGTTTTCTTCGCGTAATCATTCAGTTTCCTACAATATACGTCTACTTCCGTCATGTTTCCTCCTGCATCCAAATTTCTTTTCATCAGCTCCGTCTTGTTCTCTGTAATCGTAAGGTTTATTCACGCAGTTTCTGCTTTAAATCTATTATCAGAAGTGTTAATTACTTATATCCCGCCGTTGCCTCAATGGCAGATTCTAAGACCTCTCTTTGTCATATCCCACTTCTGAAATTTTGTAGGCCTTACAACAAGAACTAGAACCGTATTTTCTACCACATCGAGTTGTTAACAACTTTATTGATTTTTCACTTAAAAGCCTTGTCATAACATGCTAATCGTTAATTCTAGTCTGAAGCACTTTCCGCTTAAATCAAATGCTATCTCTCAAAAAACTATCGCTCACATTTACTTTGGACGTTTATTTCTACGCCTCAGACTATTTCTCACACGCATTATAAAGTCTACAGTAGTTTTTTCTTTTCTGAAAAAAATTTACTTTATTGAGTTTTGTCACTTTTGAAGTCAGCGATATAAATAAATAAGTATCCTGATCTTGTTACAGATATTTATCTTCGTTCTGAATGAATTTTTAAAAGAAATTCGTAACAATAGTACGATTTAATCGGTTTTGTAAACCACCGCAAATGAACAAATTGTGCAAACGGTTGATTATATTCTCCATGCACCATGTATTATTATTATTATTATAATATCGCCATTCTCGAATACCTTCGCAGAATACTATCGACGCTAATAAGAGAAGAGAGAAAATTCTGTATCATCCAGACGAAGATGAACTTGCTTGAGATAGACGCGTGACACAAGTACGGTCGAGTCACGGGCAACCGGAAGTGCGAACGACGCATCTCGGGATCGTAGTCAAGTAGACCCTCTCCCTTTCCGCCTCGCTTACAGCTCAAGTTTAATTACGACTTTGCTAATGTTATTCACCGCGAGTTATCTTAATTGCCATATAATATCGTCTTATCGCCTTCCGCTCGTGCAATCAAGGAGATACGAACGGATCGGCGAAACTTATGTAAAATTCCGTTGTAGATCCGCGTGATTTGTCCGCATCGTGAATAAACGCGAACACGGCGAATTTTCCCCGCGGCACAAAGTATCAGTCAGATACTTTCAATCGATGCCTCATGGCCTCGTAATATATTTTATCGTATCTTTTGATGTGGAATTTTTAACAGATAGAAAAGGACAAAAGTGCCCGGTAATAAATTGATCGACAGGTACGAAAATAGAATGAAACGCGGCGATTGCGATCGTGTTCGAACTTCGTGTTCGGTGCGGTGATCGTGCGCTTTGCTTGCATGCGCTCGCACGCGGACGAGCGTATCGGCGCGGCTTGCCATTCGGCAATGCGCGCGCGATGAAAAGTAGTCACATCTTTCACGCGGAGCGGCACGGCGCGGCGCGGCGCGGCGCGGACGGAATCAACCGGCCCTTGTAACATGTAATTCGAAGTGTTAACGTTATTATAACGTCGGTTCACAGCCCCATCCCGATGATTATGCGGTTAAAGCGTGCCGAGGCCCATAGAGCTCGCCGGGCTACAAAGCGGCTGACTTGTAAAGGATGTAGTGCCGTACGTCCGTTAATAGCTGACATCGTGAATGGCGAGAATTTCATGCCTTTCCCGTCGCGACAGGTTCCTATCCACCTCTTCGGTTTTCTTTCGCTCATTCCGTGTCATAATGAACGAGACATCTGTATCCACGGCCAAGAACGCGGCCTAGGTTCGCACTAACGCGATCGCGACTCCGATTCCTCTCCTGCGCAAAAAGGTTAACGACACCACCACGGCACTCGGCCACCTCGACCACTCATTCGCGTTGCGTTGCCTAGAAAGATTAGAATATAATGACGACGATCTATTATACAGTTCATTGTCACGTTCGTAACGGCTCGAACATTACTCGATCTTTTATCATATTTTGACACTCGAGCGAAATGTTTCATTCTTTCAGATTCTATTTAATGATCGCGACGTCTTCATTTTGGAATCTTAGCTTCAAATAAGGATGCAAATGCATCCTTGCAAAACATTTGTAAGGATTTATCATCACGTGGAAAAAACTTGATAAGTCAACGTTAAGACAGAAAATAAATATCTCATTCCTAGCTGTAGGAAGTTGGTAAAGAGATGGACAAGGACGATATTGCAAAATCTATATTAAGTAAGAGATGTTCCTTGAAGAAATCAAAGATTTCTCTTCGAGCGCAGATAGATGAGATTAGACACGCTTGTCTGATTACGAAACAGAAAGGAAAGAATGAGCATAATTATTTTTTTATGAAACTTCGCGCTTTGAGAAAAGCTTTAATTGTTTAATTTAAACGTTGCTACGTCGATCAAAATATTCCGGATATTTGTAATATTTTTTGCGTTTTTCCGATCGCTCGACAACACGTATTTGCCTCGGCACGTCCGTGTAGGCACGGCGCCGGTGAAGCGCGAGTTAGCCGTAGCACATTCCCGCAGTTCGCCGGTAAATACAGCCGAGGGGGTTTTCCGTTTAGCCGATGATTTACGGCGCGAACGTGTCTCGGAAGGTGTCGATCGCATAATGGCGAGTCCTGTCGCCGTCGATCGCCGGCCGATACGGGTAATCACGGGGTGGCATCTACCTGGCCGCGATCATAACGATAATGGTTGCTTCGCGGGGAAGACTTCATCCTACACGCTGTCTGTGCCGGGTACGCGGCCACTTGCCGCGCTCTCGTGCATCATCTCCTTCGGTCGCATTAACTCCACCTTCTCGTCCTCTTCTTCACGTTTCCACGCCATCCCGACCGAACGCGTTACGCCGCTCTGGTTATTCGTTACCGCCGGTGGTCGCGACGCCACTTCTTACCGGAGACCCGAGAGATGCATCACGCTCGGCTGATCGCGCGCGCGTGCGATGGTTCCGATCGATCAAAAAGCGCTTATGCTTCTTCGTCACGAAGAAATCGCACGGTTCTTGCCGTAATAAGGAAAAAGAGAACGTGAATTAATTGGATGTGGTAATCGTCGAGGACGGCGGCGCGCCGCATCCATGCGAAACGACCGGGCTGTCGACGCGGAGCTGATACCGGGCAATCAGCGGACGCACGTCTGACATAATAAACGTCATCATCTACAGTGATTTGTCGTAAGTGAAAGAATTACAAGTTTTGCAAGGAGTCAAATTAGTAAATTATTGTATGTGTACAGACGCGAAATTTCTGTCCGATGTATTTATCGACAAAAACGCTCGGACGCTCTGCCGCTCGGCGCTTCGAAAAATTGACAGTAATTTGTGACGGTCATAATTTCTGGTCCTCCTCTTCATTCACACTGCGCGCGATGGACCCGACCAGGTACTATCATCACGCTGGGTGAGGTCCGCTGCGCCTCGTGATCGGTGTGGTGTTACAGCAATTTCTGTAATATTGCTCACGTTATTGTACGTGAGTAACGTTGTCGTGAGCTCTCGAACTAACAATAAAGAATCCTCCAGGCGTCCCGCCAGGCGGGAGAGCGAGCGCAGCTCTAAGCGGTCAGCTTAAAGCTAACGAGCCTGTGGAGTTCGTCGGCATCAACTTGCTCGCCACAAGGCAACTTGTTTCCTCCAAATGCCGCTGACGATTTTCAAGTCGATTGAACGCGAGCATCGCTCAAGCTCGACGGCGCAATCGACGTCGTCGGGCACAAAAAAAAAGATCGCTTGCTCCTATTCCAATTTTATTTTTATTTCGGCGTTTTTATAGCCGTCGTTTGTTACAAATATTCTCAGAGAATATTCAACTTTGTTTTTATTATCATGCACATTGTACTTAAGTACAGTGACTAAGGCACCGAACATAATCAATCTTGTCGTCTTTATATTTGCAGAATTAATTAAAATGTCACCAGTTATAGTACACTACCCACGTTTCCATCATTTACCATCTATACTAGTTGTTTATTTTCTCATTAATTTGTTACCGAATGGACTATCACACTTCTGGCTCAACCGTCAGCAAACAATCGACCTCTCTTTAACCAACTTCACTTTCATCAATGATCTCGAGATAATCACGCGTCACTCATCATTGATTGTCAAAACTCTCAGCAAACGTCAGCAAGGTGATCGTTAATTTGGAAACCACCTATAAACGTCGATCAGAAATTCCAACAAGAATGAACGATCGCAACGATCGTTCCGGTTTGGACCGAACGTCCTAGTTTCAAAAGACCGCAATGACAGCATCGCGGTCACATTTCATGCGGACTGTTGCCTACGCGTCACGACACCGAGAAATCATAGCTATTAATGTCACGGACGACGAAGATGTTCCCGTATTTGTGCGCTCGGACTATGTGTCATTGAGTAATCGACAGACGGCTATTGAATAGCAAGAACGCTGCCGTATGAGGCGGTTCCTAGCGTCATCGTCACGTGGGAACCCACTGGGTGAAAGTCACAAAATTCTAACCGCGTATATTTTTTCGTTTCACGATTATTTATCGGCCGGTCGATTCTGGACGATCTCGACCGCCCTCGACCGCGCTAGGATTGACCGAATTCTTGCCGTGGGTGTGGTGTCGACCGCGATCGAGGATCGAAACGATAAATTTTATTAAAACGATTCGTGGTAACCATCGGTTATCTTGAGATTCGGCCGATCCAACAGCATATCGAAATTTGATTTCGTATCCTGTCTTCATCAGTTTGATGATCTATTGATTTTTATGTAACGATAATAATCTTATGAATTAATTATTATAATATTAAGTTAACAAACAGACAGAAAAATTTTTTTTATTAAGTATTACTTAAATTACTATAAATAAAATGTAATATCGTAGTTATATAAAAAATCGTGATAGATCTTATAGATATATGTACAGTAATATAATATTCAACGAATGTATTTAGTTGATTCTTAATTACAAAAGTGCTGAATTAGTTATGAATTTGTATAAGAAGTAAGTTACTAAATAGATCAAGCTGCTTTTAATCTCGATGACCCAAACGGTCACTCAAATTTGCGTCATGAATAACCGGCTCTGCCTGTTTCTTCACCGAAACGAGGAACCATTGCTTGCCACAGCCGGTCCATTGCCGCCGTAACTCAAGTTAGAAAACAACGCCCGTGAGCGTGTATGTGTCCAGGTAGCGGTAAATTAGTAGCGTAGGGTCCCGAATTTCAGCCGCGATAAAAGAAGGAAGTCCTAGGGCGGGGGAGTCCCCGTCGTTGTGGCATCTTCTTCTTCTTCTCCGTCTCTCCTCGTTTTTCCTCCTTCTCTCTCTCTCTCTCTCTCTCTCT
This sequence comes from Cephalotes varians, assembly GCA_037157785.1. NCBI lineage: Eukaryota > Metazoa > Arthropoda > Insecta > Hymenoptera > Formicidae > Cephalotes > Cephalotes varians. Next base: position 929,155 of record JANQDE010000033.1, read on the forward strand.
CTCTCTCTCTCTCTCTCTCTCTCTCTCTCTCTCTCTCTCTCTCTCTCTCTTGGTTTCTCTTTCTTTCTCTTTCCACATTGAGTCCACGCTCCGGACGTCCCGCGGCGCGGTCCGGCACTCCTGATTAAAATTACTCTCCCGAGATCCAACGAGATTTCCGCGGCGAAATTTATGAAATTGTCCCGGTTTATTGTTTTAAATGAGCTTACGTTCCCGAAGAGATCAGCGTCAGATAAGGAGTTCCCTGTAAATCCACGGGGAGAGCAAGAAGAACAGACGCGGGTGCGGACGGCGGTGGGGGCGGCCGACCCCCTAGAGCGGTACCATCGCGTCGTGAAAATCACCGGAGCACTGAGGCTAAATCAGAATTAAAATTAACCGTCCCGCTAGTCTACCAAGTAGAAGTCTCGAGACGATCCCCCCAGGGGTCCCGTGCACCCAATGGGGACAATGGCATTTGTTTTTTCGTTAGTAATCGTTCTCTGCGGTCCTTCCTCGGACATTATCTCTTCGCCCGCGTCTTCGCGAGCATGTTGAAATCGTGAAATATGATGAGTAAGGTCGATAGAACGACTATGCGTATGCTATAAATCTTGGGGCAATAATATTATTTTCTGTCATTGTCTCATAGTCATAATGTTTTGGCTTCAATGTAACTTTACGTAACAAATAATAAAAACAAATAATAAAAATCATTAAAGGTATCAACATACAATCACATGGTTGTCGTAATAGACGTGAATAGGCTTACTAAGTAGAAATCTTTTGAATAAATTCAAATAGCAATTACATGCTATACACATTGCATTCCATGTGTTCTAATGACTAGTAGAAATTAATAGAAGCACTGATTATACGTTGCTATGATGGCGCAAACCGTAATATATACATCGACACATATTAATTTTTATGAAATATAAAGTGCATATCTCTTTATACATTTAGTTAGAGATATATTAATCTATTTTAAAAGATTTATTAATAGATAGAAGATTTATAAATACTTAGGGCAAAAAAGATAAAAAGAAAATAAATAAAGTAAAATACATATAAATAATATTTTAATCAGCTATCGACTTGCGTTATTCACCGGCAGAAGCGGAGGGAGATTCACCTACCGTGATGATCTCTAGATATTGCGCTTAACACAGACGTGATGAAATCATGAAGGATGACGTTGGCACGAATGGCCTCTAGGCTCACTGGTATGCAACGAGAGGAAATTGTCTGGCATCATTAGCCTTGATTCCACGTGGCTCACTAGCTCGCTCCGTAATTAACCTTTTTTAACTAGAGTTAATATTAATCGCGTCGCGCGATACCGTTCGTCATCCACAATGGTGCGTGCGGACCGAAGCGTCATAACGCGGAGGCAGACGTTACCGATTACATTACGATAAATACCGGGTCGTTACGTACTCGCAATCCGGATAATTTCGCGAGCCTCCTGCCTACGCGGACGCGAATAATTTTCTGCAGATCTCGCTAACCCTCCTCGTTAAATGAAAAATTGGTCTGACCTGATCGGCCTTGATTCCGCGCCGTCTCGCACTCCGACCTGTTCCACAATTAATCTTGCAGTTAACCTTTGGAAATTGCGTTTTCGACGTACTTGCGCTTTCGTACACGAAGCAAGATCATCCCGGAGTCGGCGAGACGTACACCACTCCCCCTCGATAGTTACATGCGTATCGTGAGAAGATTATGGAATCTCATCGGGTACGCGCATTCCTACGGAACAGCAGGTATGGATCACGAGAGCTCGCGCACGATCTTTCGACGAAGCCTGCCTGGATGATAGCGGGGGTCTCGGTTATCCTCCGCCCGAGTTTAGCTCAATATCAATCTAATTTATCCCTCCGTTTCGCGCGCGTAACGGTTCCAGCGTCATGGGAACCGTGCCACAAGATCGGCAAGCAGACGGTATCGGGCAAACGCACATTTCACCCATCTATACGCCCGCTTTATTCGTAACGCTTCACCGGACATCAACAGCGGCTCTCAAAGTACTGTTCTTGCCGTTAGAAATGATGAGATTAGAAATAATATTTTATCAAAATTATAACTAAAGAATCTTTAAACTTTCAGATTTAAATGATTGAAAAACCGATTTTAACAATCCACACTCCACATTCAAATTTAATGTTACATCAAGGAAGATGAAACATAAAAAAGATAAAAGAATAAATTATCCTATTACGTATGAAATCTCAAAAAGTTACACAATAATGCAATAATTCCTAATTGTTAGTAATAAAAACATTCAAATATTAATTATATTCAAATATTAATCGGTAATATACCACCAGACTCTCATCTCGTGTTAAATTTTTTCAAGATTCGATCGATCGCATAGTGTCGCGAGTTTTCGACAACGAAAGAAAAGATGAGATGTGCGTGCCAAATCATGAGGATCGTGTTCGAGAACTTTTTCTGTCAAAGTCTCAGAGCTTTGCATAGGAGAACAAGAAAAGAAAATAGAGAAATCGTAAGGAGGGAAGCAAGGGCGACAGATGGAAGCGGGAGGATCGATTAATAAATTCGCCGTGTCCACTTCCGGTAACCTTAGCGCGTGTCATTAGTCCCGTAAGTCTGGCTTAAAGAGAAATTAAATACAACGTCTCGTGGATGGGTGTCGACTCCGCGGAGACCCCATGCCGTGAGTAACCAGGCTTTATAATGAACGTTCGCAATATCATGCTTGAATGCTTAATGCCTGCGCGACGCGTTTGCTTTGAGGTTCCACGAAAGCACGTGCCCCGCTAACGCACGCTAACGTGAAGAACTCATGAAGTTTGTCATACGGTCTCCTACGGTCGCGCGAAGATCGCCGGCGTCGTTCTCGACTGGCGAGAGATTTAAAGACACGAGTAAAGGATCTGCAGGAACGCGCTTATCCTCGAAAATAATCGTCCCGCTTGTATTCTAAGACAGAACGCGTACTTAATTCGGGATGCTCAGCATCACGTTACTTACAAATAACTTCCACAAGAAGAACGATTTTGTTGAAATATCTAAAAATTTAGCTAGATACAGATCCGAAAATAATTTTGTTAGAAATAATTAGGAGGAAACTTAAGCATATATGATAAGTAATGCTGCAAAAAATGTTGATATTTTAGCAACCAGTTTGAACGTCCAACATAATTATTTTGATAGTTCAATAAAATTATTCTGAAATTTGTATCTGATTAAATTTTTTAGATACTTCAGCAAAACCGTTCTTCCCGTACATGATTGAAGCGCTTCGAGAAGTGTCAGATCATTCTGATAACGTATAATTTAACATTGCGCACTTTTTGTGAATCGTGGAATCCGTCGAGATATTACAACCAGCAATCTTCTTTTTCATGCTGTCTGCACTTACGCACAATGTAAAAAAGATTGAATTGACCGCATTCGGGAAAGTGTCAGCGTGGCTATTAAATGATGATAATGACAGGAATAGCGCTCCTCGTCGATATATCTTGCTGTCATCAAGCGACGTTTCGTTTTTTCCACGTCGTTCTTTGAGGTCGCGTTATCGGCGCGGGATTAGATCCAATCGACGGGTCAATTTACAAGCCACTTACGTTCAGATTACGTACGCGACTTTTTTTTTTACTCGCCGAGCGTTTAATGCCAGGAGAATCCGGCTCGACGTTGGAGACGATTTGCACAACGTGTCCGGCGTGTCATCTCGCGACACGCCGCAATATATAATAATAACGCTCAATTAACCCGAAAGGTTTCATGCCAAGATTTCGCAAAAGTTATGCACCGCGCGATTGCGAAAGCACCGGTCCAGCTTTATATATCGATGTTTTAATTCTACGCCGCATAATTCTACGCCGACGCGCGGCAGTCGGCAATTAATTTGAAAAATGAACGTCGCTTGTTTAATCTTCGCGAGAAAACATTTCGATCTTGTAAGGTAGCGCCTGCGTCAAAGCGGCTAACTCTCTAACAATGCCTGTATAAATATCAAGGATGTCATAAAGCGATCGATCATTACTCTTGAGAAATCTTCGAGAAATAATAATATCGCTCGCGTATAAAATGGACGCGTAGATAAATCATGAGATTACAAGCATTAAATAATCGTGCAGCGGCGTAATCGCTCTCCGGCTATGCATGGGATGCTTCTCATGATTCGCAAAAAACACAAAGCAATCGATTATACTCTGGTACCTCTGGTAGTTTGTCGCCGGCTCGTTCCGTCATATTTTATCGTCACGGATCGCATTGGCGCACTTCGTTTCTCGCTGACGATTAATATGCCGTGGGTCTCGCCGGCGCGGCGTCGCGAACGCAAGAAAATTCCGTTTTCATCGCGAGTTTGCCATTTTCGTGCCGCGCGGAGGGGGACGCCGCCGGTGCTCCGACATAAATCACCAGGAACCGCGCGTGGAGGTTTTCCTTTGCCAGCAGGGCATCGGAACCCGGCTGAGGCCCCATGGCGGTGCAAATGTATAAATACCAGCCACAAATCTGCCAGCTGGGTTAATTTATAAATTTCACGCCGATCTCGTAAATGCGTTTCTGATTTAGCGCGTTTAAATTATCGCTAAACCACTTCTAACTGCCCGGGTATGTAGCAATAATCTCCGCCGGCACGCGGAGCCCCCGTGGGGTTTCGCGCGAGGAGATCCCGCAAGAAGGGTGATTGTAGGGGGGCACAACCGATGGTGTGCCCACCAGCCCGAACGGCGTCCGCATAATCGCGAATGATACTTGCTGCGAGCGCGAGCGAGCGTGAGGAAATATGGAGATAGCGAGATAAGGGGGCGACATCGTGATTTTCTAGTATTTACACACGCCGGCCGTCGTAATTTTTCAGTCTTTGCTCCCGGCTCACGCCGTACTTCATAATTTGCCACCTACTACTCGCACCTGGCTTCCGCACGCGTTACATAAGACGACGGACGACCGTGGGTTTCACAGAAATTCTTAATATCGTTTAATTTACGTTTATAACGCTGACCGGCGTATTTTCCAGAGAAAATCAATAAACGAACATGTAAATGCGGCCAGATAATGGCAATATATCGAATGCAAATAGATTCAAAACTGTTCGACTACAGCTATTTACTACCATAACGCTATTCGCTACATCGTTAGCAAACTTGGCGTGCTTTCAATTTCAATAAATTTTCCGGTCGACCTCGTTGTTGATGCTGCGGGATTACGACGTTCGATGTAATCGTCAAACGCAAGCTGTGCAAGAAATTAAATCTGGATTGTATATTACATGGTAAACGGAGAGTTGTAACATTACTTTGCGTCATAATGGAAAGGAAAATGCACTGAGTCGTACGGCGCACCCGATCCGAAAGTGGTTCGCGACTTATTCCAACTCGGCGAAATCTCGCGTATACAATCGATCACTATCCGAGTATCAGATCTGGAAACCTTTAAATGTCATCGTGAATCATCGCGCTTCGACGATTGATTTTAACCAGTCACTTCTGTATCTGTCCGTTGACGTGCAATCGAGTGCCATGTATAGGTACGCGCCAATATCTCTCGTGTTCGATTTATAGATGACAATTGAAAATTATTTGGTAACACAGATGATCGATAGCGACCCGTTAACTCGTTCATACATCACCCGCGCTCGCGGTCTCTCTCTCTACTCTTTGTCCACCGCCCCTGCAGCCTTCCGGCCCCCATAATCGATTTAAACCTCTCCCGCACCGTCCGAGCCCCTTCGAGCCCTCCGATTTCCCTTCCACCGAAGACGGGGCCCGAGCGAGGGATCTTAGTGGGGTCAGGTCGACCAATAAATCCAATACGCCACGGTTCGTCCCGCGCGAGAGCAACAGTTTTACAATTCATGAATTTATTATGGGCACCACCGAAGATACCGCGGGGCCCCCGCTATTGATTTATCGTTACGCTTACTCGGCTTCACGAACGGGCCTGATCTTCCCGAGCAACGTAACGCATGCTCCTGGTGGGGTCTCCGCTCACGAGCGAAATTCGTTGTGTGTGCGCGAAAATTAACCCTCGACGTGGCGAGATATTTGTACATCTATTCTTTTCACGAGAAGCAGAAGTTACATCTCGGATTTTTATTACACATGTTTATTTACATAATATTATAATTTTAAATAATTTACGCTATCATTGTGATTCACAACAGATTTGCAATGTCTATATTTCTCCTTTGCAAAATTTGCAAAATTAAAAAAAAATGCTCTACATATTTTCCATTATTCTACAAATTTCTAATACGATCCGTATACTTATTTTTCATTTTACAAGTTATCTTAGTAAAATCGATCAGATCTGCATCTAGTTGATAAACCGGAAGTGATGAGGCAGCCCGTCTCAGCGGTTCACGCGGAGAGAGGCAGCATGTCGTGGATGTTCCATGGTTGAGGGAATCCGAGAGGTCGATTGGCCGGCGCGCAAACTTACCGTAGAAATCCCGTAGTTCATTAATCAAGCAACGCCCGGAGTAGGAATGCCTTCGTATTTCGAGAGTTGCAGTCCATTTATCACGGCGGAAACGTATTTGTAGGCAGTGGCTGTGCCCGCTTCGCTAACAAGTGGATACGCTGTCCCTGCAGATGATGTAGCACCGGCTAGGCTCGGGGCCCCCTACGGCGTCCGACACTTCCAACCTTCGGCCAAAGTCCCTCCAATCCCGGTGTGTACCCCTCATGCGTTTAACGAATTTTCCGGCTCGATGAATGGAGGAAGTTATTGCGCACTTGTTGCGACAATGATTTAGCACGGACGCATGATCTACATTTGCAAAATAGATATCGCGCTAGATTCCTTTTTTTTTTTAAATAAAAATTACAATCAATAACGGGCTTTTGTTGAAAAGGTAAATATACGACATTCGTACATTTTCTTTCGGATCGAGAGAATTATTGCTGAAGCGAGCGACGTTTCCCGTTTTACGCGTGGAATTTCCGCGAGCACGAGTTCGCGATTCCAATCTGTGATTTATCGCGGACAATTAAAAAGATTACCGTTGCGTCGCACTAACGCGCGAGTCGCGGACCAACGACGACCTTCGACCTCGGTATCCTAACCGCCAATGCGTCCTCTACAAATTTTATTAAAAGACGCAGCACGTAGAGAGGGTTACATGTTATCGTAGTTTCATCGATCCCAAAGGTAATTTTGCCGATGATTCTCGTACATAGAGTAAACGAAGTGTTTGAGAGGAAGGCAGAGTATAATTTATGGAGATGAGCAAAAAGTATAGTGTGTTGCGTAAGCCCCGACTCTCAATCGATATTTTTTTTGCATGTTTGAGATGGTAAATTAAATATTAAAATATTGCGGTTACGAAACGATTAAGATGCCAATCGGAGAAATATATTTAATGCACAATGAAGAGAATTTATCGATGATCCAGTAATAATTGATCGCTCGCGCTTATTACACTGCGAAATCTATTGATAGATTAGCAATGATCGTCTCGTTTAGATTAATATCGCGTGATATTTCACGAGGATTACCATTTTTCTCTCGGCTGGGGGCAGACGGATGAATCGCGACAAGGGGAGTGGCGGAGCGGTTAGCCGCGATGCAAATGAATAGCCTTATAATGTATCGCCCGCCGGCGGTTTGTCTAGTTAAGCGCTCAATCAGATCTGTAGGACCGATGTAACAACGGTATTACAACTGCTATACGTTACGTGCCGACAGCTAACTCGAAAATCAATTTAGGAAACCGCAACGCCGACCTCGACTCGCCAAGAGCTCCAGAATTAGAAATCTATACTCTCGGCTCTGCGTGCTACGATGATTCCTCCGTCGCGTTACGACAGAGCAGAAATTACCACGTCTGTGCAAATTAATAGTCTGCACAATTTGCGTGAAAACAAATGCAAACGCGGGACGTGGGGTTCGCGGCAGCCGCGGAGATTAATTTTGTTTCTTTTCATCGGTTGAATTTGATTATTACCTGTCTCGGCGAACCTGGCGGGCACTAAAATAAAGCGATCGCGCGATTCATGCCGAGCCGGGCGAAATCGCAAGCGCGTTACCGAAGGTGCGAGAGGATCATCCCTCCCGGGCCCCAGGCGATCAAAGGGGCGTGCAGGATGAGGAAAAGAGGCCTCCCTTCCCCACATTCATGATAGCGTTACACGGGCCTTTTGAACTGGATTCACCGCGAGAGGCGCGAAAGGTTAGCCGTTCTACGATCATTTTCGCGAGGCACGCCGCGGCGTCGATGGCGCATCGGCAGGCGTGCAAAAGGGCACGCCGTCCGCTATAATTCGTAGCGAGGAGGGCACGACCGAATTGGAATCTCGAACGCGCTTTTGTCCGCCTCAGCGGCACGACTTTCTGCACTCGTGCGGCCTCGCTCGCGAGCAACAGCACGAACGAGGTGAGAAACGAGTTCGATAATGGTCCAGCGATTTCCTCCCAACGATTCCCCTTGCAACGATCTGTCGACCTGATTGCGGCAGATTGAATTTTCGATTGACATTGCGCCAGCTGGGAAAATCCAACCGGGATCGATTCTTTCCATATGAGTTTCAAATGAAATCGCGTCTGCGGCGATCTTGTTGCATCGGCGACACGACCATCTCGGAGAGAAGGTTCCGCGCTGCTCAAACGTTTTTTATTTCACACTCCATTTGTAAATAAATCAGAAATAGATCGAAAAATGAAATTGATTCTAATCGATCCGTTATAAAATTATCGGGAATTACATCCAGCGTACCACAGATGCAGAAGATAGTATCCGCGAGGCAAGACTAACACGGCGACTGTTCTACGGATTCGACTTACAATGCAAGTACTTTCAGCAAAATCGAACTCAAGTACGGAGACGTTCTCCTGATCAGTCTCTCTCTCTCTTTCTCTCTCTTTCTTTTTCTCTCTTTCATGCACACGCGCGGCCTGGCATCGTGTACAGCAGCGAGGGCGTACTTAGTCCCGTTCTCCGCTGCTTTGCACGGTCTCGCGTCTAATACACGAACGACACGGTAATAGTAAGGTGTCCGCGTTATAACGCGATGTTGTATGCCTCTCGTTCGGTCCCCGTGTCTTCTCGCCCTGCGCCCATCACCCCGGCCTTCTCAGCCCGTCGGCGAGAGGGGCCCAGGCGGAGCAACGAGAGTAGGCGGCTTCTCTCTCCCTGGGCTACGAAAAATAAATAAAAGGCGAGCCACGGGCTCGCTTATTGAAATCGGCCCTCGCCGCCCTCACCTCGCTTGTTGCCGCTTTTGACGGGGCAACTCGTTGCTTTAAAACGTACCCGCGTGCGCACCTGACGTACCGACCCCTCCCAGCCTGTGTTGCACTCTCTCGCCTCACGCTTTCAAGCCTGATTTGGGATTAGAGCGCGAGGAGGCGCATGATTGTGCGTATCGCAGTGCGGAGCTCCGATTCGTATGTACGACCATTTGTAAACATTGATATATTAAAATCATTAATCGATTAAATAATAGACATTTATTCGACTAGCAATAATTTCGATAAATAGCAGTTATTCATCTTGTTACAATAATTGTAACACTTTTCGGCAGACGATTAAAACATACACACATATTTTGTATAATAACATTACGTGTAATTGTAGAAATAGAATAAAATTAAAATTATATATGTTAATAAATTATTTCGTTTTTAAGTTAAAAAGCAGATATAGAAATATCGTATTCACTTGCGCTTTTTTAAGACATTCTTTTGTCTTTAAAATGCACTTACTTGCCTCTTTGTATATGTATAAAAACATATATATAAATATCTCAAAGCTCGTAATCGCGTAAAGGGCATCTGCTATCACGTTGACCGATTGCCGAGAACTTATCATTTACAAATAATTTTCCAGTAATTAATAATATTCGCACCAACACTCGGGTGTTTATAGAGATACGTCGCGTCGATAACGGCAGCAATAATTCACATCATCTTAGCCGAAGGCGTGAAATTCTATCGAAGGTGTCATCGTGCAGAAATTAAAAATCAGGACTCGCAATGTCGCAACAGATCGTTTACGCGACGCACGCGTTTTATGACTTCTCCGATCGATTGCACGGCGGTTTCTTTTTTCCAGGGACAACCAGCATATCGTGAAGATTCTTACTCGCGCTACGTGATGTTCCGATTAACGTTGTCTGACGCTACTCAGCGCAGAGAGAATCGCGCGAGTGGAGGAGGACCTGAGCGTTTCATTGAAAGTTGCAGTAAAACCGGATTGGAAAATCGCTGATGACCTCCGCGCGGTAATGCACATACGCGGGGTTAAGTCCAGATTTGTATTCCCGTTAATGATACTTCCAGATCTGTTCGGCTAATATCGGAACCAATGCTGCATTCCGCTCGTGCCGCGACTGACGGAGATCCCCTCGGTGCAGGGTGTTAATTAACACTTGACTCTTCTTTCGATGCCTAGACACTCTCGCGCACGGCATCATGCACGTGCACGCTTTTAAGGTTTAAAGCTTGATATAAACTCAGGCATAAATTGTAATCGAGATGGCGATCATCCGCGGACTCTGCAATCTTTTATTACACGAATTCACCTCGGCTCGCGGGCAAAGAGCAGTTTGATCGAGACGCGGCAGAATTTTTTCGCTGCGAGACGTGATTACGCATTTAAGATACCGCGGTAGAGAATGTAAAAGGAAGACGTCTAATGGAGTGAAGTACACGAATCGTCACTTGTTGATGTCGTAGATGAGCAAGCTGTAACTTCATAAATTATACAATATGAATATCGTGTCACAACGAAAGATCGTTGATGTTTATGTTACGTCAGAATCTTGCGTGTTTCACAAAATAACAATTACGCTAAGCTGCTTGTAAATATTCGTTCGAAAAACCTACTTTGAAGCGGCCCTTAAACAATATTTTACAATATTGATGCGATGTTATATTGAACGTTTGCTTTGCATTGTCCAAAGAGACATTGATAATATTGTACAAAATAATTATATAGTAATATTGATCAACAGAAAAATTTATGACCGAAGACAACACGACAGCCTTTTACTGCGCAACGTTGTATTCAAAGGCATCCGCAGAGGGGGCAAGGAGGGACAGTTGTCCCCCCTGGAATCAGAAATTATGAAAATTTTAATATTCTCCTTGTAATTTTCATGTAAGGTGTATTTAATTCATTTAAAAAACAATTTATTAAGTTTAATTTTCGAGTTT